>CM071643.1:469686-1069686 GCA_036419045.1 Scirpophaga incertulas
GGACTCACACAATATGCTTGTATCCACTATGAACAAATCTGATGCATTAGGTTGCATAACTATTAAGATGATCATTTAATTATGAAAACAAAGTTTTATAAAATAATAACTTTTGATTATTTATATTTTTATAAAATAAAATTGCACAAAATAAGCCATAAGTCACGTGACAGCAAACACCTTAAAAAGTGTTACGTCACGCCGTGCGAAACGTCAAAGTCAAAATGTCATTCCCAAGTGTCTTGTTGAAAGTGCGAAAAAGAATGGGCATTCATTCCTTCTCGCGAGTGTCAGACACTTTTTACGTATCTACTGATTGTTTGGCACGTATATAAATAATTTTTTGGTGTTTTTTATACTTGTGCTTGTACACTGGGGCACTATGCAGTACTTGTAACACGATGAATCCATTTTTTATTAAAATAACTTCACAATACCGAATATTCCGATACTAAAACAGCTGTGTTTTGCACGGCGTGACGTCATTCAAGACGCCATGACAGTCATGAGCGTTTTTGATGACTAATGTCAAATATTTAATTAAATGCAAAATTATTCTTATAAATAAGCATTTCTTTTTCAAAAAAAATAATAATTATTTTGTATAGAATAAGCATCAAGGTATATTAGTATCTAACTACTGAAATTTAGGCAACAAGCCTATTGGTGAGGCTTTCAGCTGGAGTTGATTGCTGTTAGCTGCCTAAACATTTTCTGAACATTAAAATATTTATTTTGACGGTATACAATCTGGCATTACCCATAAAAATGTACCCACAAGTAGTATTTAGAATGACTTAATGAGCTATGAGGAGAGATTACTATGATTTACTGATGATTGAAGTTATAATAAATTAATTATTATGCTAATTTATTCGACTTCAGACTTATCAATCAACATCATAATAATTCTTATTAAACATACATAATAACTCCAACATGCAAATAACTGGAACATATAGAGAAAGAACAAGTTTTGAACAAGCAAGAAAGTCTGAAGGCATATAATATTTCAAACTGGCTAATATATAAGATATTAGATTATTTTAGCAAATTTCGTATGGTTTGGTAATCCACGGTTAGAATGGAATCGCAAAACCCGCTCATGTGTCCTCATGCTTAAACATACGTTCGCATCGGCAGGTTAGCGTCGGGGCGGCCGGTGTCGGTGGGCGGCCGCTAAACCAATTTGGTTAGGCGTGTTATTCCACAACTAGGCCTTTTTAGAACAATAATATTGTCGCTGGCTGTTTGCTGAGCGGAAACTTGAGTGTTTTCACCGAATATTGTTTTACGGAATCTGTTTGTGTTTTAAAAACTCCAATGGGAACTTCAGCTTGTGTGATCAGACGTTGGACATTCTGAGAACTGGGAAATATGGATTTTTGTTCTTGTGTCTTAAGATATCAGTGGGAAATAAAATTTAAAAAGGAAACCTCAAGGCTGCGAGAATAAAAAAAAACCGGCCAAGTGTAAGACATACTCGCCCACGAAGGGTTCCGTAGCAGCAAGTAATATTTAGGATTTATGACGTATTATCTAGTTACTAGATTAATTTATTTTTATCGTTCTCTTATTTTAGTCAGTTATTTAAATTTTAGAACGATTTGAACCATTCGTGCCTTTAAGCTTTAATAAATTCTTTCATGTCGGCTGACAATGGACTAAGCGCCTCTTCTCTCGAAATGTCTCTCTTAACTTGCACCAAGTCCACCATCAGATAGGAAAAAATTAAGCAGAGTGAGTTCTGATAAACTATATAATTGAATTATTTTTTGGCCGCAATAATGTATGTTCGCGCATCAAAGTGTAAATATGTACTGATTTAAACAAGTTTGAAGTGTTTCAGTTATTTATTTTGATCCAATGAAGTTTCATCACCATCACCTGACCTGCCATCAGCACAACCTGTGCTGTGCAATTAATAATCGGATCCAGATCCTGATGAACGTTCCATCTGATTGCGCGTAAATAAAGCGACTTGAAATTACTGCTTTGCTTCAGGGTTGGCGCATGAGAAAAAAAAAATTAATATATATGAATCTACATCTTATGTTATATATATTACTTATGGTGTTAATAACCTCTTTCAGTTTTTATATTCCATTTTAATTCACTGCATTTTATTTAATTATTTTTGTAGCCTGGAGTCCAGGCTAACGACATCCAGGAAATTATAGACCCGCTTGATCCCATCACCCGTGCATACGAATCGCTATCGCCGCCTAACAACCACGTCGCTCCAACAACACACACCCGTGCGTTAGTCCCACACACAAAACACGAGCTAGCGCGAAGATCAGGGTTATAATCCCGGGATGAACCACGCCCCTTCCGTGGCCGTCGTCGGTGGAGGAGATCAGAGGAGGTAGTGTAGCCTCCCCCGAGGAGGGCTCCCCTGTAGGCAGGGGAGCGGAGGCTGAGGGTTCCCGGAAGTGGCTTCGCGTTCCCGGGGCTCCCTACATGCCTGAGGATGGCCATCCCTGAGGTTTTTAGTGGGTAGGCCTCCCCCTTCTGGGGAGGAGAGCCTCACATAACCGCCAGCTCGCCACAGCCGGGGTATGCAATTTAATGCATTTTCCTCAGGGGGACAAAAAGGGTTACAATCCACAAAATGATACAACCGGAACAGATTTTCACCCCCCGATCACAGAGATCTTGAGCGTCCGAGCTAGTAGAAGCGCCCTCCATTTGTGTCGTTATTTACGGGATCCACGCCGGATCAGTTAGTTGACAAGGCGCAGAACCTTCCACAAATATACTCCAGGTAAGGGTAAATTTAGAATCGCGAAAGCGCAACCCGCCACGCGCCCCGGTATGGGCTCAAAGGACACCGGGGGGTTTTAGTGGGCAGGCCGGTCTCTCAGACCGTAGAGCCCCACACACGGCCGCGCCTTACCAGCGCGGTGTCACTGTGCATTCCCCCCCCCCCCAAAAAAAAGGTGAAGGTAAAGTTGCGGCATCAGCGCACTAATTTTACTACTACTACCTCTTCAACTACTAGTAGAACGCAGCACTGTTATTTTATAGCAGAAATAAGTAAGACCGAATTACTCAAACATCTCTGGAGACCTATTTTTGAAATTACGAATGCGACTTCGAAATCACCGATGTGACTAATAATCACCGATTTTCAATAATTCGTATTTTTGAATATCACTTATGTGACTACACATTATTCATTACAAGTGCCTCACCCACTCGTAATCAAGTCATAATTGTGGAAATATTATCTGTGTTTTGTTTAGAGAACTTATTGACTAGAGTCTGAAGTTGATGTGTTGATTTTCCAGTCTTGTTGGAATATCCAACATTTTAATGGCAACCTTAGACATTAAGTAATTTTTAATTTATTATTATGGCAACATAGCCTTTTGTATCGGCGCCATTAATTTTTTGTCTCTTCTGGTCTGTCCGTTGGAGTAAATGCACGTTATCAAAGTATTCTACATTTATTTAATTACCACCCTATCAACCTCATCGCAGTTCTCTCGTTCATCTGGTCCTTCGTTTGGAAAGAGAATACAGAAGATTCGTGTGAGATATTGCAGGAAGTGTTGTGTAGTAAGGAGTTCGCTGCTAATTAACAACGACGACACCAACACAACCGCCGAACATCCAACCGATCAAGGTCAGACTAAGCCATTTCTACACTAAAGTAAGAAAAAACCTGCCGAAAGTGCATTTGAACATTGCCGCCAATTGCATAATTACAGTGCAGTTGCATGCAGGATTTCTAAAACCAATCGAAAATTCGAATTCATATTCGTCTTATCAGTGGATAACGCCGCCGGAAGTACACGCTTCAAGTCAAGTATTACGTTTATTTTTCCTCGACTTCTGATTCGTCGAAATAACGTCAACGTCACTTTCGGTATATATCACCGTGTTCTGATTGGCCGAATTGAATGGTGCTCGCGTTCCCGGATATACGTAGTTCCAGAAATCTCCGTGTGTCGCTGTCGCTGCGCATCGTCACGTCTATTCTATAGCGTCGTTTTGTCTCGCTCGACTCAAGCGCAAAGAGGAACTCATACCGTAATCCGCCATTTTGTGTGTAACCTAACGTTAGTCGGTCATTTAACAACGGCGTAGTATAAATTAGTTAATGTTTAGTGTTAACCATTGATTTTTTTTGTAATTTTATCGTGATAAGTTAATTAAGTATACATTATGTCGGAAGCTAGTGAAAATGATGGCAAAACTGTACTTTTAAGAAAACGTGGTGCTTTAAAAGGTGTGCTCACGAAATTGTTTAATTACTTTGACAACAATAAATGTGATGATATTACACAACAAATGCTACAAATCAAAGAAGAGCGTATTAGGGAAACTTTCATAAAATTTGAAAAATTAAACCTTGAAATTTGTGGTATTGATCCTGAACTTGACGATATGGACGCCGTGGAGCCCAAATATTTAGAAACGCTCGTATTCATTAAACAATGTCAAAGTAAAGTTTTGGTTCAACAGCACGAGCCACAGCAAAATAGTACCAAATTGCCACAAATTGACATTCCTCAGTTCACCGGTAAGTACTGTGACTACAAAACATTTATAGGGCTATTTGATGCACTTATACACGATAACAAAAGTATAGCCGATATACAAAGGTTAATTTATTTAAGAAAATTTGTACAATATGAACCATATGAATTAATAAAAAATTTGCCTGTTGTATCAGAGAGCTATTCCGAAGCTAGAAAAATTTTAAATGATAGATACGATAATGTTTACAAAATAACTAATGAACACATAACTATTTTATTAGATATACAACCTATTTTAAAGTCAAATTCATATAATATTAGGCAATTTATATCAACTGTCAAACAGCAATTGGCTGCTCTAAAAAATTTAAATCATGATGTAGAATCATGGGATCCTGTTATTCTTTGTATCCTTACACGCAAGCTAGATATATATTGTAACCGAGAATATCAGTTAATTAGAGACAATGAAAAGCCATCAATAAATCATTTTATTGAATTCTTAGAGAAGCGTGCACTAGCACTCGAGAATGCAGCAGGTGACAAGGTTCATGGACAGTCGGGTATGCCTAAGGCAGCACATATGGCTGCAATAAGGAGTGATGCAGGAGCAGATATGAATAAATCTGTACCGCCATCTCCCAGCTGTGTACTATGTAAGTTACCCCATAAATTGTTTTTATGTCCAAAATTTAAATTAATGACAGCGACAGAAAGGTTAAAATTTATCAAACAAAATAATATATGTCATGTCTGTCTTAATAAACATAACAAAAAATGTAGATTTTATTTCAAATGCGAGGTGTGCAAAGAAAAGCACAACACATTGCTGCACCAGGATAAGGCAGAGTGTCCAGTGACATTGTTCCTGGAAGCTGGTTCTAAGCAAGTTGTTTTGCCTACAGCACGAGCAAAACTTATTGCCAGTAATGGCACTGAACTGCACGTCAAAACCCTTTTTGATAGCGGATCACAGATTTCTTTTATAACAAAAGAGCTTGCAGATTTATTAAAGTTAAAGCTATTAGACATAAATACCCCTGTAGTAGGTATAGGCAATAATGTCTGCAAAATAAGAAATTATGTACAAATAAAATTATATTCTCTTGTTAATGATTTCAGTATTACTGTTACCTGTTATATATTAAATAGTATCACTGAAAAGTTACCACAAACTAAATTCTCTACAAAAGAATTTAAATTGCCACTCAATATAAGTTTAGCTGATCCGAGTTTCAACATTCCAGGCGTGGTGCACATATTATTAGGTGCGGATGTATTTTTCCAGGTGTTGTTGCCTACTGAACCCCAATTGAGCCTGTCGGGTTTGAGGGATGTCGAGAGTAGCAGCGCCACACCAACCCTGTCTGTACTACACACTCAATTTGGACATGTTATCGCTGGCTCGGTGCATAGTGAGCATAACTCCAAACAAGTAACTTCTTTATTTTGTAAACGATGTGATAAGACTTTGCATGACACCCTTTCTCTATTTTGGCAGTCAGAAAGCGTTCCTGAATTTTTCTGTGACACATTACCAGAACATCAAACATGTGAAAAGTTATTTTGTGACACCGTTCAATTAGATTTACAGAAAAATAAATTTCAAGTTGCATTACCTCTCAAGGTGCCTTTAGAGAAAGTTAATGACATGTTAGGAAATTCTTTCAATTTAGCTTTAAAAAGATTTCACAATTTAGAAATTAGATTTAAAAAAGATAGTTTACTTTATCAGTTGTATAAAGATTTCATACATAATTATTTAAAAGATGGTCACGGAACAGTCATTGACATCAGTCAGTATGACTTTTGTACTGATCCTGTATACTTTTTACCACATCATCCTGTTCTAAGACTTGACAAGAAAACCACCAAATGTAGGGTAGTTTTTGATGGATCAATGAAGACCAGTACCAAAACTTCACTCAATGATTTGCTATTAAATGGACCCGTAGTTCAAAAAGAATTAGTTGATATATTATTATTATTCAGAGTGGATAAATACATTTTCATTACTGACATCAAAAGTATGTTCAGACAAGTTTCTTTAGACCCAAAATATAGGTCATTACAAAACATCCTTTGGAGGGACACCCCCAAGGACAGTATCAATTGTATTCAATTAAATACAGTGACATATGGACTCAAAAGTTCTAGTTATTTAGCAACAAGATGTTTAAAAGAATTAGCAGATAAATATCAAAGTACATTGCCGCTAGCTGCATTTGTTGTAAACAACTGCACATATGTCGATGACGCACTAGTATCTCAAAATTCTATAGATCTTTTAATTGAATGTAAAAGAAAGCTTTGTGAACTACTTGAGATAGGTGGTTTTGAGTTACATAAATGGTTTTCAAATTGTACTCAATTGCTTAATGAAATTCCTAAGGAACAGCAACATTTTGATCACATCGAATTAGAAAAATGTGATTTCATAAAAACTTTAGGTATAAATTATAATATTGCAAATGACTCATTCACGCTTTCAAGTCCAAAGAGCACTACTGTAATGCCTGTTACTAAGCGCACTATTTTAAGCTTCATTGGCCAATTTTTTGACCCACTTGGCTTAGCTGGACCTGTTGTGGTCAAAGCAAAGATCATAATGCAAAGGTTATGGCAAGCTAAAATTCACTGGGATGCGCAGCGCCGCCACATGATTTATTACATGCATGGAGTGAATTTTATAATAGCTTAAAGTCAATGTCAGCCATTGATATTCCACGCCACATAAATTTAAGTAAAGCAATTCGCTTTGACATTGTTGGTTTCGCTGATGCAAGCAACACTGCTTATGGATGCTGCATTTATTTAAGAGTTATCGACATGTCGAATAATGTTAAGGTGTCTTTGCTGCAGTCCAGGTCACGTATAAATCCTTTAAAGCAATGTCTGACTGTTCCTAAGCTTGAGCTTAATGCTGCTGTGCTACTAGCAAAGTTAGTTTCCAGGGTCCACTCCACATTGAAACTTAAATTAAAAATTAATAACATAATATTATACTCTGACTCTCAAATTGTTTTATCATGGATCAAAACCAACATAAGTGTTTTAAATACATATGTTGCAAATAGGGTAAAAGCCATAACTCAACTTACTCAACAATGTCAATGGTCTTACATAAACACTAATCAAAATCCCGCTGATTGCTTAAGCAGAGGAATGTTGCCACATGAATTACAGTGCCATGGCCTATGGTGGCAAGGTCCCGATTTTATTAATTCATGTGAATATTCTTGTGAAAATTTACCATACCCAACAATAAACACAAATGAGATACCCGAACTGAAACCCTCTGCATTCTCGAGTGCATTGACATGTGTCTTAAAAAGTGAAACTTTGTGTTTAGAATTTCTTAACAAGTACTCTAGTATAGGTAAAATGCAACGTATATTAGCATACATCCTGCGGTTTGTAAGGAATGCAAGGAATAAGGATAATAAAAATGTAAACAATTATTTATCAAGTAAAGAATTACATGGTTCATTGATGCTTATTATAAAATATGAACAGCATAAATATTATAAGGAAGATATTGTAAATTTAACTTGTAAGAATAAAATTGTTAAAAGCAATTTAAAGCCTCTGTATCCATTTGTTGATGGCGAAGGCCTAATTAGAGTTGGTGGTCGTTTAGAAAATGCAACTGTGTCATACGATCAAAAACACCCAATCATTTTGCCTCGAGATTCTTGTGTCACAGAGTTAATTATTCAAAATGAACACATTAAGAATCTCCATGCAGGACAAAGATTAGTATTATCAGCCATTAATCAAAAGTTTTGGATTGTTCAAGGCATGAGAACTGTTAAGAAAATTATTCATAAGTGTATTATTTGTTTTAAACTAAAAGCAGACACAGCCAAACAACTTATGGGTTCCTTACCTTATGATAGAACAAATATTTGTAGACCATTTCAGAAAATTGGATTAGATTTTGCTGGGCCAATTTTTATAAAACAGTCACGTATTAGAAAGGCTCTTCAAACTAAGGCATATGTTTCAGTGTTTGTTTGTTTTGTAACAAAAGCCATACATTTAGAGCTGGCCTCAGATTTAAGAACAGAAACCTTTTTAGCATGTTTAAGACGGTTTATAGCGCGTAAAGGTCTTCCAACAGACATATATTGTGACAACGCCTCTACCTTTAAGTGTGCAAATAGTAAATTAATTGAATTATATAAGTTAAATAATTGTAAAAATCATCAAAAGGAAGTTCATAATTTTTCAGCCCAAAAAGGCATTAATTTTCATTTTCTGCCATGTTATTCCCCTATATTTGCAGGCTTGGCCGAAGCTGGAGTCAAAAGCATGAAATTTCACTTAAAGCGAGTTGTTCAAAAATCTTTGCTCACATATGAGGAAATGTATACTGTATTGTCTGAAATAGAGTCAATATTGAATAGTAGACCGCTCATGCCTATGTCAAATGACGTAAATGATTTCTCATGTTTAACACCTGGCCATTTTTTGATTGGGTCAGCATTAAATGCCTATCCTCAACCTGTTGTCCATCAGACAAACAGATTACAATTTTGGAAAATGTGTAATGAAATAAAAAATCAATTTTGGAAAATATGGAGCAAACAATATTTAAATATTTTACAAGCACGCCCTAAGTGGCGAGATGCCCACAATAATGTCAAAGTTGGCTCATTAGTCATTTTAAAAGAAGACAGTGTATCGCCGTTATATTGGCCTTTAGCTCGAATCACACAAATATTTCCTGGTGCTGATAAAAAAGTTAGAGTTGTAGAAGTAAAAACAGTCAACGGCAAAGTGCATAGACGGTCAATTGTAAAAATTTGTTTACTTCCGATAGATAGTTAAGTATCATAAGTTTTGTTGTTCCACATTATATAAGGCTTATAATTATCGGTCAATTGTAAAAATTTGTTTACTTCCGATAGATAGTTAAGTATCATAAGTTTTGTTGTTCCACATTATATAAGGCTTATAACTATCGTCAATTGTAAAAATTTGTTTACTTCCGATAGATAGTTAAGTATCATAAGTTTTGTTGTTCCACATTATATAAGGCTTATAACTATAGTATGTAAGTAAAACAGTTACAGTTTATTCCTTTATATTTTTATTTTTGTTTTCTTTTGTGTTTGGGCAGTATGTTGGAATATCCAACATTTTAATGGCAACCTTAGACATTAAGTAATTTTTAAATTTATTATTATGGCAACATAGCCTTTTGTATCGGCGCCATTAATTTTTTGTCTCTTCTGGTCTGTCCGTTGGAGTAAATGCACGTTATCAAAGTATTCTACATTTATTTAATTACCACCCTATCAACCTCATCGCAGTTCTCTTGTTCAAGTTATATATATATATATATTATATAAACCAATGGTTAAGCCGGCAATAACCGGCAGCGGCTACATTCTGCGTGGAACCGAACTCTTACGTTTGTGTGTGTACTTTATCTATGTTGGCAGCTCTGCGATCGACTTTCAAAAATTGGATGTTTAGGAATCCGTGACCTCAAAGTCACCGCTGACTATTTAGTCAGCGGTGATTTCGAAATCGCATTCGTAATTCAAAAATAGGTCTCCTGGTCTATTCTGTCTGTGCACTACCTTGGGAAGGATGAAGTGATAGCGAGATGGAGGATACGTATTCTGAAAAATTACAATTTTCAGAGCCAGTACCAGCCCTATGCTACAAGTAGGTACGCAGACGGAACTGGGAGCGTGCGCTGGCGCATCGCGTGCGCCGGGCACTTACCGGACTCTCCGCTGAGCTTCCACGAATAGGCCATGGAATTTTATAATCTCTCTACGTGCTCGCTACGTAAATACTAATTTATAATGTTCTATTTGTGCAGAATGGTACACTGGCCAGTACAGATGCCAGATTCAGAATTATTAATGGCACTATGGGTGTGTTTGACCACAACCCTAATGGAAAGTAATAATAATAATAATAAATAAAGGCGTAGGGAAGTGACGACCCCATCGCCCGCTGGTGGGGCATTTAATGCCCCTTAACTGCCATAAATGCCCCATCAGTGCAGTCAGTCTCCCTCAGGGCAGCTTGTGGCGTGCTGGCGGTGAGTTGCGTCACCGAGGGTACCGATGTGCTTCAGGGGGGCGTATGCCACCCGCCTCTGTCTTGCCTTAGCCAGCCGGACAGAGTGAAGTCGCAAGAGCAAATGCTCGAAGGGTGGAAGTGTAATAAGGTCATAACGCCGACGGCGTCTCGATCGCTGTCGCAGACACACCTCTCTACAACCTTAGCCGTTCACACCAATGTTGCTCTCTTCGCACCAATATTGGTCTGCTTTTTGGGGTGCCCATTTAGTGAGCGGCGAGTCACCACCTGCCATATTTAAATCAATTAGGAGGCTTTGAGAAGGCAGGTGACCGGAGTCTCTTCCATAGCCCGGTTTTCATTACCACCTAAATCGAAATACAATAAGCCACAAACATTTTGACCACTAATGACAATAGTTTCTGTGCATCTATAGTTTTTGGCTGCATTTTTCATGGTGCAGATAGAGATTAAACCCAGTTGGTACACTCCACGCACACTTTCATTAAATTTCGCTTAAATGGCCTCTACGCGTTGGATCTGTATCCCCGCGCACGCCTTATAAAGGACCGTGTCTTCAAAGACACGTGATGTAAGCTACAATAATAATAATAAACTCTTTATTGCACACAAAATAAATACAAGAAATAAAGTAAACAAACAAAGACAATTATGAGCAAACGGCGGGCTTATTGCTAAAAGCAATCTCTTCCAGGCAACCTTAGATAAGAGAAAAACGAAAACAAACTAGGAATTTTGGGAATAGGTGCAATTATTGTGAAAGTAAATAAAGTAAAATTACGTTAAGAATTTAAGGACAGGAAATGGATACGGACTAAGTATTTATGTGTCCTAAATTATAGCACGCGGATTCGATAAGAACCTATTTTTCATTGCACAAATTATGGATAAAGCATAAAACAATTTAGTATCCGCTTGAAAATATTCGCGTTGTGCTCTCGTTTGATAACAAGGACAGATAAGGTCTGGTACACACATCACCATTTCCACCACCAGGAGGAAATCTATTATTTATATTTATCGAGCATTTAATGAGTAAAATAAAAAAAAATAAAAAAAGAGTATTTGGACATATTTTGAATCATTAGAAGTGAATATGGTAATTGAACTACGAATTCTAACCATATGCGTAATTATTTCCTACTACTCACTACAGTCGGGTCAATTTAAATAGGCCACATTTGACATTTGTTCATAGTGAGGTGACCTGCTTAAACACTCCGATTATGGTGAAAAAATCGATATTTACTTCAAACATATGTGAATCGAATACAGTTATTATGGAAAAGTACTTTTTTTATAAGATCCCTATCTTATAAAAAAAGTACTTTTCCACAATAACTGTAATAGGCAAACAAGCAAATGGATTACTTGATGGTAAGTGATTATCGCTGCCCGCAACAACAGATGTGTTGCCGGCCTTTTAAATGGGAATACGCTCTTTTTTATAGGTACTGTATTAATATATTTTACGAGTTTAATTGCCTTAAAAATTTTTAATATCAATTATTTCTCTGTTTATTAAGTTATTATTGTTTTTTATTATGAAACAAAAGAATAACATGTTTTATTTTAATAATAATTTGTCTATTAATTCATGGTGAATAATCCCTTCACAAATAATCATTGCATTCATTCGATTTTTTTGAGGGACATCACTTACGTATAGACTTCACTAAACGCAACATTGTAACAACGGCCATTTGTGCATTTCCAAACTAAAAAAATATTGAATATTTTATGTCCGCCATTACAAGGTTAGTTGAGGAATTTTAATGAAATGTCAAATGTGGCCTATTAAATTGACCCGACTGTACTTTATAGAATTTTGAATCACTCGAATTCGGTATTGTCATTAGAAACAAATTCTTTATTAGATTCCGTTTGTCGCAGAATAATGACAACCGGTTTGCAATAAAAATAAACTTATAATTTAATAAACGGGTGATAAATCATAAGTAAAACGGAACGTAAATAAAAAAACTGTCTGGTTTTCACTTAATAATTCACTGTCAAATTGTCAATGTCACTTTAGATAAATTCTATAAGTAGAAATCAAATCGTACCTATGTATTGCATAATTCACGGAATGCTTACTCAAAAATATTGGATTTGAAATCTAACGATTTCGGATTTCATTGTTTCAAAAATGCGTCTCGTGCCTCTAGACAAATTATCATTCGCGTTCAAATAGTTTACGACATTTTTTCTATTAATATCGAGAATGTATGGAATTAATTCAAAATTGCGGATTCATTCCCATATATTTTGATCTAACGAAAATTAAGTGTTACTGAATTTACTAGCTATAGGTTCAGTTTCGCTGTCTTCCGCAGAGAAGAACTCTTGTCATCAAGGCTGTACAAAATTCTTAGTGTCAACTAACAACAAATAAATGCTTTGTTTACAATACATTGTTTCACACGTACATCAATTTTGATAATTGAAACGTCCAGAGGAGATAGTGTCGGAATAAATTTTATGGAGAAATAAACAATCAATAAATATCGATAAAAAAATCGACAAATCGACGACCGGCGTCGGCGCTGACCCTAAATCTCGATGTTGGGTTCCGGGGAGCGCTACTTCGTACTATCATCCAAATCTTGCGGCCGCGTTCACACCATCTGGTAATCCGTTTCTATTTAACAGTTATATTTATACAAATGAAATGAGAATGTTACGATGGATGTGTGGTGTGACAAGGATGGATAAGATAAGGAATGAGTACATAAGAGGAAGCCTGAAAGTAGCGCCAGTGGTAGAAAAAGTGAGAGGAAGTAGATTAGCATGGTTTGGACATGTGATGCGGAGGGATGAAAGTCATGTCACAAAACGAGTGTTGAATATGAAGGTGGAGGGAACACGGGCAGAGGAAGGCCGAATAAAAGATGGATCGATTGTGTGAAGAATGATATAAGAATGAAAGGAGTAAGCATGGAAATGACGGCTGATACAGAGGAATGGAAGGAAAAGATCTACTGCGCCGACCCCAGATAATGGGAAATGGGCAAGAGGATGAGGAAGCAGTAAATATATAAATGAAAAATAAGTACAGTTCTTTTGTTGTTATTGAGAAATAAACTATAGAAACACTGCATTAGGCTTGATGCCCGCAAAATGAGAAAAAATGTTGAAAGACTGAAATTAAGTTTCTTATCCATTATAAACGATTCTTTATTAATATAAAATTCCAAACAAATTCTCGCGACAACCGAAGATCTATGTGATGGCGACGCGACGGTTAGCCGTGATCTAAGGCTGCGTCCCCGTGACGCGCTAAGTTAAGCGATGAGTGCGTTGATTATAATAATAATATTTTTTTCTACGTAAGGAAGTGACGACCCATTCGCCCGCTGATGGGGCATTTAATGCCCCTTAACTGCCATATATGCCCCATCAGTGCAAGGCAGCTAGTGGCGAGCTGTCGGTGAGTTGCGTCACCGAGATTACCGACGTGCTTTATGGGGGCGTATGCCGTAGATCTGTGTAAAGTTAGACGTTTGCCTCTGGACTATTTATATATCTCTCATATTACGAAATTAAACATATGTTGGCACCCAGTGTTCATGTGAGGTAGACACATTTTTACGCAGCAGGATCGACCCTGAACAGTCCTATTAGAAAACCAATGCCGAGACTACACTACATTGTAAACACAGTCATCGTTTTGGGGTTTTAAATAAACCTAAAGAATCATTGATATATGACAATATGGAAAGTGACGTCATGAGTTATCCATACTGAAGTCATTTTCCAAATTGTTGACTCTGTATCTATTTAATACAGGGAAAAAAAACAGCCCTTGCTGAGTTTCTTGCCGGTTCTTCTCAGTACAAGGTCTCCCGCCGTAGATTTGCGAACCGATGGCGTAGCTTTTCGACTTTGCCAAGTGCTTGTAACAGCCTAGAATGAATAAATAATTTTGAATTTGAATTGAATTGAATACTACAAGTTACAACAGTCAAAATATAAGTATCGTTTCGCTATCGCTCGCCGTCTCGATGGAAGCAAGCCTATCAGCGCCCGCGCACCCTCTAATTATCTCGTCTGCCTATTTATAGGCAGCCAACACCTGCGACGAAGGCATAAATATAATTGTTTTAATCAGCGGCTTCGCTGATGAACCTCGCGATGACACTTCGTCGCGATAACACCATGAAGCATTGTCGTGTCAGACACATCTTATCTTACCAGTTTGGTTCTGTACCGCCCCCTCTCTTGAGAAGCGGTCGCTCCCACTACAAGTTTGGTTGGTAGGTCACATCGCTCGAGCCGCCTCAATCGGTCTGGACCTGTCATCCTGACACTTCGTTGCAGTGGTAGCCATGAGGATCTCAGCCTCTCCTCTGCTGAGGGATAAAACCTGAATGAATACAGGAGCCTTCTAATACGTTCAGAGACGTTTGCAACAATCAATTTACGACAATTTAATTTTTGTTTAATAATTTAGAATCATATACTCGTAGGTACTTAAAAAGGCGGGTCTGTAGGTCTGAAATAATCATCTAATTATATTTTATATATATTTTACTATGTGAAAACTATTTATTATTTGGTAAAAAAATATAACTAAAAATGCTACATAAAACCGATATCTACCTTGCTATATTAAGAATGACAATCCAAATCTAAAGCTATGAAGTGCGAAGAGAGCAACATTGGTGTGAACGTCTAAGGGTGTAGAGAGGTGTGTCTGCGACAGCGATCGAGACGCAGTCGACGTTATGACATTATTACACTTCCACCCTTCGAGTATCTGCTCTTGCGACTCCACTCTGTCCAGCCGACAGAGGCAGGTGGCATACGCCCCCCTGAAGCACATCGGTACACTGATGAGGCATTTATGGCATGGAGGCATTAAATGCCCCACCAGTGGGCGATAGGTTTACATCCCTACGCCCAAAAAAATATTATTATTATTACTATACAGAAACGAACCCGCAACCCGTTGCATAATAATCAATCGCTCGACCACTACGCCAAAAGTGTTGATTACTCTCGGTAATATCTGAAAACAGGTAAAATTATGCCTTTTCAGAACTTCCGTTACGTCTACGGTTAACATTACACAAAAATCTATTATGGTGGAATTATTCCCCTTAGAGGGTCTACAAAGACAGCAATGACATTTTTTTTTTATATTTTGTTGGCAAAAAGGCTTACAAGCTACCTGATGAACTAGCTACTACTAGCTACTCTCTTGAAAAACCCGATAGTATTAATCTTATATGTAAAATTCTCGTGTCACAATGTTCGTTCCCGAACTCCTCCGAAACGGCTTGACCGCCTCTCATGAAATTTTGTAAGCATATTGAGTAGGTCTGAGTATCGGCCAACATCTATTTTTCATACCCCTTAGTAATAAATAGAGATCAAATAATCGGATGCATATTTACCTAAAGTTAATTTTTGGCTCACAAATTATGGAAGCGGCTTTTTAAAATACATTTTGTTAAATGAAAATCCCGGGAAAATACGGGACTGCAAATTTAACGTAGTGATATTGTTTGAAAATTACTAAATTAGCACGTGGTATTTGTTTTCAAAAGACCGAGACTCCGGGTTCATTTATACAACTATGCATACGTATTTACATGAAGTTTAGTTTCAGTTCACCGTGCGATTTATGAATGTACGATTTATTACATGAAGAGTGTTATACGAAAGTAGTGAGCTAGTTTGACTAAAACAATAATCAATTAAATAATTGAATAAAAAAACAGAAATGGTGAAAAATTTTATTTAACAAAACAATAAAAAGCCGTTTCCATACTTTGTCTTAAACTAACTTTAGGTAAATATGCACCTGATTATCCGATCTCTAGTGATAAGGGTTGTCCACCCTTAACATTTTTTCTAGCAATTACTTAAAAATTATTTATATGGCAAAACAACGTTTGCCGGGTCAGCTAGTAAAAACATATAAATATATGCGAAACTAAAGCGGTATGAATGTAAATGTGATGACAAAAATCAGGAAGGTATGCTTAGACCATCTAAGGTTTGGACACGTCGAAAACGATTACGAAAAATGACTAACGAAAGAAATTTTTAAGGCATGCAAGTAAGTAGACGAGAGACCTTACAATGACCTATTTATCGAGGCTTGCGTTACTTTTTTAAACTGTGTTTAATTTCTTTCTTAAGATAGATTCATCTTGACAGGTAGAAAATCTAAACAAGTAACTGAAATTAACATTTAATTCATTTGATTCTAAATCCCAACTAATACGAGTATTATAAATGCGAAAGTAACTCTGTCTGTCTGTCTGTTACGCTTTCCTGCTTAAACCTCGCAACTGATTTTGATGAAATTTGGTACAGACAATCTTTAGACCCTGAGACAAAACATAGGCTACTTTTTATTTCGAAAAAAAGGGATGACGGGGTTGAAATAGAGGTTGAAAATTTGTATGGGATTTCTTAATTTTAAAAGATAAAACCATGAAACTTTATATTTAAGCACTTGATAAGAAATCATTAAACATTTGTTCTAGCATTTTTGAAATTTCGACCAGCTAGGGGGTGAAATAAGGGTTGAAAGTTAGTATGCAAGTTTGTCAAATATCACGTCATAAGAAACAAAAAATCGTTTGTTCTAGCATTTTAAATTTTTTACCAGTGTGGGGGTAAAATAGGGGTTGAATTGAAGATAAGACCATGAATCTTGGTACCTTAGACATAAGGGACCAGGATCGACAAAAACTAATTCATTTAAAAAACGCGGGCGGAAGCTAGTTTGAAAATAAAAGCTTTTTTTTGTCAACGTAAAACGTACTATGAGCAAAAATACCTTTTCCCCGACCTGCTATTATATTAATACCAATCAATCTAACTACCACTTCACAAGATAGATCATATCAATATATATCACTTACAGACTGATAGGTGGCAACTTTACCACTAAATTCAAATTATACAGTTTTATAATCGATTCAGCTTGGGGCAAAATTTGACGCATACTCTATTGAGCGCTGTCCAGTAAAACCAAGTAATGGCTTTACTGGACAATGCCGGACGTAGAAGATGGATTAGTGGAAACAATTGTGATTTTGTTTTTGATTTGGAATTTCGATTACGATTTTTAATTTTGATTCATAGGAAACAATATTTTTATTTAAATAATTAAATAAAATGAATGAATGAATTACTATCGTACTAAAATTATAAATGCCAAAGTTGTTATGGATGTTTGTTATTCACGTAAAAACTACTCAATGAATTTTAATGAAACTACAATAATGTAGCTTATATATTAGAATACACACACACACACACACACACACACATTTATAAAGATATTGTGTGAAAATATAAGCTACTCGCAATTCTTCGAATACTAGAGGTTCGATCTTAGGGAAATGTGTAAATTTTTATAACACACTTCCAGAAAATATTACTGCTTTAGTGTTTCATGATTTTAAAGCACATATTAAAAATACTCTAATGAGAAAAGGGTATTACAGGGTCAATGATTTCTTGAATGATAAAAATGCTTGGATGTAATTTTTACGATATTTAATTTCATGAATAATTAAACATGCTTGGATATAAATTTTGTGATATAATTTTAATGATTCTATAATAAACTAGCGGACCCGACAGACTTCGTCCTGTCAAAAAGATTTGTACAGTGGCAGTTTCTTCCTAATTATTTTATAGATAATGTCGCATAGCCAACCAAATCGCATAAAAAGTCTAAATGACCTATTACATTTTGTGGCTATTCAATTTTGGAACGTGACATTAAATCCTCCAACGATGTATTCTGTGCTCCAACGCACGCACGCACACTGTTTTGATAGATATGATTGAATTTCAACTATATGTAGCGTTAATAAAGCGCAAATTGACTCTTTGATGTTAGGAACACACCTTCATTGCTTAGACAACAGTGAGTGTTTGCAATATGAACTTTATACAATAACAATAAAGCTCAATTCGACTGTACGTTTTAGTTAGAAAACGTTTGCATGGGAAAATAAAAGGGCTGTTTTTAGGGTATTTCCGATAATTATTCGAATTTTCCTCATTGTAAAAACCCTCCCTGAACTTCAACGAACATTAACAAAAAAGAATTGGCCAACTTGGCCCAGGCGTTGTTGAGTTATGAGCTGACCGACACATTTTTTTTTCACGCGATTCATTGTTATATAATAGACTAGCTTTCCGCCCGCGGCTTCGCCCGCGTTATATTCGAATTTCCCACAGGAAGGATATGTTTTAACAATACTGCCATACAACCTTTCACCCCCTCCTTTCAACCTTTTACAACCCTTTTCTGCTTTAAAAGGTAGCCTCTGTCCTTTCTCAGCCTCTAGACTATCTGTGTACCAAATTTCATTTAAATCGGTTCAGTAGTTTTAACAATATTTCCATACAACCAATAATCCCTCCTTTCAACCTTTTACAACCCTTTACAACCTTTTTTGCATGAAAAAGTAGCCTATGTCCTTTCTCAGGCTCCAGACTATCTGTGTACCAAATTTCATTTAAATCGGTTCAGTAGTTTTAACAATATTTTCATACAACCAATAATCCCTCCTTTCAACCTTTTACAACCCTTTACAACCTTTTTTGCATGAAAAAGTAGCCTATGTCCTTTCTCAGGCTCCAGACTATCTGTGTACCAAATTTCATTTAAATCGGTTCAGTAGTTTTGGTGTGAAAGCGGAACAGACAGACAGACAGACAGAGTTACTTTCGCATTTATAATATTAGTATGTATGTATGTATAGTATGGCACAAAACAATGAGCTTTTCCACAAATACTATTTTCACAGTACTTTTGATTAAAATTTCACCGTCTTCAATTTTCACAGATGACACTCCAGTTTTATTTATTTGAGTTCATTAAAATGACGATAACTTTTTTTTTAATGAACCGATTTTGATGAAACAAAGTTTAGATATTATTCTGAGTTAAAACAAAGCAAATAGTGAAAGTTTCAAGCAAATCGGTTCAGTACTTTCGGAGATAAACGTGAACATACATACAGACAGACAGACAGACAAAAAAATCCAAAAATTTTTTTTTGCTTTCTAATAATCTATTTAAGTGCCCCTCTATCCATTTCAGTCAAAAATACTAAATGTACAGACAAAATATTTTTACTGTCTTATTATATGTATAGATGATATTTTTGTTTTGTACCGGACATATACATATCAGATTTGTTTGATGCGATATGACTCTTGTGACGGAAATATATATTTGTTAGTTGTTTTAACTTGTACCGGAGGTTGGGTTCAGACTGTGTATCTGAAGCCGGCTTCCAACTGACGACTCTGTAATGACACAGGGAGAAAAAAAAATAGCCGTTGCTGGTTTTCTTGCTGGTTCTGTCCAGTACAAGGTCTCCCGCCGTAGACTTGTGAACCAATGGCGTAGCATCTTTGACATTCAAAAGTGATTGTAAAATCCTATTTGAAGAATAAAACTTTTATTTGATTGATTTGAATTGACTTGCGCAGAAGAACTCGCGGGAACTTTTTCGCAACATTTTTTCATTAGATTACCATTTTCATGTGCTTTTTAGCATTATAGAGATGCAAATTAAATAAAAGAACTTTAAAATGTTCGCTGTTCCTATTGTTCTTCTAACAAGAGCAATATCTTCATAGCCTTGCATTAGCCGGCGGCATCTCTCGCTGATTGCTGATGCTATCTGTTAATTGGGACGAGCTCTGCCCACCGCTGGGCCGCGCGATTTAATTAAAGCTCAGCTTAAGTACACCTTTCAATCGATTCTTGTCTGTAAGCAATTATGTGTCAGTAAAATTATACACTAAAAATATAAAGAAACACTTTATTAGATTTCACAGTACAAATTCAAAAACAAATAAGTAAATTAATTTCTTGCTAGTCCTCACTAATGTTATAAATTAACTTATCTGTCACGTTTCCACGCCAAAACTAGTGAACGGATTTAAATTAAATTTAAGGTACAGATAATCTAAACTCCCAGAAAAGATACAGACTTTTGAGTTATAAAATGGGTTTATAAGGGGTTGAAATAAGGTATGAAAATTTGTATAGATAGTACATCAATTTAAAGCTAGAAGTTTTAATTATATTTAATTGAATAACGTAAAAACGTCATGTAATGTTTGAAATAATTTTACTCTGAAGGGAGTAAAAATATAAGATAATTTGTTTATATCTATAATATATATATATATTGTCATAAGCTACAGAATCAATTTTTATGAAAGTTGACATACGGGATAGTTTTAAACTCGGAAAGGGACAGGGAAATTTTTACCACGGGACAATACATTTTTCCTACTGAAAATGTAGTGAAAGTAGATGAACAATGGATGTTGAAACAATTTTAGACACGGAAAAGAACATAAATAATTTTACCACGGTAAAATATATCTCTCTTATTTTAATATGATTGGCCGTTTAGTAAAATTTGATTAAAAAATACAAAGTAAAACTCTGCTTTTAAATGTAATACTTGATTTTAAAAAAAAAAGGGGGTTCCTGGTCATCGATTATGGAGAGTTATAGATGTTAACAGTCACACATCCGGAATGGGCGTTTAATTGAATAAGTTATAGCCAGGGGCCGCTCACAATGAAGCAATGATTTACGTGAAATTATAAGATAGTGATCAAAGCTGGACGAGCGGCGAGCGGCGGCGCGCGGGCGCAGCGGGGCGCTGCCTTCGCTTCCCAGGCCTAACTTTGCAGTGTATAGAACATGGTGCGCTCGTGGCCTTCGTCTCACCTGCTTTTCATGTAACTAGTAACCATGCTGGCTTCTACCTCTTATCTAAATATTAAAGGAAAGTAAGTACATTTATTTTGGACCACGCAGCGATACCTACAACAATTACATGTTTGTATGGTTGGTTTATTGGTTGGTACTCTCTCACATAAAAACTGCTGAACGGATTTTAATGAAAATTAACAATAATAAGCTTGTACCTCAAAATAACACATAGGCTGGAATTTATTGAAAGATATACCTACGCCACGCTAATATAAGCTACTCGAAATACTAGTAATGCGCAGACGCATATCACAACTGTGGCAAGCTCAGTATACTCGTAAGCAGCAAGCATAGCGTGCTGCTCTAGTATTCTGCTTAACACTGTGGTGAAATAAACCTAATCAAACAAAAGCTTTCATTGCCTATTTTGACCCCTTTTAAGGTAAAACCTTTACAAATTATGAATGTAAATTTTACTTAAACCTAATCAAAAACTTTGAAAACAACGTATTTTATACATACTTTCACCCCTGACATCCCTTTTTATATTAAAAAAAAACAAAATAATCTTTATTCAACATAGACCTTTACAGGCACTTATTGACGTCAACAGACAAAACAAAAAACAAAGCTTAAAAAAAAAAAAACAAAAACCTTGTCCGTACGTACGAATAAGGAAAAAAAGAAAAAAAAATTGACTCGACACCTGTTCGGAATTGGGAGAGCCTTCTCGAAAAGAACAGGCAAGAAACTCTGAAGGTCTATTTTTTTATCTCCTCTTTACAATGTTAATAATTATAATAATATAATATAAAAATGCAATATAGTATAAGATACAATCATGCCTAATACGATTACAGTTGTATGTATGTTTACATACACATATAAAAATAATACAATATTATAAATAATGTTGTTACCAAACATGGCTCTATGAATAGTGTCCCTATTCCAAATAGTGTGATCATTTAGATAGTCACTTACTTTATAATAACCTTTACTAATGAGTGTCTTTTTGATATGGATTTTAAATTTATATAAAGGCAAATCAATGACACTTTGATATTAAAAACTATCCTATTTCCTTTTTTGATCTCTAGAGTATCTGAATACCAAATCTCGATCAAATCGGTTAAATAATTTTAGCGTGAACTCATGACAGACAGACAGATAAAGTTATTTCGACATTTAGGTTTTTAAGACTTAGTTTGTATGTGCCAATAACGATCAGTAGACATTAACTTGACTTCAAACAGCACGCAAAGTTTACAAACCTTAGATTTAAGCAACAGCCATTACAAAAAGTCATCGAACTTCGAAACACGAAGTGCTAATGTTGCCTAATGATATGATAGTCCAGAATTGCCTAGCTACAACTGGCTAGCTGACCAAAGACACACTGTAATGCAAATGCCAGGAACGCGGCAGCGGCTACTCGAAGATCGCTCCGGTGACCCCTCACCTGCGCCAGCGCAACTTTTTAACCGTATGAATTATAGACACCACGGTTGCAACAGAAATCACACATTTGTATGCAGATAATTTGATCGATTTTAATTTTAATAGTGGGTAAGCTTTGCATCATTTCTTGATTATTAGCGTACCCGTATGATGAAAATATATAATATAAATATATAAATATTGTCAGCATTCAGATGGTGTTCACGCCACCAGTGTTTTCTTCGTTCTACAGTTGCTCCCGAGATGTGTGTGTAAAAAGATGGTATTCGCATTGCTAAAACTCTTCCACAGCTTGTATTTTTACTAATAAAGCGATAACATTAAACTCCGACTCCCGTCATTTGATTCATTAACGAACTATCTACCTCTTTCCTTTCCATCAGGGGAGAAGAAGCTGAAAATCCTCATGAGTACCACCGCAGCTAGTCAAGTGTCCTGGTGATTATGTTGCACTCCAGACCTATCAAGGCAGCTCGACCGATGTACTGACCGAAGTACTCTGAGGAATTGGTCGGCTTGATTTCTGCTGCCAGTTTTCGTTATCGTTCCAATGGTAAAATATTTACCTCAATTACCTAAACAGTCCAAAACGCTAAGTTTAACCAGATTTTTTTTGCTTTGTGAGGTGGATTATTGCCTTCAATATCCTCCAACCAACGCAATAGCCAATCCCTCAAAAAAAGACAATGCTTTACCATTTAAAATTCTGTCAAAGTATTTGTAACGCTTAGGGTTTTGTGGAAGTCCAAGGACGGTGATAATTGCTTACCGTACGATCCGTTTAGATATCATATATTTAAAAAAGTATTTTGTGGTGGCATTTGATTAATTTAATATAGACTGTGGATTTTGTCGTAATATTTTTTCTATATTCGTAGGTGTTAAGTATACTAGATTTTTTTTTGTTCCCCTGAGTTAAATGAATGCATTTAATGAAGTCGCATACCCCGGCTGTGGCGAGCCGGCGGTTATGTGGGGCTCTCCTCCCCAGAAGGGGGAGGCCTACCCACTATAAACCTCAGGGATGGCCTTCCTCAGGCATGTAGAGAGCCCCCGGGAACACCAAGCTACTTCCGGGAACTCCCAGCCTCCGCTCCCCCGCCGATACAGGGGAGCCCTCCTCAGAGGAGGCTACAATACTTCCTCCGATCTCCACCACCGACGACGCCCCCCGGCCACGGAAGGGGCGTGGTCCCTCCCGGGTCGCCGCATCCGCTGGCGCCATTTCCTCGCGCCCGCCGGCGACCCACGGCGGCGCCGCAGCTGTACTACCGACCCCGGCGCCGCCTCCTTCGAGCGGGATCGGCCATCTCCCGACCCCGCTCGGCGGCCTCCTTCTGGAGCATCAGTGCTTCACAGAAGGAGCCCACAGCCTTCCAACCTCCCTCGTCCGCCAGCATTGCCGCAATCAATGCCGGCGGAATCTCGCCCGATCTCTGCGACCAAAACTCGGCGTTCGGAGGCCCACGCGGGGCACTCCGCCAGCGTGTGCTGGGCCGAGTCGAGTTCGGATGCGCAGTGGTGGCAATGTGTCGATCCCTCCCGTCCTATTCGGCACAGATACTCACCGAAGCAGCCCGGCGAGTATCTGAGTCAAGTAAACTAGATCTAATATTAATTTGCTTAAATAATTTAAAACTCTTGACAGTATAGTTTGTGTTGTGTTTCGACAATTGCGGTTGAGATTACCAGTTACCTTCAGGTGAAGTTGGATGAGCTTTTTATGTCATGTAAACTTGTATTATGAGCTTAAATAGTTCTGACTCACGTAGGTATGCGCGCATACTGGGACATAATTTGGAATAAGCCCATGTCTATATTGAAGTTAATTAGGCACCCTTTCATACATGTTTTCATAATTCTTTGTAGCTGTGCTATAAACTCGCGACCTTACGTCTTTATAAAGGCTCAACGAATGTGATCACCATCATCACCTGGGCAGGTCGCACCACTAAATAAGCCGAAATATTCAATTTTGACACGTTAACAGCGAGGAATTACCATAAATCAGAGGCAATTGTCCACTTAGGGAAATGTTCGATGTAATTGTGTACACTAGAACAGCGGGGACACATGGGCTTCTATGTAGAACGGCACCGCTGGATTTTAGATCTTTATTCCTTTGTTTTTATACATAACAAAGTTAGTATACAAGAAGAGTGTCCAACTGATAATAATTAATTACTGACAGCTATAATTAGTTTCTAGACGTCCTCATTAACAGTGTAAGCGTAGTCGTGTATACATGCGATCATTCCGTAACTGTTACAGTTGATAATCAATATATTGTATCTATATTCGATACGTTATGTAACCGAATCGGAATAGTTACAATAATAACATCAAACACTCCCACCATCCATTAAATATGAGATTAATCGTAAGACCATTACGAACTTCACAGATAACTTCAAAAGTCGCTTCTATTTTTAATAAAACGTCAATAGTTAGTATCGTTTACACGTTTACATGCTTCTTGGTCGCACATATTCTTAATAATTTTAAAAAGATATAGCTCTAGTTTATAGTAATATTATTCTGTTGATAATAATGCAAATATTGTTCACTTTTTTTACATAAAAGAAACGAATATTTATTTTTCGAGTTACATGTAACTCCGTTTTGTGTGTCATAGATGGATCATTATTCTTTATTTATTTATTTTTTTTTTTATTCTATTGAAACGACTAGATAGATCGCCAATCGGGTGTAGGACGAGACTAGATTTTAGAGAGATAAATCGCTTAAGTCGAACACTTAAGTCTATATTAATTATAATTTACTTATATTATATTATAATACTAACTCTGAAAAGAGATTTGATCAACTTACGTATTGGGCTAATTAAACGATATATACAAATTACTAAATAATATTTTAATAATTTGTATATATAGAGTAGAAATAGAATAGAACCGTATCTATTTTTTACGTCACAAACTACATTTTGTCTATGAATTTGTATAGAACTCTTCTACTGTCAAAATAGAACACAGACGAGCGATAGAATAGAAACACAGTTAGCATCTTGTCTGCGAATTTTCTATCAGCGTCATCAAGTCACGTGACGTATCTACAGGAAATGTCAGTTCCATACATTTTTTATGTTATCTATTATAGAAAACGCAAATATAAAGGCATTTTGTCTAGGGGGCAGGTTACACCGGCCGTGGTCGAAACGTCAGGCAATAAAATTCGGTACGTAACAATATCGTGATAATTCCCGTCATACATTTATATTGATTATGCAACACGAAACTTTGAAAGTCAATATATACTTTGAGAAGTAAAAAGGACGTTACCGCAGCGCGCACGCATGTAATTTCCGTCGTGTGTCGCGCACTCGTGCGAAGGCTGCACCGCACCGCAACGGTACTCTTAATTCCCTTTGTCTGTCGGTTCGTCCGTGCTATCGGCCGATATCTCTGCCACGCGATCGGCGCTTGCGCAACTCAAGACTCAGCCAAATGAAGAACAACACGGATGCTGTGATAGAATCTGCTATTACAGTTTCCTTATCATATATAATCTTAAACATCCCTTTATTTTCATTAGAACTCAAGATCAAAAGCAAAAATTTAATTATCAAATAAGATTGCTACAACACTTTTGCACGTCAAACATGCTACGCCATGTAGCATGTAGTAATTTTTGCGTTTGATCTAATGTAGCATGTAGTAATTTTTGCGTTTGATCTAATGTAGCATGTAGTAATTTTTGCTTTTGATCTAATGTAGCATGTAGTAATTTTTGCTTTTGATCTAATGTAGCATGTAGTAATTTTAGCTTTTGAGATCTAATGAAAATAAAGGGATGTTTAAGATGATTGATGATTTATTATGGTTCACAAGTCTAGTCTGGTAGGAGATCATATACAGGCCACAAGCAAGAAAACCAGCAAGGGCTATGTTTTTTGTTATGTATCGCTGGCCTCAGATAAATAGTCTGAACCTAACATAATATTACAATTTTAAACAAGTTTATAAATAAATAAATATTTCTTAATTTAAACTTAGTTTGGGCTAGGCTAATTAATATTTCTTAATTAGCCTAGCCCGAAATAAGCTCTGAAAGGCTTGTACTATGGGATCTAGGGTAACGGATAGACATACATATATTATACATATATATATAAACATTTTTATAGAAATATATATCAACAACCATGACTAAGGTAGAAATGCTCGCATTCATCACACAAAAATTCTGCCCCACCGGGACTTGAACCCGGGACCTCAGAGATGTATGACCTTGAAATCGGTGTACTAACCACTCGCCTATAAAGGTTGTCGGTCGTAGATGTTATATTGTATATACAATTGTATCTATAAAAGCTATAGTTTCATTATATATCACTACATAGTATAAATAAAACAAAGTCGCTATCCGCCGTCTGTCTGTCCCTATGTATGCCTAATGGTCGTTTTCACCAACCCTGTCTTAGCTTAGGTGACTCCTAAGTGACATGCTGTCACTTTTTGTATTAACTGAAAAGAGTGAGACAACATGTCTCTTAGGAGTCGCCTAAGCTAAGACAAAGTTGGTGAAAACGGCCATAAATCTTTAAAACTACGGAACGGATTTTGATGCGTTTGATCTTTTAATAGATAGAGTGTTAAGGAAGGTTTATATGTATAATACATACATAATATAGTAGAGAAACACTGATAAATTTAGAGGTTTCTAATGTGATGTCGTAAATAAGCACGTTCTTTTGCGCTTATATTGCAAAAACGCTGGCTGAACCCTACGAGATAGACCAAAATAATGTACAGTATTGTCCACCTTAAAGAGTTCAATAAAAAAGTCCGCGATGCTATATGTCTATCTCTTAGGGATAACTCACCATAACCATTTTTTATCCTTTACAAAAAAATGGTTAGTTGCGAAATGGTTTTGAACGATACAGCATTAATCCTTATCCAATTAAGTAAGATCAATATGCTTTTTACAGCATTTAAGTGAATATTTCCGAAGATATTACAAAGGAGATAATTTTATTTAGGCCCACTAGAAAACGGCAACGTTTATTAATATTACTGAACTCTAAAATATCAATTTATTATTAAAAGCAATTGCACGATATTATGAGAAAAAAATGAAACGGGAATAATAAAATCAATTAATTATACTTTGTAATAACTTTTGACATTTGAGGTAAAGGAACTAACGTTTTTTAAATCAAAATGAAAGATGATTTTTTTTTTTTTTTTTTTAATTTATTTCGAACCACAAACAGGCTTACAATGTTGCCTTACATACCAATCTTACATTATATCACAATTGATTATTATAAGCCCAACTGTGATGGTTACATTTTAATACATATATATATAATAATTAGACATGAGATTCGTTGGAAATCCGTTACAAATTAATTATAGAAATTCGTGTCAATAGTCTAGGCCTGCTTACCTACTTACTAGTGGAAAAAAAAAGAAAAAAAAAAAAAAAAAAGCGCACAATATAATCTCAATAGTAGTGCTAACAGCAATTACCCTATTTAGTATTTCAAAGACAAAATACTTTTCACCTGTCTCTTATAGGAAACATAGCTACACGAAAATATGTCGACTATGTTAAACAATTTATTGTACGATTGGACAAGACGGTGCAGTGGGTTACGGACTCCAGCATTGGTGCGAGCAGGCGGTACGTGAAACAATGGCTTGTGTCGTGATGTCCGCATATTTGCTCGAATAGGCACAGAATAGTTAATTTTACTGATTAAGTTGTTACAATCATATTTATTATTACACAGATCATACAAAAACATTGCTTCTAATTGAGTGCGTCTAGACTTTAGCTCTAAAATATTGTACTTCTTAAAAGATCAATATACGACAAACGCTTATTGTAACATTTATAATTCAAATGCCGTAGATATTTTTTTTGGACTTGTTCAATATTTTTGTGATATTTTTCGTATAATGGGTTCCATATTGCGCAAGCATATTCTAGTTGTGGCCGAACGAGAGACTTATATAAATATACAAAACTAGAGAAGTTTTTAAATTCCGATGCGCTTCGCATTACAAAACCATACATTTTGTATGCTTTATTTATTATGTTTTCGATGTGTAAATCTAAATGTAATTTACTATCAAGTATTATGCCTAAATCTTTAACTTTGCTTACTTTATCGATTTGATTATCACACAAAGAGTATGTAAAATCACTAATATTTTTCTTTTTTGTGTAAGTTATACTATGACATTTATTTAAGCTAAGTTGTAAATTATTTTTCATACAATATATACTAAATCTATCAAGGTCTTTTTGTAATAATATGTGATCATAAAAACTGTTTATTCGTCTATAAATTTTCAAATCGTCAGCATACAAAGGAAAATTACTATTCATAAAACATTTATCTATATCGTTTATAAAAATCACAAACATAAGGGGACCTAATATTGACCCTTGCGGTACGCCAGAAGTTATGTTAGTAATTTGCGACTCACTCCCGCCAATCACTACTTTCTGTGTCCTATTTATGATATATGATCTAAACCACCTTAGGAGATTACCTCTTATACCGTTAAAAGCAATTTTTTCTAATAATATCCTATGGTCTACACGGTCGAAAGCTTTCCGGAAGTCTGTGTAGATACAGTCAATTTGATCTCTTTTATCAAGTCCATCAAAAAGATCAGAAGTGAAAGTGAGTAGGTGGTAACGGTAGAGCGTCGCTTAACAAAGCCGTGTTGTTGTTGCAAGATAACGTTGTGCAAGTGAGGATATATTGCATTATGTACAAGTCTCTCAAAAACTTTACCTAGAACCGTTAATATAGATATTGGCCTGTAATTTTCTACGTCGTTACGTGATCCTCCTTTATGTACTGGTATTATTCGAGCGCTCTCCAAACCTGTGGGAAGACTCCGCTCGTTAGACATATGTTGTAAAGGTAGTGCAAGGGACAATCTATTACAGAAGCTGTCTCTTTAAAAAATATAAAAAATATAATGTCTACACCAGCACCCTTAGAAATATCTAATGTCTGTAGCATTATTCGGATGTCATCTTTAGAAACAATGACATCGTTAATAACATTGCCTTGTCTTATGTTATCTACATTTATAGATTCAGAACTGTGGGTTTCCTGATAATTTGTGGCAGAGGACGGTTGAAAAACAGAACAAAAATATCTATTAAATAATTCACAGGCTTCATCAACATTTGTAGCCTTGTCGGCTCCATAGTAATTTGAATTTGATTTAATATACATACAAATAATATATAAATATAATAATAGATAAAGGATAGTGTATTATTTCTTTTTTTTTTTTTTAAAAGTATTGAACTCTCAATAATTATTTTAATACTATTTTAGATTATTTTAAGTATTAGTTCGTCAGTCCAGTATCGTCGTGAACCGGAACGCGTCATGATTTTTGACAGCGACAGAATGGTACCTACACTGACATCCAATTGACGTCGGTTTGTTTTCAACCGAATTCTGTGTTTACGTTTCCAACGGCTTGATTTTTGTTTTTCCTCGTATCCCGTATTTAGAATGCAAAAAATTAATACGATTTAGGGGTTTATACTGTATTTTTTTAATGAAAATGCATGAGGTCGCTTCGACGCTACGCGAGCACTGCAGCACTGGTGAAACGTTGGTAGTGGCCAAAGAAGATTGTATTTATCAAGAATAAAAAAGTGTTAAATAGCATTTACGTAAAAAGCAATTTGAATACAAATCAAAATAAAGCTACTAAGAATTTTTAGGTTATTTAGTCTTAATGTTTTAATTGATTTCTCAATATTCCCGTTAGATAAAAACAAGCTAATGTTCCTTATAATATGTAGGATTAATAAGAAATTGTTTAACGTATGGCTCATTAATAAACGTTACATTTTGTAGTGGGCCTATTCTCCATACAAGAAAAAATTATCTCCTTTAAAATGCAGGGACGTACATAAGCATTGCACTCGTGCGAAGCCAAAATACGTAGTTCGTACGTAGACTTGAGAGCTCAGAACGACCCTGAGGTGCCTGGGTGACTGCCATCACTCAGGCTGGGTCATAAGCAACAAGCATTTCCAATCAGCGCGCTTAATCAACGGCCGTTGGAGATAACACAATAACTCCCGTAACATATCCGAGCATTAGATTGTGGACGACAACGGTATTTTAAAAGCTTTAACAGGTTGGTTTGAAATGACGGCAATAAAGCGATTGTAAAATAGACAAGTAGGCATTGTATGCGGTGTAGCGTAATTTAATGTAGAAATACCCTGACTACGTAATGTAAATAAAATATAATAAGAATATTCCTTGAAGAAATACATTTATTTATTTAAGGAATGTCGCCTAGTGATTTAGTAGAAAAAAGCCTTAAGTACAACAACCACAACGAATTAAGCTACCAAATTCTTGACCCGAGCGAAGTTTTTAACAAAGTTGTCATCTTTGCTAAATCAAAACAGATTTTATTGTATATTAACTACGTATCACGATGAAACAGAAGAATCACTCAGATATTTATTCAGATATTTACAAGAAACACAAGAATCACTCAGATATTTATTTAAGGAAATAAATATAATGACATTAGCGTGTCAATATTATGTTTATAAGAACTACGATACATTTAATACAAAATTTCAAATTCATCATTTAAACACGAGAAATAAAAATAAGCTTGCCGTTCCAACATACAGGCTTCAAAAAACTAGAGGTTCGTTCTTAGGGAAATGTGTAACTTTTTATAACACACTTCCAGAAAATATTACTGCTTTACCGTTTCATAAATTTAAAGCACATATTAAAAATACTCTAATGAAAAAAGGTATTACAAGGTCAATGATTTCTTGAATGATTAAAATGCTTGGATGTAATTTTTACGATATTTAATTTCCTGAATAATTAAACATGCTTGGATGTAAATTTTGCGATATATAATTTTAATGATTCTTTAATAAATGATATTTTTGTTTTGTACCGGACATATACATATCAGATTTGTTTAATGCGATATGACTCTTGTGACGGAAATATACATTTGTTAGTTGTTTTAACTTGTATCGGAGGTTGGGTTCAGACTGTGTATCTGAAGCCGGCTTCCAACTGACGACTCTGTAATGATACAGGGAGAAAAAAAATAGCCCTTGCTGGTTTTCTTGCTGGTTCTTTCCAGTACAAGGTCTCCCGCCGTAGACTTGTGAACCAATGGCGTAGCATCTTTGACATTCAAAAGTGATTGTAAAATCCTATTTGAAGAATAAATTTTTGATTTGATTTGATTTGTATATGTGTGTGCAAAGAAAGAGAGAGTAAAGTTAATGAAAGATATTAGATGTAGTAGGCAAGAACTGTTTTTTTCCATTTCATAAATGTTTTAGTTTTAAATGTAGTAATAGTGCTAGAGTTAAAGTTTCCTCCTTTGTTCTTTCGTTCAAAATAATATCAATACATGTAAATTATTTTGTATCCGGCTTCACCAGTATGATATAAGCCTTAATAAGATTAAAAAAAAAACTACGTAAAAATCAAAAATCTAAATCAAATTAATCTTTATATTTATTTTTTGTAAAGTAAATTTAAAATCTAAATATATATGTATTTTTAGTAGAACCTAATATCTTAATCTTAATATATTTTATGTGTTAACGTTAACATGTAAATATGCGCATAGTTTTACACATAGCTTTAAAAGTATAATTATTATTTTTATTTTATTTATTTATTTAGAACAACAAACAATTACATAATTCTATTACAAAAATGAGTTGATATAAAACAAGTACTTATTATGTAATCAACAACATTGTCCGCAGATATAATACATAGAAACATTTTAATATTTTTAAATGCCCAGCACTGAGAGACACAACAGAAATTACAAAATAAAACATGTAGTGATCGTAATCAAGTCCCTTAATGCAACCAATGTAATTTGGTATAAACTGGTTGTATGGTTGTATATTAATAGTCTAAGTTCCCACCATTGAATCCTTTTGATATTGAAATTATCACAATACTAAATCATGCCATACACTATAGTATATAACATGAATCCGCAATGTACTAGTTTACCAGTACTGAGATTGTGAATTAAACTTAATTACAAAAATAATATGATAATTTTTTCATCTTTAAATAAATTTTGTTTTTAAATTGGCCAAGAGACCATTTAAATAAGTCTATATCAGCAAAATGTTCATTATAAGAGTACATCAGTCGGCGAAGCGGCGCGCGTTGGCCCGCTATAGTCCTACCGAGTCTAGGAGCGAATACACCGTGTTTTTTTTTTTTCTTCAGGAGAGGAGGCTGAGAATCCATCATGGATACCAACGCAACAGGCAAGCAGGGATGCGTTGATTATGTCGGACTCCTGGTGAATCGAGGCGGCTCGACCAACAGACCTACCGACTAAACTCAGCCTGAGCCTTTGGTCCTAATGACCCTACTGGCTTATATGGAAGGGGGCCGCACCTCAGGAGAGGTACGGTTAGCGCTGCCCCATGGTGAGGGTATATGCGCTAGAAGAAGGCACGAATCTCCAGAGTGGGACCGGCCAGTATTGACAAGAACCTAATCATGGCGAAGCAGAAGGCTGCCGTTTAGGGGTTGACAAGGGGGAGCGACGGCTCAAACGCCGCCGCTTGCAGGTCTAGAAGTTCCTGCGTGAGTTGGTTAGGGGGGTCGCTAAGGACATGTCGCGGTCTACGAATCCTCTGCCGGTATTGACTAGTGTTGCCTTGTGACTGGCTCACAGTTGGTGGTGTTGACGGGTTACACCGTGTGTACGAGTATCGGCTTATATAGGCACTTGATAGTGTATGTGGTTGGTTAGTGGAGTACATTATATTATAACTCCATGGTTATTAAGATAATTTTTAAAATTAATAATCAACAAATAATATTAAGAAGAATAATATATACATAAGAACAAAACTAAGTTACGTACAAAGTGGAACATGTCAGTAACATTATCACGTTATATCACTTATTCTTAGACCAAAGAAATTACCAGTATTTTGGTTACCCGTTGGTCACTCCACTTGGCGAAATTTCTTTGAAAATTCGATGTGCGCCTGTTTCATGATGAATGAGCAAATCATCAAGAACTTGATATGGAGGTGTTATATTGCTTTGATTCGTCCCCACCCAAGCTACCATATTACCACTATCGTACCATTCTATTTAACACTAGCAATATTTTTAATATTGGTATGCAATGCATCGCTAATGTCGGTAATAAATAAATTATACTTAAATTTGAGATTTACTTGCTGAAGTTCTACAAGTTTCTTTTGTATCGCAAAAATCTTGTGCTTTTTTAAATATAAATAACAATATTAGAGAAAATATATCGATTGCTTTTTAACCGAGCTGGATCTATCCATTCCCTTTTGAGATCCGATTGGATTAAGTGCCAGTGGCCCTGCCATGAGTTTGATATTACTTTCGATAAGTATTTGAGGTAATGTCAACGTCAACTTATTTATAATTAGTACAAGTCTAACTCATTGCGTTTCCACTAGGGGCGCTGTACAAAGATTCCATACAAAAATTTACGATCTCGACATCGACTGCAAACGAACGTAAACTCATGGTAATTTAGTTTAGGACCTAACTAGAGATACGAACACCGCCACTCGTTTTTTAAAGTGTTGTAATTTAATTTGTTCTAAAAACATTTTTAATACTCGTAACGGAATCAAAACCTATAGTGTACTTTCTCTTGACCTGGATTAGAAATGTAATATGAAGAAATGTTATATCAGAGGTAAAAGAAAAAATCGGAAAATGGTTGTAAATTGGTACTGACATCATAAATTAAGATTATTCTCCATTTATACCGCACTAGCTTTTGCCCGCGACTTCGTTCGCGTGAACTTTTCTCGTACAAAGTAAAGGATAAAAATGGTTTTGTGGGTTATTCCTAAGAGATAAACATATACCATCATCACGGACTTTTTTGTAGACCTTTTTAAGTTGTACAATACTGTAGTAAATTGTTTTGATCTATCTTGTAGAATTCAGTCAGCGTTTGCAATGTAAGCGCAAAAAATGTGTTTTTTTTACGACCTCACATTAGAAACCTCAAAAATTGTAGCCTATGTGTTATTCTGATGTATAAGCTATATTGTGGTAAAGTTTCATTCAAATCCATTCAGTAGTTTTTACGTGAAAGAGTAACAAACATCCATACTTACAAACTTTCGCCTTTATAATAGTAGTAGGATTGACTGACACTCAATGCACTATGCGAGGGAATCAAAACCTAATAGATACTTCTTGTGGACCTAAAATCATGAAATTTAGTCTACCGAGTCTACTCTGGTGTTTAGGTGTATATCTTTAGTGTAGTTATAGATTTTTAATAACTTACAGATCTTAGTTTTCATTTCTATGATACTAATTAATCATCTTAGTAGCTGCATAATACTACAGAACATCTAATAACCTGACATATCTGATTAGGAACAATTACGGTATCTTGGAAACTGCCCACCATCATAAACACAGCTGCGATGCGGCCGTAACTTCGCAGATCAGTACGTGACGCCGGATCCGGACTGCGCCCGCGCAGCCGAAGTCATATCTCTTCTGTAAAAGGCGCTCACGGGTAAGATAACCGGGTCGTTTGCAAAACCGCTATTTGTTTTACAAATCTATGTGTTTTAACGCTTGACAAAGTTATATCTATGATTCGAGATATACTTATTAGTTTTTTATTTCACTTTACTCACAATTGCATACTTACGCACCGTGTATCCCACGCAGCTATGTCACAACTAACTCGCTTCATCAGTAGCATCGTTCCAGCCAAAAGCCACAGCATCCAGCACCTGCCTGAAATCTTAACCAAGTTTTCAGTCCACTTTGTGGGGGCTGTGGGAGAAAACACGGCTTCAGTGCCAGAATGTGCCAATCCGAGGACTTTCCCTCCCAAGACTCCTTATCAGATCCATTATAAGGTACCTCATTCATTTACAGAGACACAATCTTTAGTGATAATTTTATTTTGATAAAATTGACAGCTTACACTATGCTTAATGATAGTTGATCGTTGTGCCAGTGCCAGTTTCGTACATTGAAACAAAATCGAAATAAAAATATTATCACTACATAGTATAAAACATAGTCGCTATCCGCTTTAAAACTACGCAACGGATATTGATCCTTTTTTTTTAATAGATAGAGTGATTAAAGAGGAAGGTTTATTAAAAAAAATTAAAAATTAAAATATTTATTTACTTACATTACAGCTAGTGTATAACATAACATTTTTGGGATCTTCTTTTAAGTAGAATATTAGCTGTACCAGAAGGCCCAACTCTTCCAATAACATACATATTTAATTATTATTATAATTAATTTGACACTAGAACAATGTAGAGGGACAACACAGCAATGTCCTACAAATAGTGTTACACAAATACGTGACAAATATGCAACGAAAAAGAATATTATATAATATATAGTAGTATAAACAAATACAATAAATAAAGCGAATCATTATCATTCAGTTATATTTATATGTTATATTTATATATTATTCAGTCAAATCCGAAACCGAGACTACACAGCCCGAGAAATAAGCATTTCAGTATCATCATAATTCAAAGTTTTAAGCCAAGATGTTAGGGATTTCTTACACTCAATGTTAGATTTACCGTAAATATACAGTTTTTTATTTACAATGTTATAAAGATGGGTCACTTGATTTGCATATTGTCGTCTAGCAAACGCTGTTTCAACGTGTTTAGCAACAACAGCAATGTCTTTTCTTCTTTTAAGTAAAGTGGTAGGATTGAATACTAAGCCTGCATGAAAGGATTGGATAGAAATGAGAATGTATAATTTTCTTATAGTTAATAGATCACATAATTTATATAGTTGCTCTGTCGAAAAGCGATAAGATTTAAAAAACATAGTTTTCAATAGAGCTCTATGTGCTCTTTCAACTTCTAAAAACGTTTATATATATGATAAGTAGAGATCGGATAATCGGATGCATATTTACCTAAAGTTAGTTTAAGACAAAGTATGGAAACGGCTTTTTATTGTTTTGTTAAATAAAATTTTTCACAATTTCTGTTTTTTTATTCAATTATATAATTGATTATTATTGTTTTAGTCAAACTAGCTCACTACTTTCGTATAACACTCTTCATGTAATAAATCGTACATTCATAAATCGCACGGGGAACTGAAACTAAACTTCTTGAATAGTTGTATAAATGAACCCGGAGTCTCGGTCTTTTGAAAATAAATACCACGTGCAAATTTAGTAATTTTCAAACAATATCGCTACGTTAAATTTGCAGTCCCGTATTTTCCCGGGATTTTTATTTAACAAAATGTATTTGAAAAAGGCGCTTCCATAATTTGTGAGCCAAAAATTAACTTTAGGTAAATATGCATCCGATTATCCGATCTCTAATAATAACATCCATTAAATTGTGTAGAAACACTATTATTTTTGAGGTTTCTAATGTGATGTCGTAAATAATTACATATTTTCTGCGTTCGTTATGTATACAACGTTCACAGTATGTCTGTATACTAAATAAGTATCAGCATTAGCTATGATTTATTTTAAATATTGACGACACAGCACAAAAGAACGGTGAGAAAGAGACGAGAGGTGCCGGGTTCGAATCCAGGTTAGGGCAGATGTTTGTGTGAAAAATGCCAGCATTTGTACCTTAGTCATATATTACTATGAAAAGCATTTATATAAACGATAGAAAAGCAGAAAGTTACAAGTGTAAAGCGATAAAAGTAATGACAATATAACATTTTACAAACCAACCCAACACAGCTGAGGTTATTAGCAGAATAATCTAATTAAACCTCAGAATAGCGGTTGCAGAGCGTAATCGCAACAATTAACAGGATGTATTGACGTGGACTATCTACGCGGACGCAGATTTATGCGTTACCATGGTTAGGCTGCGTTCATATTACGCTAGGATACTGCATCTTGAATGCAGGATTCAGGCAGACAACAGTAGGACATTATTATGATCCCATTCTTTATAATCAATTAAAAACCACATCCCATATACTACGTTACAAGAAGTTTGGTATTCTAATGGAATATTAGTATTTAGAAAGAGCTATAACACCTGCAACTACAGTAAGTAAAAGATGTCATAATATGTTTTGTGTTCTATACATATTTTTATTCATTTCTTGTCACAAAATATCTCAGCATTCCATCTTCTGTAATTATCAGTATTGAACTATCAAACAAAACATTAAAACTGCCAAAACCATACGACATTTAGTTTATTCCAGTTCCGATTGCTTGAAAATTAATTTTATTTATTGAATGTAAATTAGGACTATATACATATATTATATACAACTATGTTGACAAATACTACTCACAAATACGAGGAGTATATGTCGGCTTCCTAAGCTATCCTAATTTTGATACTGTTAAGCGCTAGAGTATCTTGAGGAGAATAATCCCCGAAAGTGGTACAGCAATCTATTTATAGGTTTGAGTCAAATACAATTCGCATTTATTTCTAAAAGCTAAGTTTAAATAAGTATAACAAGCAACCAATTATTGTAAGTAACTACCATTATAATTTAAAACGATTTTAAGGTTATAAATTACATCATAATTCCTTATATATTAATTATAATAAAGTTAGTTAACGTAAACTTCCGTTGAAAGCGTCAACGGAATTTAATGAAAACGCTAAAAGTAATAAACTGTAACTACATGATTAGAGAAACGGACAGAGTCAAAGCTTCTAAAGAGCAGCAAAATTTATACCTATTTTGGTAGGGTTGGCACAATTGAATAAATAAAAAATATTAATGTTAATAAAATTCAGAATTAATATTCAGAATTACTTAAACAATTTTACCGGAATATCTGGTAAAATTTTCCGTAAAATATATAATAATGAGTAATAAGTAGTTTTGATGATAGAGTTGTATACTTTTCGATATACATAACACATTATAAATATAAATTAAGTTTCAAGTACAAACTTACCTAGTAGACTCCTCGGGATAGTTAAAATAATAAATATTTTTAGTCTTTCTATTATTATTCATGCACACAGTACAATGTACAGCCATATTTACAACACTTTTTAAATACTAAAACATAAACATTACTACGTATTATATGAGAAACTCAAAAAGAAAAACAAAACACGCACAACGTTCGAGCGTCGCGGCTGCACGCCCTGAGATTGACCACTGGCTGATCTAGTTTGAAGCGGTTTCGGTTCATACGTGACAAGCGGCCAGTGGTCACGCACACACACGCGTTGCACTTGTAGTGATGCTATCACAGCGCATTCGTATGAAGCTTTGTCTCTGTCCCGTTTCTCTACTCATGTGCTGTAACTGTCAAACAGAAAAAAAAATATTCAAACATTAATTCTAAATAACATTGTAGTTTAAGATGAATTCACTGTTGCTATTTTCAATACTTATTAAAAGTTTGAGCAAATGGATTAATAAAAAAAAACGAAACTGAACACAAATCAAAAATTCATAGAAATTTATAAAAAACTATATGTACACAGACGGATCGACGGTGCGCGAAAGATTCAACTACGTGTTTTTTGAAATTATACAAACTGTTATAAATGATGTCAATGTCGAAGTCGTTGCTCTCAAATAAAGTATTATACTGACATTGCAATCTATTTCATGGTGAAAAATACTGAGCGTCAGCCCTAGATAGGTGAGGTTGAAAACGCTTATAGATGACCGAGGTACTTTGTAGGGTACAGTAAAGTTTATTTCTTGTAAAATCTGGGGGCAATCCAGACAACCATTAAGTAACTTATATAAGAACACCTGATCTAGTAGAAGTCTAGTAGAAGTTTTTACCGTGGGAGAGCCATGCTTCGGCACGAATTGGGCCGGCTCGACCGGAGTGATACCACGGCCTCACAGAAAACCGGCGTAAAATAGCGCTTGCGCTGTGTTTCGCCGAGTGAGTGAGGGTACCGGAGGCCCAACCCCCCTTATTCCCCTCTATTCCCCTTATTCCCCCTATTCCCTTTTAAAAGGCCGGCAACGCATCTGTGACTCCTCTGGTGTTGCGGGTGTCCATGGGCAACGGTTATCGCTTACCATCAGGTGATCCGTTTGCTCGTTTGCTGCCCTATGCTATAAAAAAAAAAAAAAAAAAAAAAAAAAGTCTTCTGTGTTGAAAACTTTGAAAAAACATAGGCGCTCTTCGTACATGTTGAATGTCTTAGCTTTATTACTAGAGATCGGATAATCGGATGCATATTTACCTAAAGGTAATTTTTGGCTCACAAATTATGGAAGCGGCTTTTTAAAAAACATTTTGTTAAATAAAAACCCCGGGAAAATACGGGACTGCAAATTTAACGTAGTGATATTGTTTGAAAATTACTAAATTAGCACGTGGTATTTATTTTCAAAAGACCGAGATTCCGGTTCATTTATACAACTATGCATACGTATTTACATGAAGTTTAGTTTCAGTTCCCCGTGCGATTTATGAATGTACGATTTATTACATGAAGAGTGTTATACGAAAGTAGTGAGCTAGTTTGACTAAAACAATAATCAATTAAATAATTGAAAAAAAAAACAGAAATGGTGAAAAATTTTATTTAACAAAACAATAAAAAGCCGTTTCCATACTTTGTCTTAAACTAACTTTAGGTAAATATGCATCCGATTATCCGATCTCTATTTATTACACTGGAATGTTAAGTGCCATACAAATATCTTCTGTACACGCTCTAGTCTTTTAATGCGTGCCTTAAAAAAATAAAGTTATGTATCTATTATATCAAATTCCTGTGTCCAGATTGCAGGCCAACATTCCCGCAATCACCGAACGCTATATCGTGAACACGCCTTTATACGTTACGCGTGACGCCTTCATTAAGATTGCCGAGATAATGAATGCGTAAATTCGCTAAGCGAGTCGATGGGGTATCTCGCCCGCTTTTACAACTTTTGGTATAATAATTCTGCGGGACGATAAGGTACAAGTACGTCAGTACGCTACTCCAGAACAAGTGCTTTGACCGAAATGATGTGTTTTAAATTAAACAGTTTATTAATATAGATACTAACTGGCTTAGAGCTGTACATAAAAAGACATCCCCATTCGACATCCTGGCCGACAGCACAACTGCGGCGCCGCCGCGGGTCGCCGGCGGGTGCGAGGAAGTCGCGACTGCTACGGCGACCCGGGATGGACCACGCCCCTTCCGTGGCCGGGGGGCGTCGTCGGTGGAGGAGACCGGGGGAGGTAGTGTAGCCTCCCCCGAGGAGGGCTCCCCTCTAGGCAGGGAAGCGGAGGCTGGGGGTTCGCGGAAGTAGCTTGATGTTCCCGGGGGCTCCCTACATGCCTCAAGAAGGCCATCCCTGAAGTTTTTAGTGGGTAGGCCTCCTCCGTCTGGGGAGGAGAGCCCCACATAACCGCCGGTAAAAAAAAGTATAGATGTGTAAATAAACTTGCCTTAGTAATTAACCCCTGTTATATTGTGGATGTCGCCATGGTCTTAATTAACAAGATATCCGGAGTAAATCACGTCATCTAGTAACGTGTGCATGCATTTATCTGATATTAGTACGATGAAGAAAAACATCTTCAGGCAGTCTGTAAACATCTGCGAAGAAATTGAATGGTATGTGAAAATCCGCACTAGGCTAGCGTGGCCTAATCGGCCTAAAACGGTGAACTCGTGTCCCTCTTTGGGGATGGACATGTGATGATGAATTTGGGATTTATTTAATCACAAAAAATATGTTTATTTTAGAACTTTAAACTTTTGTGTAGAACATTCAACTGTCAAATTTATTTTATGTTTAAGATATAACTGACATTTTAAATACGGAGTACCAACTTTATAAGATTTACCAAACGATATATTTTTCCAGCTGGGTTGCCAGCCATCTTCATTCCGAATTGCATCGAAACTCATGCAGCTGTTTTACCAAGTTTTCCTGTAGGAATGATATTTTTTCCCGTGATCTCCAATGTATCTGTTTCAACTTTCATAAAAATCAGTTCAGTAGTTTCCGAGCTTATTCAAACAAAAACTTTCAACTCTTACTTTTATCTTTTTTAAGGTGAAAGCCTTTAAAACTTCTACATTTGAAAATAACGTATTTTCCATACAAACTATATCTTTTATCAGACTCTACGCAATTTTTGTACCAAATTTCATTTAAATCGATTCATTAGTTTTGCCGTGAAAGCAACAGACAGTCAGACTTTGGCATTTATAATATTAGTAAGAATTCTATTGATTTTATGTGCGCAATAAATTCTATTTCATGTGTGCAATAAAGAATTTATCAATACATAGTATAAAACAAAGTCGCTTTCGCTGTATGTCCGTATGTATGCTTAGATCTTTAAAACTACGCAACGGATTTTGACGCGGTTTTAATAGATAGAGTGATTCTTAAGGAAGGTTTGTATGTATAATAAATGCATAATATAGTAGAGAAACACTGATAAATTTAAAGGTTTCTAATGTGATGTCGTAAATAAGCACGTTTTTTTGCGCTTATATTGCAAACGCTGGCTGAACCCTACGAGATAGACCAAAATAATGTACTACAGTATTGTACAACTTACAAAAATCCACAAAAAAGTCCGCGATGGTATATGTCTATCTCTTAGGGATAACCCACCATAACCATTTTTTCACTGCACCCGTGCGAAGCCGGGGCGGGTCGCTAGTATATTTATAAAAAGAAGCTAAGGATAATAGATCTGAACATCACAAACACAGAAGCCTGAATACTATCAACACAAGAAACAAACTACACGACGTCTTCATCCATATCTATTCACAAGCTATGCGCGTGGGCCGCACTCATGCTTTGTGACAGACAAACAAACAATTACTTTTTTATTAGACGCATAAAACACGTTCCTTCCACGGGGCATTTGTCACCATTGAGTAAATACGTCTGTTTAACACTTCACTCAGAGCAATGACACTCGTTGGTCGCTAGCCGGCGCGCGGCGTGGGCTGGCGCATCTGTTAAGCTTTCTTTATGTAATTGTTAAGTTTCTTTTAAAGCAAGCCTTTGAGAAATATAATCCTGGTATTAAGTGTTACATGTAAAAGTTTCTTTGTCCCTGCTTTGTTTATAGGGCATAATTAGTCAGCCTGCCCATGCGAGACAAATCATCAATTAATTAAACTAGTAAGAATCTTAAGATTATCGTTATCATGACCAGCTGAATCAATTAATAAAACTAGTAAGAATCTTAATATTATCGTTACCATGACCAGCTGAATCAATTAATGAAACTAGTAAGAATCTTAATATTATCGTTATCATGACCAGCTGAATCAATTTTTGAAACTAGTAAGAATCTTAAGATTATCGTTATCATGACCAGCTGAATCAATTAATAAAACTAGTAAGAATCTTAATATTATCGTTACCATGACCAGCTGAATCAATTAATGGAACTAGTAAGAATCTTAATATTACCGTTATCATGACCAGCTGAATCAATTTTTGAAACTAGTAAGAATGTTAAGATTATCGTTATCATGACCAGCTGAATCAATTAATGAAACTAGTAAGAATCTTAAGATTATCGTTATCGTGACCAGTTGAATCAATTAATGAAACTAGTAAGAATCTTAAGATTATCGTTATCATGATCAGTTGAATCAATTTTTGAAACTAGTAAGAATCTTAAGATTATCGTTATCATGACCAGCTGAATCAATTAATGGAACTAGTAAGAATCTTAATATTACCGTTATCATGACCAGCTGAATCAATTTTTGAAACTAGTAAGAATGTTAAGATTATCGTTATCATGACCAGCTGAATCAATTAATGAAACTAGTAAGAATCTTAAGATTATCGTTATCATGATCAGCTGAATCAATTAATGAAACTAGTAAGAATCTTAATATTATCGTTATCATGATCAGTTGAATCAATTTTTGAAACTAGTAAGAATCTTAAGATTATCGTTATCATGACCAGCTGAATCAATTAATGGAACTAGTAAGAATCTTAATATTACCGTTATCATGACCAGCTGAATCAATTTTTGAAACTAGTAAGAATGTTAAGATTATCGTTATCATGACCAGCTGAATCAATTAATGAAACTAGTAAGAATCTTAAGATTATCGTTATCGTGACCAGTTGAATCAATTAATGAAACTAGTAAGAATCTTAAGATTATCGTTATCATGACCAGCTGAATCAATTTTTGAAACTAGTAAGAATCTTAATATTATCGTTATCATGACCAGCTGAATCAATTAATGAAACTAGTAAGAATCTTAAGATTATCGTTATCATGACCAGCTGAATTAATTAATGAAACTATTAAGAATGTTAAGATTATCGTTATCATGACCAGCTGAATCAATTAATGAAACTAGTAAGAATCTTAAGATTATCGTTATCATGACCAGCTGAATCAATTAATGAAACTAGTAAGAATCTTAAGATTATCGGATTTTTCATACCAGCTCCATACAAATTTTTCGTAAAAAACGTATAATTCCTTAATTCCCGTGCAGAATCAGCTCGGATGTCATTTTTGCGCATAGTGGTGGCTAATAGAAGGAATATCCGCAAAAAAAACAGACACTTGTTTTTCAAACTGCCTATGTCTATGGGGGCCAATTTTCAGCCCACTGTGTGGCACTTTCAGGCTTCCTCTTAACCTTAAAATATATTTATTTCATAAAATATATTTCAGAAAATCACTTTTAGTTTTTTCTATATTCTAAGTGTACGGTGTACGTACGTTGCCGAATAACGTACACGTGTGTCACGTTAGCATCACGTGCACATCAATAACATTGTATGACACACATGTTATCAGTACTGTTCGGTAATAAACACTACATAGTTTAAAACTACGTCGCTTTCTCTGTCCCTGTATACATATGTATACTTAAATCTTTAAAACTACGCAACGGATTTCGGTGCAGTTTTTGACGTGAAACGTCATTAAAATCGCGCCGAAACACGGGTAAATACCAGGTTTAAAAAGTGGACCGTAACGAAAAGGTCTATATCATCGTACCTTAATAATTAAAAAACTATTAGTCTTAGAAACAAAAATGTGAATATTTCACTTATATAGTCAGCTCGCTGTTGTGACATTGAGTTTTTTATTAAAATACTTCAAACACCGTCGATCTTGTTTTTATTTCAATCTTTTATTTTAAAAGCGATTCCCTAATATAGACGTTTCACGTTAAAACCAACGGCCGTGTGACCCAGTACAGTCCGATTTTTTTTGTTTTATTTTTTTAATAGATAGAGCGATTGAAGAGGAAGTTTTATATGTATAACAACATAGCATACATACAATAATAACATAGCACCCGCGTGTTTTGTTAAATAATATAAATTTTTTCATTGATAACTACAGTTTTATTTTTATTTTTTTAATATTTACATTTTTAAAGTATAATTTTTATATACAAAGTTCACAGTTTTTTCTGTAGTATATTTAATGTCAGCATTGCACCCGTGCGAAGCCGGGGCGGGTCGCTAGTTACCGATATAACGAGAGGTTATTTAAATCTCTGATTATTTGTGGGCTATGAATTACCTGCCTTAGACAACTTATTACTATTGCGATCACGACGCAGATAATGGCCCGGTAGGTACGAGGCACCACAATCTCAAGAGGCCTGGGATAGCATCGGAGCGCGGGCCAATCCGTCGCTTGCGAAACGAGATCAAACATTACGCAAGCGCAGACCAGCCTCCTGCGCAGACATGAATCTAACTAAACAAAACGCCTTTTTTTTTCGTCCCCCTGAGGAAAATGCATTAAATTGCATACCCCGGCTGTGGCGAGCCGGCGGTTATGTGGGGCTCTCCTCCCCAGAAGGGGGAGGCCTACCCACTAAAAACCTCAGGGATGGCCTTCCTCAGGCATGTAGGGAGCCCCCGGGAACATCAAGCTACTTCCGGGAACCCCCAGCCTCCGCTCCCCCGTCGATACAGAGGAGCCCTCCGGATACAGAGGATACGGGGGAGGCTTACTACCTCCGCCGGCCACGGAAGGGGCATGGTGGGCGGGGTCACGACTTCCTCGCGCCCGCCGGTGACCCGCGGCGGCGCCGCAGCTGTGCTACCGAGCCCGGCGCCGCCTCCTTCGAGCGGGATCGGCCATCTCCCGACCCCGCTCGGCAGCCTCCTTCTGGAGCATCACTGCTTCACAGAAGGAGGCCACAGCCCTCCAACCTCCCTCGTCCGCCAGCATTGCCGCAATCAATGCCGACGGAAACAGATCTCGCCCGATCTCTGCGACCAAGACTCGGCACTCAGAGGCCCACGCGGGGCACACCGCCAGCGTGTGCTGGGCCGAGTCGAAGTCGGATGCACAGTGGTGGCAATGTGTCGATCCCTCCCGTCCTATTCGACACAGACACTCACCGAAGCAGCCGTGCCCGGTGAGTATCTGAGTCAATCGGTAGGAGACCTCCTCCTTCCCGTGGAGCCAAGCTAAACAAAATGCCTAAATAAATCTTTCGTTGCCGAATATATTCCATATAAAGCTTATTTCAGCGGCAAAATAATAGTGTGCGCTTTGGTACGTTCCGGTGAGAAGAGTCAGATAGGCAGTAAAATTACTGCCTTGTTTTTATGTATTTAACCAGAAAACATCCTACGTTAGGATTTTTATTATATGTCGTAAGTATGGTTACAAAAATAGGAATCTCACATATACAAACACCCAGACGGGAACAAATTTTTATAGATCACACAAAATATCTGTCTGAATTGAACCCGCGACCCGTTGGGTAGAAGGCGATTACTCGATCACTGCGCTAAGCATGTTTGAGTTGAAATGTTGGCAATGTACACTATGGATGAGTTACACTGTGAGATTGAAGCAGAAATAATGAAATCTATAGAAAACCTAGTCCGGAGAATTGCGAGCTTTAAGTAGCAGCGGATAGGGCACATTGCTCTGCTTCTGGAGAGGAGAGCCCCACATAACCGCCGGCTCGCCACAGCCGGGGTATGCAATTTAATGCATTTTCCTCAGGGAAAAATAAAAGGGCACATTGCTCGCAGCACTGACGACGGTTGGGGCGACAAGGTCCTCGAATGGCAGCCATGTGTCGGACACCACAGCATTGGCGAGTCTTCAATAAAGTAGGCAGACGATTTGGTGAAGGTCGCAGGAAGGTGCAAGACGTTAACGTAGAACTGATCGTGATGGCAATCCTTGAGCCTATGTAGAGCAATGGGCGTCTGTTGGCTGTAATTAATTATACTAAACTACACTAACTTAGTCACGTAGGGAAGTGACGACCCCATCGCCCGCTGGTGGGGTATTAAATGCCTCTTAACTGCCATAAATGCCTCATCAGTGCAGTTAGTCTCCCTCAGGACAGCTTGTGTCGAGCTGTCGGTGTATTGCGTCACCGAGGATGCCGATGTGCTTCAGGGGGCGTATGCCACCCGCCTCTGTCTTGCCTTAGTAGGCCGGAGAGAGCGGTGTCACAGGAGCAGATGCTCGAAGAGTGGAAGTGTAATAATGTCATAAGGCCGACGGTGTCTTGATCCCTGTCGCAGACGCACCTCTCTACACCCTTAGCCATTCACACCAATGTTACTCCCTTGGCACCAATATTAGTCTGCTTTTTGGGGGACCCATTTAGTGAGCGACGAGTCACTACCTGTTATATTTAAATCAATCAGGACTCTTTGAGAAGGCAGGTGACTGAGAGTATGAGTCTCTTGAGAGAGAGAATGAGTTTCTTCCATAGCCCGGTTCTCATTACCACCAAAATCGAAATACAATAGTCCACAAACGTTTTGTTCAGTAATGACAATAGTTTATGTGCATCTAACTGAGTATAGTCCTAAGCTGTAGTTTTCATGATGCAGATAGAGATTAGACCCAGTTGGTACACTCCACGCACACTTTGATTGAAATTCGCTTAAATGAGCTCTACGCGTTGGATCTGTATCCTCGCGCACGCCTTATAAAAGACCGTGTCTTATAAAGATACGTGATGATAAGCGATTAGATTTATTTTTAAATACAGCTATTACATAAGTTCGCTGGCTTCCTAGCTAGTTACAACCTGTGATTTGGAAGTCAGTGGTTCAGTCTCTAAGCAACATAACAATAACAGAAAATCAGAGCAGAGCAAGCACCTACATATACTAATTTACTTTATTTATGTATGAGTGTGTATGTATGTGTGTAAATTTATGCCTTTATAATTAAACGTATGTGACATACTCGTATGTGTATCATGACCTTGAGTACTTATTATACAATTAGAGCTTCTGTGTCTTTGTAATTTAACCTTAAAAGCCACTCCTTACTTTTATATTTATTTAATTTGTGCAATTCATGTATATTGTCGAGTTTGTTATTAAGGTCTGTTGTTGTTGTCGAGGTTATTGTAGTGTTTATTTTAAATTATTCATACATGTCTGGACGCAATGTTCAATCAGCGTATATTTGTACACGCGGAGTCTATACGAATTCATGTCTATGCTGCCGCTCTTGCGCAGTAAAAATGAAAATATTATTTTTGCTTAGAATGGTAGCGCTCGAACGGGGTCATGTTTCGTTACTTTACGCTGCATTAATAACGCATAGGGTTAGCAAATTCAGCAAACATGTATAATCGTAAATTTACATAGTAAAACAATGAACCAATTTCTAAGAAATTTTGCATGAATATTTTTTTTAAGTGAGCAATTCAAATCAAAATCGAAAATTTACTCTTCAAATAGGATTTTTACAATCACTTTTGCACGTCGAAGATGCTACGCCATTGATCTAAGGCGGGAGACCTTGTACTGAAAAAAACCAGCAAAGGCTGTTCTATTCTCTTTGTAATTTAACAGAGCCATTAATTAGAAGCTGGACTCAGATAAATAGTCCGATCCAACTTGCTTTATAAGTTTAAACAAGTTCACATTATATCTATAAAAGTTTTATTAACTTATTTCCTACTAGCTTTCTGCCCGCGGCTTCGCCCGCGTGGATTTCGGAATTGGGTCTATAGCGGGTCATAGCTTTTGCCCACGGCTACATATGCGCGGAAGTCGGTTTATGGCGCGAAGGTTTTATCGCGCTTCCCGTGGGACTATCCGTTTTTCCGAGATAAAAAATACCGCAAAACCTTGCTCCAGAATCACTCTATCTATTAATGAAAACCGCATGAAAACTGTGCAGTAGTTTTTGAGCGAAGCCTTTATTGCGCATCCCGTGGGATCTGTCGATTTTTCGGGATAAAAAGTAGCCTATTATTTAATCCAGATTTTTATCTTTACGTCTGCTAAATTTCAAAGCAATCGGTTCAGTAGTTACGGCGTGAAAGCGGAACAAACAAACAAACAAACTCACTTTTCGATTTATAATATTAGTCAAGATAGTCAAAATTTGGCAACGTAACTGTTATTTGTTATGATTTAAGTAAGTAATCCTTAACAAGATTTTTTATTATCCTTAACAGAATTTTTTTTCGGTGTGAAACATAAGCATTTGCATCAGGGTTCCTACTGCCGGAATCAATCTAACGTGAAATGAAGTCGATCTTAGCTTAGAACGAATAGCAATGTAGTGATTTATAAATTTGTTGCAGTTCAGTTTAGAATGCAGGTTGACTGCAACCTTTATAGCATTATTCTTCTTCCACAAATACGTTAACCGTCTAAGTGATTGGAAAATTCAGGAAACTATCCCGCTTCCATCTTATGGTCACTTTAAAAAAAAATCTCCAAGATGGCGATAAAACACGAAAATGCATATTAAATAAAATAAATATTTCTTACACTCACACCAATTAGCCTAGCCCAAAGTAATCTCTGTACCTAAGGCTTGTGTTATGGGATCTAGGGTAACGGCAAGAAGAAGGAAGAAGAAGCAAGAAGGGTCAAGGCTCGGAGTAAAATTACCTTACGACAAAGACAGCGATTTTCAGCCGGCACCCAGAGATAACGCGGGCATCGGCAGCCGTGCTGTTGAGAACAGAACGAAAGTTCGTGTGTGTGTGTACGCGTTGTAACGTTATACGTACATTCGTACTTTAAAACAATAATAAAAGGAATAATTAATAAAAAACATAAGAATAAAACTAAATAACTAACAAAGTACGGGCTTAAAAGCGGCGCCGCCACTTACGAGCATCAATCCTGGCCTGTCGTCGTTCGCCATCGCCACCTACACCTCGCTACTTGGTTCCCCTCCACCAGCAGTCACCCATCACCTTCAGCTGCAACCCACCAGGGAAGTCCGGGAATCACGGAAGCAACCTATCAGTCGGGCCTAAACTACCCACGACCCTAATAACAATTTATAAGAAATAAATACATTTCTTCGTGTACACTGGAGTTGGCTTATTCATTTAAACACCCGCGACAGCGTGTGGAATGTGCAAGTCAAATATATACATGTAGTCCCATCCCAACTAATATTATAAATGCGAAAGTGTGTTTGTTTGTTTGTTTGTTTATTTGTTTGTTTGTTTGTTTGTTTGTTTGTTACCTCTTCACGCTTAAACTACTGGACCGATTTCAAAAATTCTTTCACCTTTGGAAAGCTACATTCTCCCGAGTAACATAGGCTACTTTTTATCCCGGAAAAATCGACAGATCCCACGGGATGCGCAATAAAGGCTTCGCTCAAAAACTACTGCACAGATTTTTATGCGGTTTTCATCAATAGATAGAGTGATTCTTGAGGAGTTTTGCGGCATTTTTTATCTCGGAAAAACGGATAGTCCCACGGGAAGCGCGATAAAATCTTCGCACCATAAACCGACTTCCGCGTATATGTAGCCGTGGGCAAAAGCTATGACCCTTAACCCTCTATACACCCAATCCCGAAATCCACGCGGGCGAAGCCGCGGGCAGAAAGCTAGTATGAAATAAATACAAGTAATTTACCATTAATACTATTACCATCCACGCTGTAAGCCTTCCTTGAAGGAAATCAATATGTTAGATGATATTAATTAAAAACTATAATAATTATCCCTATTATAACCAAAAAACTCAGACGACTACTGCACCAGGATCCATACCGCTACCAAGTCGGAATACCCAACCTCTGCAGTGCAAGTAAGTGAGTGCGTAAACTTAGCTTAAAAGTACTTTTAGAAGTTCCTTGGGATTTTCGTCGTGACTAAAGATACTTCAATAAACATATAAGTACCAAAAATATACAGTCCACGTACGACACGTACAAAAACAGGCATATACCTGTTTCTGTTATATATAAACAATTATTTGTGTGTATTCGTCATTTTTATTATATTGACATGTAAAGAGGAGACCGAATAGGCGTAGAACAGCGATTCCCAAATCTATATCGATCCCTAGGGGTCTGTGACAACCTGCAAGGGTTCTACGTCAGCGAAAAAGCAATTTGGGGGTCCATGAAATGAAAACGGGGGTCCCCGATAATCAGGTAAGTAGGGGTGTACCGAAAACTGAAAAACATTGTAAAGGGTCTACGACACAAAAAAGTTTAGGAATCTGTGGTATAGCGTATCTTATTTTTTTTACGTATCCTTGTACAAGGTTATGTAACTCTTAAGCTCATTGTGTCCTTGAATTTTATATACTTTTGACATTCATGAGCGCCTCTAAAGGCCTTTGTTGTTGTTGTTTTATTTAATATGTATACAACTGCTTTTTTATGGTAACGTTACATTCTAAACCCGAGGCGAATATCACGAGCTAACCCAGAAGAATTAGTTCAAACGATGTCGTATAAAGAGAACCCGTTAACTATATTATATATGATTTATATGTTATTATTGTAAGTTATTTTAGAATAAAGGCTCATGAGGCCTCTGCCAGCCCTGGCCAGTCGAACAGCGGAGGGGCGGGCTGGGAGCATGTCGCCAATGGCGTCGCGACGCCACGCCTCCCGCCTCTGTGGCCTTACTAGAAACCTGGCAGCCAGCTCAAATAACAGAGTAATGTTTTGTCCAGAAATTTTAATTTTTTCGACATTTATACACTTGGAATATAAAATATGACGAAACGTTTAAGTTAACGTTCTGAAATTGACTTTAAAACATAATTTCAGATATAAATTAATAATAATAACTTTATTTCATTGCCACAGAACACACACACAAAGCAAACGGGTATAACAAAGACATCACATTAAACAAAAGCAGTAAACGCAATATATACAATAACATGAAAACATACACACACAAAGTATAAAATACAACATAAAACACAGTATAGTACACAACAATGACTTAAACTATATGTTATACTTATAATGATGTAAACACAAGTGCTGGTGTGTGTGTGCGGCGCAGCAGACGAAGTAAGGCGACAGCTCAGCATAGTACTCGTATTTGCTTGCAGTTACAAGCAAATTGCTGATTTTCAGCTGTAACCTTAGTGTTTGAATATATTTATACTCAGAGTGCTCAAATAGTGGACCACCTACATAACAGCAAAAAGCAATAAAAATGAATATTAAAATATAATCGTTAAAATAATTTTACATATTTGATTAAATAATGTAATTATCATAATAATAAAAGGTAATGTAATATTATATGTTATATATGTATATATTCTAAAATCTGAGACTTAAGATATTGAAATTAATAAATGTATAATAATAATATAAAAAATTAATTACATTATAATCATATATTTGATACCTACTCTAGGAACGCACCGTGTTGCCCATTTTTTGTATTGTTAAAATATGTAACTTGTACTGTTTTTTAAAATTGAACTTGGACGTCAGTTTTCTTATAGGTGGAGGGATATTATTCCAACACTTAGTTGCATGATACGATAAATTGACGTTTTATCTGTTTGATATTGTGTCCTTTCTTCTCGTATGTCGTAAAAGTCTACTAAGGGAATACTATCTCAGATACTACCTCAAAAGGTCTGCTAATCCTATATTGAGTAAATATTTCTGAACTTTCTGAAAATTTTTCTGTATATTTTTTCTGCCCTCATACCAACCAAATATACATGTAATTTTCAGAAGACAAAAATTGTGGCATAAGGTTTTGTAGTAGCGACCCGCCCTGGCTTCGCACGAGCATAATGTGCTTTCCTCTATAGTAATATGCATGTACCTATGTAGGTACATGCATAGTACCTATATGTATACTCGTGCCTCTTTCCCGTGGGGGTGGCAGAGATCAAATTTTTCCACTTGCTTCTAAATGTATATATTAGCCAAATTAATACAGTGGATCTGAGAGCATTGAGGGGAATAGTTGCACTGACAATGAAGGACAAATTGTGAAATAGTGTGATAAAATAAATGTACGGTATGAAAGAAGACGTAGTGGCAAAAATTGAGAATGATTGGATAGTATTTTTTTTTTTAATATCCTACTGCTACTGTCCTCTAACATATAGGTCGAGTCTTTAGTATTTCTATTCTTCCTTCTTTGTCATATCCTCACACCTATTTACATTTTATTTATTCTTCTTACTTCTATTTACTGCTTTCTTTGTGTCATCATCATCATCATCGTCAGCCCCTCTTCGTCCACTGCTGGACATAGGCCTCTTCGAGTGTACGCGACTGAGATCTATTTTCGGCTTCTCGCATCCTGCTCCTGCCAGCCGTCCTGCGCAAATCATCACTCCACCTTGCCTGAGAACGTCCTACAGTACGTTTGCCGTTTCGCGGTATCCACTCTAGAACACGTTTGCCCCAACGGCCATCAGTTCTACGGCTAACATGGCCAGCCCACTGCCACTTCAGTTTGCTAATCCTGTGGACTATGTCGATGACTTTGGTTCTCTGACGTATCACCTCATTTCTTTGTATGTCTTGTGCTATTTATTTTATTCTATTCAGTACAATACTTATCTATTTATAATCTCTACTGTGCTTATTTTAAGTTACCTATTTGCTTATTTATTTTATCTTTTGTTGTGCATTACTTACTGTATTCTATTTACATTTTGCCATCTTAGCTATTGCTTTGTCTTACATGCTAATTCTAATTACATTAGCATATCCGGTGTCGTTATTTGTTGGTTTTTTTCGAGATAAAAAATATCGCAAAACCTTGCTCAAGAATCACTCTATCTATTGATGAACACCGCATGAAAACTGTGCTGTAGTTTTTGAGCGAAGCCTTTATTGCGCATCCCGTGGGATCTGTCAATTTTCACGGGATAAAAAGTAGCCTATTATTTAATCCGGACTTTTATCTTTACGTCTGCTAAATTTCAAAGCAATCGGTTCAGTAGTTACGGCGTGAAAGCGGAACAAACAAACAAACAAACTTACTTTCCGATTTATTATAATTGATTAGCATGCTATCTTGTTCCTATTTATTTTTCTGCTAGCAATTTTTTCTATGTATTTTGTGAACTCCACTCGCTCCTTCTTGTCTCCCATTATTTCTTTCATACTATCTCTATCTATCTTCATATCTATCATTCCTTCATATTGGATTGGATAATTTGGACACATAGAAAGGATAAACGAAAGGCAAATGATGAAAGAAATGTATAAGGCAAATATAAATGAGCTAGTTGGTAGAGGACAAACTAGACCAACATACTTGGACCAAATAATTGATATACTGATGATAGATCAGGTCAGAAATACCCGCAACCGACGAGCGTGCATGAAAGTATTAATAAAAGCCGAGGATTCCACGCGACAAACCTTCTATCCTCACCATCTCAATACTTGGCAGTCCACCACTGTGCGTTTCTCTAGAAATTTTCTGCCTCGCACAGCTAAACTGTGGAATGAATTGTCGCCTGCAGTGTTTCCGAACCGTTACGATATCCAAACTTTCAAGAAAAGAGCGTACTCCCATTTAAAAGGCCGGCAACGCGCTTGTGACTCCCCTGGTGTTGCGGGCGTTCATGGGCGGCGGTAATTGCTTACCATCAGGTGATCCGTCTGCTCGTTTGCCCCCTATCACATAAAAAAAAATGGAAGCTGGGGAAGTGTGTTTGGGTCGTAGCAAGTGGAAAACTGGGATCTCTGCCTACCCTCATTGGAAAGAGAATTAATTAGCTCAGTGGAATCAGTTAACGATACTCGTCTTTCTCTCGTCTCTTCCGACTGGGTTAAAGCTATCAACCTACATCGACCTGTATATTGTACTTGGTTGATCATTTTGTTGTAGGGTCGACCCTGAACCTCCCGATAGAAGGACAGAAAGAAACCGCAGCGCCACTTATTTTTGATCTTTGATCTTCTAAAAGCCCTTTAAAGGAGCTGGCATCTTCCATGACTGTAGTAATATTATCCGTGGCCGTGTCCACACGATGCCCCGTCTGAAGCATACTGATGTGGAATTATGACAATGCTTGACCCTTGACTTACTAACGGATATGCTAATGCATGACTGCTGACGCTGACAATGGTTATCAGATCCATGTCAAAACGCTTGCTGAATGCTAACAGGACTTAATAAGCTAAGAAAGCTTCGTTAATGCTTGCATAGTTTTTTCTTTCTCCTGGCATGACATCTGATGGTATAGGACGATAAGGTAAAAGCGAGCTTCACCTGAGCATTGAGAAATTATTTTATAACGTGTGCTGTAAACTATTTTTATTAAAAATGTGCGGTTCTTTATTCAAATATATTGTCATTGTATTCGAAAATAGAATACGCGAAGTATCACATTTACGTATATAAGTAAAAGCCATTATCGGCGTGATTTTTTAATTTCGAACAAAAGCACACCGCGAAATTTATCTGATAATTAATTCCCGGTGAACTGTAGTGGCATTTAAATTTAGATCTCTTTTATCTATCTTGCTATAAATTGTCGTGACTGTATATTTAAAATTTGAACAACATGTTCAAAACAAAGTCGGCAGATGCTTTGGCACGCTTAGTGTAATCTATAAGATTAGGCAATTTCTAACCTTTTGTTGTGTAACTCTTTGGTCTTATCTCAGCTGAATTATTGTGATTTGGTATTCACTCCTTGTATATACAAGAGAACCATTAAAAGTATACAGAGAGTCCAAAACGCTTGCATGCGTTTCTGCTTTCAAATACCTAGAAGGGACAGAACACGCCTCATTTGGTGAACAGAAAAATATTAAATATGTCAAATAATGGGTCACTAAAATATGCATGTTTCTTGCACGAATTGCTGCGAATGGGGACACCATTATATTTGCGCAATAAATTAACAGTTACGTCTTGTCCATCAATGCTCAGAGATAGAGGTCGCCAATTGTCCCTTCCTATCATAAAATAGTCATCTACCAGGGTTCCTTTAAGTATGCTGCTGCCAAAATATGGAATAACTTGCCACCACCCATTCGAATGGATTCATTTTCGCTACAGTCTATTCGAAAGAAATGTCGTGAATGGCTACTTATGCGGCAATCCCTGGTAGTAATATAGCATGGATGGACTGATGGAGTACCTATTTTATTTTTTATTATTAGTATTTACTCAGTTGTTATTTTTCCTTTTTGGTAATATTTGGTTTTGTACCTCTAACACTGCTTTTAACAATAAATTGTAAAAGGTTGCGACAGAATAGCAGAGGTTGTCGCTAGTCGGCAACTACTCAGTTGTAAACCAATTTGGTCTATAGGAGAATGATAAAATCACAATGTTAAAAAATCAAAATAATGTAAGTTTGTTAAGACAAATAAATTGATTTATTATTATTATTATAGCCTTAGATGCGTTTGCCTTTTGGCACAGAAATTATTATGATAATAATAACAAAAACTAAAAAATAGATATACCATATAACAAACATGATTTGCTTGCTCGGTATTGATATCGGCAACAGGGGACGCTTGAAATATTCACAGAATATTTAGTTATGATTCGCTCTATGGTAGAGCAGGAAAATAAAATACTCCACCACTTATTCGGAAATTGGGACAGCATATATACATACAGGGCTAAGTAGCTTTGGTGTTCTGTTTTTTTTTTTCATTTATTTCGACCTCCATAAAAGGAGATTATGATTAAATTCAAGCATGGTTATCATTTAAGTAATTCTTAAAAGTATAATATATTTTTCGGGTGAAATATTGGCATTTACATCGGGGTTCGTACTGCCAAAATCGATCTTACGTTAATTGAAATTAAACTTAGCTTAGAACAAATAGCAATGTAGTGATTCATTAATCAGTTGCAGTTCAGTTCAGAATGCAGGTTGACTGCGACCTTTATAGGACTATTCTTTTTCCACAAATAAGTTAAGCAGATGAGGGATTGGAAAATTCAGGGAACTATTCTCGCTTCCAACTTATCGTCACTTATCATTAGGTTAAGAAGCCTTCTATGTATTAAAAGTGGATTTAGTTAACTTTCAATTGTTGAAGAGTTCAAGGAAAAAGAGTCTTAGAGTTTCCCGCTTGTTCTTCTCGAGAAGGCTCTCCCATTTTTCGAACAGATATACACAAATTCTAACATTGTACAGTGAAAAAATTGCTCTACATTTGTTCAGAAATTGGGGGATTTAACCGGTATTTGCGTTCTGTTATTTTAAAAAAATTGAGGTGAATAGAAAAGGATAATGTTGAATTAAGATGATTTTAATTTTGAATTAGATTTTGACGGCGGGATACTAGTTGCTGTAAGCATAACATTTTCTCATTTCGAAAGCGCATGAGCCAAGCTTCCAGCCATCAGGAAAGCACGACTCTAGTGATTAATGCCGGGCAGATCAGCCGATAGCCTATCTCCCCATCGGCCCTATCCGAAATGCAAAGAACGGATCACGAGCGGCAGTCGCGGCCATAAATTGAGCCACATTTCAACGACTTCCGCTCGAATCGCAACCTCCAGTTCTCGCATTTCTCGCACTGATAGCTAAACACGACGTGTTGCGAGATTCTCGTTATTCGTAGGCGAGAGTTATTTCATGGTGGTACGGATTTTTTATAACTTACTTATTTAGCATAGATTATCGTATATAATACCAAATAATGAAATATCAAATCAAATCACATTTATTTGCAAATACAGGTGATGCACGGTTTATTAAAACTAGTAGGTACTGTTCTTTATTTAGCCTCAAATTAACAATAAAACTTCAGTCACTCAATTATCAACTAGTTACCGCCTAAATTTCACCTTTGACTATATCTATTGACAAAGAAATAAAAATATAACAAAATATATAACATTAACATATTATGTTGTTCACAAAATCAAACACCTTCTATTTATTTGTGTCTAAATAAATGGATTATGGTAGAATACTAGCGTGACTTTTATGACTTGGACTCTTCCCGACTGACTGAATACTGTCGCTGACCAGGTCACATCTAATTATTACATTTTAAAATCAAATGTGCAATGCAACTGTGTTCCGCCACGTGGCTCACTGTGCTGCCATCTATTGGATAATGTCACAAACAAAAGAGACAGTAGTCAAATCCGCAATCTATCATCATGGTATAACCTCAAGCATGAGAAGTACAATTGCATATTTACAGTACAATGACTGCGTATAATAATTAAGGTTTTAACAATAATATATTTTTCAACACACTTCCTCATAAAGTGGCTCTAATCCCATGGCAATTAGGCACATAATGACACCTATAATCAAACTGTGACTTTTTCATTACTATTATTCACGAGTGAGTAATAGTTTTTTTTTAATATTATTGGTTGAGTTACGCTTACATTTGCGCTAGAAAGCTATCCGCGAAAAGCCCAAAAAAAAGAAAACTCATTTTTTAGTCTATGGCCGATGCGCGCGTGTAGGAAATCCTTAGAGCAACGCATTGCTCTAAGAGGAAAACTAATTAATTTTGCCCGCCATTACGAAATTTATTAGTCTATGGCCGATGCGCGCGCATAGGAAAACTGATTAATTTTTCCCGCCATTACGAAACATTTTTCACAACTCGTCTCGTTTTCTCTTTTGAAGTTATTTAGTTATTAATTAAGATGTCTGCAAATACAATTTATGAAGAAAATGGTTTTTTATTTAAGTATTATTTTATTCAGAAGTGTGTTGAAAATCCTTAAGACCCTCGCCTGACGGCTCGGGCCTCAATTAAACATTACACACTTGTACCATAATGTACTATTGTAAATTAATAATCAAAGTCTGTAAGGCTTGTGTTATATTATCTAAGATAACGAATAGACATAATATATTATAACAACTAATAGGTACTAAGGTACAAACGGTCGCAATCATCACGCAAACATCTGCCCCCACCGGGATTCGAACCCGGGACCTCGGAGCCACCAATGTCTTAGAAAACTTTGCCTGGTTTTGCATGGCTATTGAGTTTCCCCTCCACTTATTTAACGATGGGTTGGCGACGTCCTGACTCTGTAGACCTATTATGTTAATCACATGACAAGTGACAATGAATATTACCTTAAATGCGACATACATTGCTGGTTGATACTGAAACGTTGATGTATGGTAGTGAATGTTGGCTGCGGCAGAAGAAACAGTGAAGTAGGATTAATGCTGTGGAGATGAGAAGCTTGACAAGTATAATTGGAGTGAATTTGAAGGACAAAGTCAGGAACTACAACAACAACTACAGTGTGATAAGGGAGCGATGCGGCGTAGTTGAAGATGTAGTGACAAAGATAGAGAAAGAGATGCTTAGATGATTGGCCATGTTAAAAGAATTAATGAAGGAAGATTAACGAAAGAGATACACAAGGTAAGAATGATAGAACGAATCGGTGCAGGTCGACCTAGGCGGACAAATCTCGATCAAATCGAAGATGTCCTAAAGAAAGGCCGGGTCAAGAGTACTCGCAACCGACGAGCATGCATGAAGACGCTCATGAAAGTGTAGGAAGCAAGAGAAGTGTGCCAGGATCGTAGCAAGTGGAGAGAGGTGGTCTCCGCCTACCCCATTGGGAACAAGGCGTGACATATGTATGATACTGAAATTTCATAATTTTCTCAACCCGTTTTGGCAGAGCTTCTTCAGTTGTGAAGACTTACGTATAATCATAGTAGAGCAGTGAGTCCCAAAGTGGTCTATATCGACCCCTAGGGGCTCTATGACAACCTGTAAGGTCTTTTTTTTTTAGGGGGGTTAATGCGACCTTTTGCACCATGACACCGCGCTGGCAAGTCACGGTCAAAAGGACCGGCCTACCCACTAAAACCCCCCGGTGTCTCTAAACCTATATCGGGGCGCGTGGCGGGGTCCGCATTCGCGATTCTACCGCCACAACGCCCACGGGCCGGCTCGACCCAGTGATGGTATGGTCGAGCCTCCGCCAAGGGTGGGGATTGTCCGAGAACACTAGGACAATCCCCCAGGTAGCGAGGCACTAAACTGCATGCGCGGTAGCCAGCCGCGCACGCTGCCTTCTCGGCAGGGTCTCTAGGTGGGCGCTTGCCCGCCTTCACCTGCCAATCACCTACGGGACCCAGAAGCTCACTCTTCCATGACCTCCTGGGACAACGACGACGCTGGCGACAGCAGTACTGGGGTCGGCGGTCGAACCTCCATTACGGTGGCAACAGGTTGTGCCGTCCGATTAGGGATCAAGCGTCCCCGAACCGATGGGGGTTGCAAAACCTGCAAGGTCTACGTCAACGACACAAAAATTTGGGGGTCCATGAAGTGAGAACAGGGGTCCACGACAATGGATTTCAACATACACTGATAGAACCTGTTTACTTACATTTTTTTTTCCTCAGGAGAGGAGGCTGAGAATCCTCACAAGGAGCACGAAACGTACCCAGGATACCCCCGCAACGGCAAGTGTCACGGAGATTATGTCGGACTCCACGCGACCGGAACGGTCCAGCCACGTGACCTACCGACTAAACTCAGCCTGGCCTAGGTTCTAAAACCATATAGGCAAATCGTGAGGGCGACCGCCCCTCAGGAGAGGGGCGATGCAGGGCAGGCCCATAAAGGGGCCCAAAGCGCTATAAGAGGCGCGGGAAGTCAAAGTGACGCCGGCCTTATCATGAGGGAACCTAGTCTTGGCGATGCTGAAGGCTGCCGAACTAAGGGAACATGGAGGGGTATAAATATTTGTAAGTTGTAAGATGTAGGCATTCAATATCCGGTAATTAGGGGTGGTAGACCCCCTAATTACCTGATAATACAAATACAAAACCGAATTACAAAACCGAAAAACATAGCAAAGGGTCTACGACACCAAAAAGTTTGTGGACCTCTGTAGTAGAGGAATGAAACGCGACTCATCAAATAGTTTCTTTTGTTTTTCAACAGTTTCTAGAGACATTTGTGTCATTCCTCTTTTACCTAATAGAAATTGTAACTGGTTTAAACAAGTTTAAACATGTCACACCCACCTCGAAGTAAAGGAATATGACACAAGTGTGTACTTGGGTCATGTTGGCCCTACATGAAATGTGGTGATATCTCCAACGGTGACTGGCGCCCGCGCAGGCCGCCATTACCGATCGTTGACCTCCTGTAATGAGCTATAATTGACCACCTATTTCACGCGCCGATCGCAAACCCGACTAAAGCATGCGATGTTGTGGGCTGCATTGAATGATGCGGACCTTAAAGTTAAATGTCTGCAAAGGTAAATCTTATTCTCAATCTCATGATGAAGTTATGCGTAGTTTTTAATAATAATTAAAGAGAGTACTCAAAGTGACGCTGAACTGTTTTTAGAGTAACAGTTATTTCTATAAATCCCAACTAATATTATAAATACGAAAGTAACTCTGTCTGTCTGTTACGCTTTCCCGCTTAAACCTCGCAACCGATTTTCATGAAATTTGGTACAGACAATCTTTAGACCATGAGACAGAACATAGGCTACTTTTTATTTCGAAAAAGGGATGAAGGGATTGAAATAGAGGTTGAAAGTTTGTATGGGATTTCTTAATTTTAAAAAATAAAACCATGAAACTTTATATTCAAGCACTTGATAAGAAATCATTAAACATATGTTCTAGCATTTGAAATTTCAACCAGCTAGGGGGTGAAATAAGGGTTGAAAGTTAGTATGCAAGTTCGTCAAATATCACGTTATAAGAAATTCGTTACGTACGTACGGTACGTTAAAAAAATCGTTTGTTCTAGCATTTCGACATTTTTACCAGTGTGGGGGTGAAATAGGGGTTGAATTGAAGATAAGATCATGAATCTTGGTAAGATAAGGGACCAGGATTAATAAAAACTAATTTCACGCGGGCGAAGCTGCGGGCGAAGCCGCGGGCGAAAGCTAGTTATTAATAATTATGTTCTAAGAAAAATGAATAAATTAAGAAAAAACTTTTAGTTTATATAAACTCTTTATTGTAGGTATACAATTAAACAATGTTACAATAAAAATCAAAAAAATATTATAAATAAAAATATTAATAGGAGGTACTAAGTTAATTGGTTCAAAGGCGGACTTATCTCTTAGAGTGATTTCTTCCAGCAAACCCTAGATAGTTTTGTAAAAATTTAAATGAACAATTTGCGGAAAATCACTGTTTATATATAATTGTTTTTTGACGAGGGAGGTTGGAGGACTGTGGCCTCCTTCTGTGAAGCAGTGATGCTCTAGAAGGAGGCGGCGCACAGTGGGAACCTTCCTAAGAGAGCCATCTCATAAATGGTTTTCTCAAAAGTAAACGGAGATGCATGTTTTATATCTTAAATTAAAGCTAAATAGATGCTCTATTATTGTACATAAGATTCAAATCTCTAACTAATCGTATCGCAAAGTTAGAAGCTTTAAAAGTTAAGGAATTAAAATAGTAAAAAAACTTGAATGGAACTTTTATTTCTTTGCGATGATTTTATAGTACCAAAGTAATAGAAATCGTATAAGTGTGACCCCATTTTAAAAACTTTGAAATGTGTACTTTAGCACAAAAAAGTCAATTTGTAATTAAGTGGAATATAATTAAAACAGTAAATTTATAAAATCACTTGTAATAAATTCTTGTTTTAATTTTTGACTTAGAGATATGACATTTGCCGAAGCTTGCCGAAGTTCTATTTTTTGTTTTATTTTATTGGAAATATAATGTACTTGGACGGCAAAGAATAAAAACTTGCGGATTTAATGCGGAACATTTTTAAATTTAATAAAATATTACGTAAGATTTTTTTAATTAATTGTTCAGAATATTTAGAGTTTCTCTACTTTGGGTTTCTCAGCCCGTAAAGTAAAAAATAATATATAAACCTATTGTAAGGTTAAATTATTATCTTTTGCGGTACTTTTATCATATATTTCTCACAATATTAGGTTCCCATTCATAACAGGACACCAAAAAACCGCATAACCGCATTAAGATAAATTAGTTTTTATCAAGTAATTTTGCACTCGTCCTTTGTCATTATTTAGTATAAAAACAGTGCCTTACTTATTAAATATCACAGTTCATCATTAGTTTTGGTCATTAGCAAAAGTTTTGTTAATTACTTATTCTCCGAAATGAGTCAATTCTCGTGCACCAGACGCGACTTAAGTCTCGTGTTGATTGAAAGTGATACGAATTATGTTGTATCAATCTCTAATTATATACGAAGCAATTTCACCGGATCCTCAGAAGAAAATATTGCAAAAATTATAGCAAATATTCAAAAATCCTTCATAAATCAGTTTCGTCAACGGTTTACTAAAGCGGGTCGAAAAAAAGATTATTTTTTAAGTAAAAACAGCGCTTGGTTGGATGGCATATTTACGGTGAATCTCGAAGAACCTACATGCCAACCTGAACCTTCTACATCGGAAGAGAAAAGAGGAAGACCTTCTAAAACTTATGAAGACAGTTCAGTGAGTACAAAGAAACGTAAAAATAAAGAGTTGCTTGATACATGTGGACTTGACTTTATATTGAACTCATATACACAGGGCTTAAGGGCTCGTGGGGAAGGAGAAGAAGCTTTAATTGTTGAAGTCTTACGAACATTGCCACCAAGAGTGAAATACGCAATTCTCTTCTGAGTGAACCAGCACATTTAACACCTTATACAAAGGATGAAGCACTCGGCATTTTTATCGAATTAATAATAATAATAATAATAATAATAACTTTATTTCTGAAAAGAACATATTACAAAAAATTACGGAATTATTCAAAAAAAAACCCACACTAAGCACAGCTTGTAAAGTGGGATTTTTGTATTTTGTTTATGTAATATGAAAAATTAACCATTTTAACAATTTTAAGGAATACACTTACAAGTAGAAATTCAATTAACTAAGTGAAATTATACAAACAAAAAAAAACATACACACACTAGAATACCGACACCAATTGACGCACCCAGATAAGTTAAATACAAAATATAAATTAGCGAAAAGACATCAAGATGTCTTCAGAATCTCTATATGTCCACGACAAAAGTTCAGATTTAAGTTTATATTTCGCATTCCGCAAACTGAGCTGGCACAATCTATAAATCGCATTAATTTTGTTGTAAATAAAAGGTTTCCTAAACAAAGCAAAACGTGTGGCCCAAGCGGTTCTCACTGTTGGAAGCGGAAGTCTAAAAGTACGCTTTTTCAAAATACATTGGTATTCAATTAGATTTAGACATTCTTTATGGGCTTGGATGGTGATGGCAAATATGTACAGTCTACGAACACTAAGCACTTGTGACTCCTGATATAAGCTGATGGTCGGGAATAGCATTGGCTTACGCAGCATTGTTTTCAAAACCGCTCGTTGGGAACGTTCGAGTGCTATTAAGTGCGACGACGCTGCGCCCCCCATATCGCAACACAATACGACAGAACAGATTGGCACAATGTGATGTAAATGGTTTTCAAGAGGTTCCAGGATGCAACATCACGTAGGAATTTCATCACATAGATAAACTTTCTTGTTTTCTTTGCCAAGGCGGTAATGTGTTCTTGAAAAGACAACCTATCATCTATAATGATCCCCAGGTAATTGATGCTAGAAGCCTTTCCAAGTTTTTCGCAGTTACATGTTGAGACGGCAAGAGAGTTAAAGTTGGGAGTACAAGAGTGAATTATCAATTTTGCATCCGTCGGAGGTAGGGATAGGGCGGTCTTGTAAAAACACAAGAACTTGGACTTGGCGGTGTTTAGAGTGAGCAGATGTTTTTTCAGCCAGTCGGCAACAATACCCAGGCCATTGCTGGCTTCGTGAAACACGTCCCCCCACGTCTTCCCATGGAATAAAATTACAGTATCATCGGCGTAGTTTATAATTTGCGCATTATTTAGGTTCAACGTGGAGAGTTCGTTTAAATAGATTAAGAACAGCGTCGGGCCCAATATGCTGCCTTGTGGGACTCCATATGATATTGGACTAGTATTACTCATGATATCGCCAATCCTGGTTCTCTGTTGTCTTGCGCTGAGGTAACTGCGAAACCAATCGAGACACGTGCCCCTAATCCCAACGAGTTGCAATTTTCGCAAGAGGATCGGGACGGAAACTGTATCGAAAGCCTTCGATAAGTCCAGGAAAACACCTGTGCATTTTAATCCCTTGTCCAGGTGAGACGACACAGCTCCGGTAAGTTGCGACACAGCCTGCTCTGTAGATCGATTTCGGCGAAAACCGTATTGATTTGAAGATAATATGTTGTTTTTCTCGAGAAATTGTGAAAGTCGAATATTAACTAATTTCTCAAGCAACTTCGAGATAGAACTCAAAAGCGATATGGGTCTATAATTATTTGGATCATCTGCATTTCCTCCTTTATGAATAGGGGTCACCACTGCTGTTTTCCAAATTTCCGGAAAGATCCCAGTAGAGAGACTAAGATTAAACACATGGGTAAGAGCAGGGACAATCGAACGTCTCACCCTTTTCAAGAGTGAATGTGTAAACCCATCCAGACCCGGAGCACTTTTATTCTTAAGACCTAGTACCAGACTGTTAACCTCGGCTTCAGTAATGGGGTGCATGAAGAATGAGTTCAGTGGGGGATTGGTATATTTTACTTTAGCAGCCAATGTCTCTTGCGATTCCTGACTAGTGGTTAGGATAGAGTCTGCAAGGCGCTGCCCAACTGAAGAAAAGAAGTTGTTGGCGTCATCTATAGATTTGTCTTTGTCCCCAATTGACCCACATAGATTATTAGCAGGTCTTTTCACTTTAGTGGAGTAAGTGATACGTTTGACAGTAGACCAAAGCTTATCTGGTTGACTTTTATAGCGTTCAAGCTCTTGTCTATAATAATTATTTTTTACGTTTCGAATTAAAGAGTAATAAAAATTTCTGTAACGTTTGTATATGTGCTGTTTCAATGCATCATCGCAACACTTTCTAGCCTCCAAGTGCAGTTTATCTTTTTGCCTGGAACATCTCAGTAAACCAGGAGTCATCCAAGGTTTCAAAAGGGTCATAACACGCCTGTGCCCTCTCAGCTTACTATACCGTTCAATACACTGGTGTAATATTTTCTCTAGTCTAATCGCTGCGTTTTGGGGACATGATTCATATAGTACAGAAGAGAAGTCGCTATTTTCCAAGTCTTTTTCAAGTGCTTCAAAGTCTATACAAAGATGACTATTTTTGGGCATAGGCTTACTAGGACCATTCTGTTCAATTCCCAGCAGTACAATGTCATGATCTGACACAGATGTAGAACATACCACGGATTCCATATGGTGTAATGTTTTGAGAAAAAAGTGATCAAGACAGGCGAAATTGCGAGTAGGTTTGTCGACTGCCTGCACAAAGCCAAGATTAGCGAGAAGACAGATATATTCAGAACCACCAGAATCATTCAAAATATTTATATTGATGTCTCCAGTGATAAAATGATTTGGACTCTTGGGCATGGCTGAGGCAATATTTTCTAGTGATACTAAAAAGTTTGAAGTATTATGAAAGGATGGTGATCTGTAAATAACTAGGACAGTGACACAGTTAGGAATATGAATAAGCATGCAATTTGCGTCATGTAAATCGGGTTCATTGACAATTGGATTCCAACATTCTTTAACATAAATTATTACGCCACCAGACTGATTTATAAATTTAGTAGAAGCAAAAGCCATGTAGCCATCAATACTTGCTATAACAGAATGGCCACATATCCAGCACTCAGTAAAAACAAGCACGTCAAAATCCATATTAAGTCTGTTAAAAACAACCAAAAATTCATTGACATTACGATTTAAACTCCTTATATTTAGTGTCAGGATCTTTAATTTGAAATGGGTGATTAATTCTTTACACTGCTCTGCAACATCTACTTTGTGGCACGTAATATTTAGAGAATTATCAATATCATTTAGCAGGTCCGTAATAGCCATTTGTACAAGATATAAAAGTATATAAATAAAAAACATACTGTGTGCCACCGAGCAGATTGCAGAGATAAAGATGAGCCTTATGACGAGTTAAAATCGCAATAAATGAAGGAAAAAACAAAGCGTTAGGGTCAAAACAAATTCTACGAGATAGTAGAATCAATATCATTTCCAAGTGCGAGTCGCATGCAAGCAATATAGCGGCACTACTGTAAGCGACGCTCAGAACATTTCCAAGCAGCAGGTAAAGCCCAGATGGAAACAAAGCAAAAAAGCAGTCGTACATAGCATTTACAGTTATTAAAAAATTCTCAATAAAAGTTAAAGTCGAAAATAAAGTGTTAGAGATAGCATCGTCTGTGTTAGTTGGGCAATATCGCAGGCACCGACTCACGGGGAAAATCTTCCTGTAGAACACATTCCGCGGGAGTGCACACTTGCCCAAGATGATCTTCGATGTCTTTCTGGCTGCGTATAGGTATTGCTGGGTGTTTAAATCCATTTGTATTTGCAGCCTTCCTGATGAAAACGGTCCCATTTCGAGTCCAACAGTATTGAAAGTTTTGCATTTTAGCACGAGTACGAGCCTCACGAAATAACTGCCGGTTTTGCGCAGTAAGGCGTTCATTAATATAAACTGACGATGAGCTTCCAGGGACCAGATCTTCTGATGTTAGTTTACGCCTTCCCTTATAAGCACTAAGAACATCGTCCCTTTTTATCTTACTGAGGAACTTAACAACTATGGGTCTAGAAACAGTTCTATTAGTGGTATTTTTGGGGTTCTTAGTACCTACTCTTCGTACCTCGTCTAAGTCAGTCATTTGAAGATCCACTCCAATTTTCTTGGAGGCAATCATAACTACGTGGGTTAGATTTTCGTTTAGCTGTTCTGGAACTCCCACAATCTCAAGCTCCCTCTTAACATTCAATTGCTCCTGAACTTCCATTTTATGCCTAAGTTCTGTTATCTCAATTTTCAAGTCTTTAATCTCGCGATCCTGCTGCTCAAACTGCCTGTCGCACTAAATCTAAGCAAGGCTCCGTATGAAAATATGAGGAGTTATTTAATAACAAAGAATTGCTTATTGTTTCCTTCGTATAAGTCGATACGTGAAGCTAAACGAATGTGTTATCCACCAGATTCTAGCATTGAAATTACAAATATTAAAGCAAAAATAAAACTGCAAGACCTTTTAGATCATACTTCAGCTAGGCTTATAAAAATAGACGATGTTTATAAACAAGGTTTAAACCACTTAAATTTATATTCCAAATGGGGTTGCGATGGATCCAGTGGACAAAGTGAGTACAAACAACCCCTGCCTGAAGAGAGTGATCTAATTTCAGACTCTAATTTATTTATATCATCATTAGTACCAGTGAAACTTGTTGATATGAATACTAATGAAGTATTGTGGAATAATCCTGCACCATCATCAGTGAGAGACCATTGTTCATCAGATATCACTGGTATAGATGAGGAATTACTAAAACGGTTTTATGTTATACTACAGGTCATGTCATGTGGTAGAGGTATTGATGCTACGAAATTTGGTCAGTACGCATTTGATACAGCACAGCTGTATGTCAATAAATACAAATGGTTTTATATGCCATCTTCTGTGCACAAAGTGTTGATTCATGGTGAAAGTGTCATACGTCATTTTTCCGTCTTGCCTCTTGGGCAACTCTCGGAAGATGCTCAAGAATCTCGAAACAAAGACTATAAACAGTTCAGAGTTCATCACGCAAGGAAATGTTCGAGGGCGGCAACTAATGAAGACATTTTACACTCACTTTTATATACCTCTGATCCATACATATCAAGCTTAAGAAAACCTTATAACAAAAAATATTTAGAACTCCTTGATGAAGCGAAAGAGCTCTTAAATGATTAATAATCTATATTTTTATAATTATTAGTGATTTTATATTATAATTCAATTAATTTGTTAGATTAAACAGGTAACATTAACGAGTTGTATACTTTTATAATTTGTCAATTTTTTATTACTATTAAAAGTAAACTTATAAAAGTGTCTTTTATTTGATGCTACATATATTCAAGTATATCAGAAAAAAAAATGGATATAATCATAAACACGAAAGTTAGAGATTTATGATATGAAAAGGAGTCAAGGTTCCCACTGTGCGGCGCCGGGCTCGGTAGCACAGCTGCGGCGCCGCCGTGGGTCGCCGGCGGGGGCGAGGAAATCGCGCCCGCGGATACGGCGAACCAGAAGGGACCACGCCCCTTCCGTGGCCGGGAGGCGTCGTCGATGGTGGAGACGGTGGAGATATTGTAGCCTCCCCCAAGGAGGGCTCCCCTGTACCGGCGGGGGAGCGGAGGCTGGGCTACCCGGAAGTAGCTTGCTGTTCCCGGGGGCTCCTTACATGCCTGAGGAAGGCCATTCCTGAGGTTTTTAGTGGGTAGGCCTCCCCCTTCTGGGGAGGAGAGCCCCACATAACCGCCGGCTCACCATAGCCGGGGTATGTAACTTCAAAAGGATCTTCACACTGGTCGGTCCTGTGCTGCTAGCGTCCACTAGCTTTCTGCGGTCCTCACCAAATCATCTGCCATTTTGTGGGAGTCCGACCAACGCTGCGGTATTCGACATATGACAGTCCCACTCAAGGTACGCAATTCTCAGGGCTATTTGGGTAACTCTGATTCTTCTGCGGATTTCATAATTTCTGATACAAAGCAGAGACACTATAGTCCTCTCCATTGCCCTTTGAGTGACTCTGAACTTCTATATAAACCCAAAAACAATAGTGTTATATGTTAACTTGCAGCTGACTCATTACCATAAATCAGTTGGGTTAATGAGAGCCAGCATGCAGCTATCAGTGGCAGCAGGATCACTCAGGCTCTGTAGAGGTTGTAATGGGCACTACCCGATAGTAGCACGGAGCGTGCGCGGGCACAGCTATCGGCGCATCGGCCGTAACTCGCGCCCGACAAACGACGTCGGAGCACGCCACCGACATCACCGCCCATCTTCAGATCAAACCCGAATGGAATGGTACGGCAGATTGAAGCGGACATATTTTTTCTGTTTAGTCATTTCTCTTTTTATTCCCAATTCGTTGATCTCTATACTAAGACAACTACAAAACATGAATTTATCTCTTGAAATGTTCGTATTCAAGTACGATTTTAATTTATTTAATTTAAATATCTTATTTCAAAGAGTAGTAGAATAATTTTACTAAAAAAAATGGAATATTAATAAAAATATTTGTCTGTTAGAACTAAATAAAAGAAAAATGGCACCGACTACGAATTTGATTATTGATAAGTGTATTTTGATATATTTACAAACTTTTTAAAGAGGTTTATTATTTTACCTATGGAAATTTATTTTAATACAAAAAAATTACAGTGATGTCTGCTTGATTCGTGTAGACAATTGGTGCAGCGATCGAATGCGGGTAGATGCCTATTTATATTATATAATTATCAAAGTTGAACAATTTCTATCTCATGAACGTAGATCAATGTAGAAATGTAACTTTAATTTTGTATTAATATTGCTTTTAAATTTCTAAAGAATGTACAATTACTTTTTACAAAATTCTAATGAAACGAATACCTTTCTAACTTCCTTACTTTAAATGTAATATTATTTAATATAGAAAGTATATCTATAAAGGTAAAAATAACAAAGTTATTGGCCATTTTGTTTACACGCTCATACAAATTAGGCGACTGTAGTAAATTATGACGTCACGATTGCAGTGTACTTTATATGGAGCATTTTGTGACCCACGACAGGATCTGCCTGGGTACCGTCTTACCTACTACTGCTTCGAAGGGTAAGATTAGGCAATTAAATTTTTGGGTACCGTAACTTTGTTACTGAAGGAGACAGTAATTCAGTGTTTTTGTAATAAATATGTTACAACTTTTTAAATTTAATCACTTTACCTTAAAATATTTTTCAATCCTAAATTTTAGGTATTGGAATGTCAAAAGTGCATTTCTTTCACTGCCACAATCCTACATATATATATATATAATATATATATATATATATATATATATATATATATATATATATATATATATATATATATATACCACATACTGTTTGTTTAAAATAATTAATTGGAAATCAATGCTTATAAATAATATTAAGCGTTTCCCATGTTATATACGAGTAGAGCACAATAGAAGCTGGATACTTAACTACTTTTCCTTCGAATTATATTATAATTTGAAAAAGAAATGAGGGTACTTATGTATATATTATATAAAAATAGCCAACAAAACAAAATTAATTAATTTTAATTTAACTAATTATATCAATAAGGGAGCGTCGATGGCGCTCAAGTCTACCGTGGGTGGGCCATGCTTCGGCACGAATTGGGCCGGCTCGACCGGAGTGATACCACGGCCTCACAGAAAATCGGCGTAAAACAGCGCTTGCGCTGTCTTTCGTCGAGTGAGTGTGGGTACCGAGGGAACAACCCCCCCTTTCCCCCTTATTCCCTTTTAAAAGGCCAGCAACGCATCTGTGACTCCTCTGGTGTTGCGGGTGTCCATGGGCAACTGTTATCGCTTACCATCAGGTGATCCGTTTGCTCGTTTGCTGCCCTATCCTATAAAAAAAAAACTGGTGTTCGAATCGCGAGATTCGAGAGGCCGAGGATCAATCCTGTACCAGATTACTTTTTTAGAATTTCATATATACATTTACCTGAAACCCTTACATTGAAGGAAAATCTCGTAAAATAACATACACCTGCAAAGAAGTTTTACCAATCCGCTATAAGCTAGCGTGGTGATTGACTGAGGTCTAATCGTTCTAACATAGAGAAGGCACGTACGCCTCGGTGATGACTGATAAACTGATGATGAACTGTGATAATGATATGCATAAGTTACATATTGCGGAGTGGGGTATATTCTGTCGTATTTTAATCGGTATGTATTTGATTATAGTTACAATATTAAAAACAAATTAACTTCTATTTGTTGGAGAGCGTCGTTAATCAAAAATAGTGGACTCAATTTCCTGATGTCTCTTTGCTTAGCCGTTGTATCGCGTTGAAGCAACAACCGCCAGCGGAGGCGAGCGGCGGTGCGCTAGTGCGCGGGCGCACGGCGCCGTGCCGTGACCGCGGCCGCGGACCGCGGCGCAATTACACGTCACGCGCCCCGATGCTTTATGAGACCAGCTTTTCATTTTGCCCCCGCGCCGTGAGCGATCAGTGGGGTGACCACGCTGTTGCCTGCGATTTTTAACGAGGTCGACTAATCCTTTCGCGAAGCGGACAGCGGCACATTGCCGTCAACTCTTAACCCTTGTGCCAAGGAGCGCCGTGGCGCTGCTCTCGCAAATTGCGAAAAATGCCAGCGACGTGATAGCGATCCTTTTGACAGTTCACTTTTGGCGCGCACAGGTGACAGTTAAACAAAAGTTGTTACTGTAAATACACCTTTTTATTTGCATGTTTAGCATACATTGGTAAAATATGTATGGCACTAAAAGGGTTAATTTGTCGAATGTAAGCTTACTGTGTGCCACTTTGGTCTTCAATCGCACATACCCTTTCAGTTGCGATGATTGTTGCTTAATGCGGTTCGCATCAGGTCTTAATGACCAAGGCAGTTTGTGTAGGCTGAGTTTTGTTGGTTAATTATACCGGCCGGATTGCCCTTTTGAGAAGGACTAACGGAGCAACATATTCCTCGCTGCACTTGGCGGCGAAGGTAGCCTGGGAGCACGACATGCTCCCAGGCTACCTGGCTAGTGACGGATTCTCAGCCCTTTCTCTTCTACAAAAAGAAATCATAAACATTTATAGACTAAACTAATTTAGATACATATTGGTTCTACTATTTTGATCGTTATAAAGAGACTAATATCTGCAGTTAAACCTGCACAAACAATTTTGCGCGAGGTAAATAAAATATGAAGTTCTTGTGAAAATATTATAAATAAATAATAATATTAGTCTCTTTTATCATATGATCTTAAAATTTTTCTTTTTAAAATTTCACAAAACCATCTAGGGTTGGCTGGAAAAAATCTCTCTGAGAGATAAGTCCGCATTTGGACCAATTAACTTAGTACCTCCTAATATTTTTTATTTCTACTGTAATTTTATTTAATTGTGTACAATAAAGAGTTTATATATACATTCACATACGAACGCTGCAATACTAAGTAGGCAAGACGGAAGTCCTTAAGCAGGCGAGCCTGGTATGGAGTCCCTAATATTTCTGTTACATTAATATTTTTATCGTGATTCCAATCTTCTCGTAATTAAATTGAAGACAAAAATATCGTTATACTAGTAAATGACGAAGACTATTAATTTATCGATCAAACATTTCACAACTAAAACTTAATATTACGGAATAACCGCAAACGGTTCAGTTTCCGTTATCCAAGACAGCTGTTAGCCACGCGCTCTTGTAGGTGTTTAAGAAACATTTTGGTGGTCGATAAAGATTCTCGGCGTACGTGCAGCCAGTGTACTGCGAGCCGTAACGAATGCGACACCGTACCACTTTTTCTTAAAAAATTGTATCGCTTTCGGCTGTTATTAAATTGTTTTTATATTACACATACAGATTACTGTATTTTACGATCAGTTGTGTCGGCAATTAAACGTGCGGTTGAACAAAACATCGATATTTGCTTTGAACCCCGTACAAAAGTTGGTCCTTCGAGCCGGATTAATTTGAATTCCGTTACAAAATTGAACAGATTACTTCAAACTTCACGATAGAACTTTCAACTAAATGGCACGGATAGATAGCATATATCACAACTAACGATAGTGATGTGTCAATAAGTTGATATTTTCCCGCCCCTGCCTACCGCGTGGTCGCCCTAACTTTGCTTCGCGGCCGCAGAGGTCGGGGCCAATGCAATCTATCTGTCATGGATACTCTCATTGTAGACATTTTTCCCGCAACCACGCCAGATAACTGCCATGTTTAATAACCGACAACTGGACTAAAATAGACTCCTCCGCGGTAGGAACTGGAATTTTTCAATGAAACAGCACATTGCCTGCCGCTTAATTGCGGCTCAAAACAAAGAAATATTTACAATAATAGGGTAGACGACTACAAATGATTATGGCCGTTTTTATACTATAATTATCTGATTTGAGCAATTTATATCTCATGAAAGTATGTCAATATAAAAATTTCAGTTTAATTATTATTTTATATTGTTTTTAGATTTCTAAAAAAATTGCAATTATTATTTACGTAATTCTAATACGAACACATTTTTTTATATAGAAAGTATACCTATAAACGTACAAATAACAAAGTTGTTTTAAAATTTGTTTATATGCTCGTACAAATTTGACGAGTTTACTGAGTTATGACGTCACGATTGCAGTGTTTTTAGTAGTGATGAAACGGATATCCGGTAACTATCCGGTATCCGGCCTATCCGGCCTATTTTCACTATCCGGCCGGATACCGGATAGTAGGGCACTATCCGGCCGAATACCGAATACTAGATGCTTCCCGCGATACCGTTCGCGCTGAGTGCTTTACGCCCTAAACTCGTCTATATCGCGCTTTTCTGTGGGAATACAAAAGTTTTTAAGCCTATGGTATTCGTATCGGGGCTTAGGTGCGTTGCGAGCGCAGTGATAAGCCAGAATATCAAATAATACTATATATTTCATACGAGCTACAAGATTCGGTGTTTAATTATACGGCGCGACAGCATGAACGAGCGCGGGTGTGCTTCGTCGCGTCGGAAATCGCACTGCTGAGTGGCGGCGCCGGAGTGAGCTCCTGCTGGCTCGCGTCCCCCCGCGTGCCGCCCTCCGCGGTGGCCCGCGCTGGTCTTGACGGAGAGGGGGATGTGTTGCCACACCACCCCCCGCGCAGATTTAGGGATTCTGAAAAAAATCAGTAAATTTTACACGACGGCCCGAACGAGTGTAACGAGCGTTGTCTTTCTGGACATGACTATGAGTCATTTCCTGTCTGTTCTCTGCCAGGACGTACCCTGGCTTAACTCTGTCAATAGAAACTGTGACAGGTCCTCTGTTAGTGTGTATGGTAATGGTCTTGTCTGATCTGCTTATGACCTTATGTGGACCAGTGTAAGGAGCTTCTAGCTAGAGCACCTCTCAGAGCGTCTTTACGTAAAAACACATGCGATGATGATTCCAGGTCCTCGTGAACAAACACCTTGGCCATCGAATGCCGTGATGCCTCTTGTGGTCTCAGGAGTGACATGCTTTTTCTGAGCTGTGTCACGAAGTCAGACTGATGCAATGTGTTTGTGTGAGATTTTTGAAAGAACTCACCAGGTATCCGTAAAGGCTCACCATACACTAGCTCCGCCACCGAGCACTGCAGGTCCTCCTTCCAGGCTGATCGTACGCCGAGAAGAACTGAAGGTAGGATGTCAGTCCACCTCTGCTCGCCGTGGGCCATTATCGCAGCTTTTAGGGTGCGGTGAAACCTCTCGATTGGCTGCTGGATGATAGGCGGTAGTGTGGCGTAGCTGGGCTCCACAGAGATCTGCAAGAACTTTAAACACGTGAGATGTGAATTGACGGCCCCTGTCAGTTGTCAATGTTTGTGGACAGCCAAAACGTGAAATCCAAATTTCGTAAAAAGCTCTTGCCACAGTTTCAGCAGTGATGTCATGCAACGGCTGTACTTCTGGCCATCTCGTGTATCTGTCGATCGCTGTAAGACAGTATCTGTAGTCACGTTGTAACGTGTTGTTTTTTTACTATTGTTTTCAGCACAATTTAATCATCAAAATGCTTTTAATTTCATTCTTGTTTACGTGTCCTATTAGGATTTTGTGACAGATATTTATTTTTTTTTGTTAACCTTTTAAGTGAAAGTAAGAGTGAAGGGATCGGAACCTGTACAGCCTCAGCATAAGTGCAATTTTTTGTCTTAATTTATATTTAATAAATTTTACTTATAACAAGATGGACATAGGGACAAAACATTTAGTTTCTGTATTCATTTAATCAGCATACAGATGGTGTTGAGTCTGTGATAGGAGTTTTAGTTGGAATTGTAATTTAGAACTTAAATTTCAATATACAGATCTATGGTTGTAGAGATTTGATAGGGTGAAGCCATAGACTGTAATAGTAAACCTTATCATGTTTTCATAACTAATATATACCTAATATTATCTATTAGGAGTTTACTTAAAACAAATTCTTTTGTTTTGGTTTATTAAAAGAAGTTTTCGTTTCTTTCTCCTTGTTGGACAATTCCGCCTTTTCTTCATTCGGTGATGCTTCCAATTCGGAACGTGACGGCTTGCTCTATGGCGATCCCTCCGTGGCTATTTATTGGCTATTTCGAGTCATGGCTGTCATTTTGACGTCGGCGAGGAGGACGCGAAGGATGGGTCTTTCGGCGTTCCTCTCCTGGCGGATGTGCCGCTTTAGGCCTCCGTGAAAACAAATTTCACATTTAACATTTTCTTTTATAATATGTCTTCTTTTTAATATTTTTTAAGTATCGGCGTAATGCCTTAACTAATTAGTTTCGTGAAGCAATCCCAGTTAATGGTGAGTTGTATTTTCATCTTTTGTTTAACTCTAAAGATTTCCCCACATGTTCGTGGGATAGAATTTTCATGTTTAATACATTGTTGTAGGGTTCACGGTATACCTCGGAACCATCTCAAATATAGGGCGTTTGGGCCGTTTCATCCCAACGCGACTTCATGCACCCAGCCATGCGGTGATGTAGGTTGTCTTGCTCATCAACGGGAATCCCTGCCATCACCGATGGAATTCCAACTTTTAAGGTGACCTCTTACCATTCTTACTATTTTGCGTGTGTGAACCACCGTATTTTGAAGAAATTAGTTTTTCTTTCGTGACATTCACCTTGGGTGACGAATGGAGGATGGCTCAGCTCAACTGTGAACTTTTATAAGTGTAACATGTGCAAAATACCGTGACCATTAATTGGTGGACGATTATATATATTTTTGTTGTATTTAAATATTATCTTTTAAAATTCTAATTATGTTATGGTTTTTTTAAAATGTTAATTATAACCTTTCATATATAAATTTCTTGGTTTAATTTTATCACCTAACCATTTGAAGGTCTGTTTGCATCTATGTGGAGGCGCCCATATCATTAATCCTAAATATCTACATATATCACCAGGTCGGTTCGATTCCGATAAGGATTATACCCACACCCTGATCTTAGCCGGCAAATTTCTCTTTTTCTTAACTATCATATTAGAACGCTACAACGTGACGGTGGTAGTGGGCCAACCAAATCAATGTGTACGTGACTAAATCTAGACTGTGGTAGTGGAAAGGTGCCTATAGGTGAAGTAGTATGGCGATGTACCTTTGACCTTTGGCAAGCTTCGCACGTTTGAGTCCATGCACGACAGTCTTTCCTAGCTGAGGGCCATATAAATCTGCTAGTTACCAGCTTTGTAGTGGTTTTCACGCCTGGATGACTCATGGCGTGGAGCGAATTGAAAATCTGACGACGCAACTCCTTTGTGACGAAAGGACGTGGCCTCGACAGCGTGACGTCGCAATATAAATTCAACTTAGTACCTGGAATTGCTGTCGGTTTCAACTTAAGCGAGTTTGAAGGCGTGACTAGCAGTTCTTCAAGCTCGGTGTCATGCTGTTGCGCACGAGCAAGCTGTTCCAGCGTTGGTGGTCTTGTAATAGCCTCTAATCGTGTCATAGTGTCAGCAGGAATATTATCCTTCCCTGAGATGTGTCTTATGTCCGTTGTAAACTGTGACACAAAATCCAGGTAGTTGAACTGTTTTGGAGAGCAGTTTTGCTTGTTTTGTTTGAAAGCATAAGTTATTGGCTTGTGATCCGTATATATGATAAAGTGTCTACCTTCAATCATATAGCGGAAATGTTTGACGTTTTCGTATATGGCAAGCAGTTCCCGGTCGTAAGCGCTGTATAGCTGTTGGGTCTTGTTAAGCTTCTTTGAATAAAAAGCAAGCGGCTGCCACTCACCCTCTACCAACTGCTGCAGTACCCCGCCTAAAGCCGAGCTGGAAGCGTCGGTCACTAGAGCGAGGGGTGCGTTCAGAACTGGATGCGCAAGCAGAGTGCTTTGAACGATGTTCGCCTTGCAGTTGTTAAAAGCAGTAAGAAGCTCTGGTGTCCATTCGAGTGGGTGAGTACCTTTCACCTTAGGACCTGACAGCATGTCATGCAATGGTGCTTGCTCTGTGGCGGCGTGCGGAATGAATCTTCTGTAGAAATTCAGCATTCCTAGGAATCTACGTAAACCATTTACCGTCTTTGGTGGTGGGAACTGCTTGATTGCTTCCACTTTATCCTCCAGAGGGCTCGTGCCTTGTTCCGTGATACGAAAACCAAGGAAATTTACCTCCTGTAGACCGAATTTGCATTTGCCTTCATTGATGTGTACTCCATAGTCCTGTAGGCGCTTGCAGACCGTTTCCAGGTGTTCCAGGTGTTGGGTTGAGTCTCTAGAATATATGAGAATGTCATCAATATATGAAAAGCAACAGTAATCTAAGCCTCTCAGCACTTCATCTAGGAACCGCTGGAATGTTTGTGCTGCATTTCTAAGTCCAAATGACATAAAAGGAAATTCATATAGTCCAAATGGAGTAGTTATGGCTGTTTTAGGTATATCCTCTGGAGCTACAGGGATTTGATGGTATGATCTTTCCAGGTCTATGGTAGAAAAAATGGTGTTACCTGCCAGTCTGTGTGCGTAGTCTTCAATGTGCTTTACCGGGTACCTATCCGGTATGGTACGTGCATTGAGTGCGCGGTAGTCCCCACAGGGTCTCCAGCCATTTTTCTTAGGCGCCAGGTGCAGCGCTGATGTCCAAGGAGAGTCTGATGGGCGTGCTGTTCCGTCCCGAATCATGTCTTCGAACTGCTCCTTGGCTATCTTGAGACGATCTGGGGCTAAACGGCGAGGCCTGCAAAATACTGGTGGTCCAGGTGTTGTATTAATATAGTGGACAGTTGAGTGTTTGACCGTGCGATGAACACCTGAAGGTTTAATAAGGCCAGGGTATCGAGATAATATTTTATGAAAGTCAGTTGTACCTGATATGGCCTTGATACTGATATGATTGCAGGTCTTGACAATTCCAGTTGTAGCCAAAGTTGTAACGCTGTCCAGTAAACGTCTGTTCTTGCAGTCTACCAATAACCCGTAGTGTGCTATGAAGTCCGCTCCGATGATCGGTTTGTCCACGCTTGCAACCACGAAATTCCAACTGAAGTCTCGTCTCAAACCTAAGTCCAAGTGCAAGGTCATGGTACCGTAGGTGTTGATGATACTGCCGTTTGCAGCGCTTAAGCTGTATTCCGAAGGCGTCCTATGTTGGCGCAGGAATCTTCGTGGGAGCACACATAAATCTGATCCGGTGTCTATCAGAAACTGTATCTTTGTCTTTCGATCTGTTACAAAGAGGCGACTGGCGGAATTTTGACAGTCGTTCGTCGCGCCTACGAACTGCCTTTGTGGTTTTCCGACTTGTATTTGCAAGGAGGCGTGCACTTCCTAGCTGCCTCTCCGAAGGTATTATGGTACCAGCATACGCCCGGCGTCTTACTTCGGCTGCGCCCACGTGGTCGAAACCGGTCCCGGGACCGACTACGTTGTCGATCAATTTGCGCCACGTGGTTTGCTATTTCCGTCCGGATGCGTGCCGTGACTATTTCGTCAATTCGCTTTAACAGACTTGCATCGCAGTTTGTGTTGTTGCCGGTACTTGCTATTTGCTGAACATGTGCCGGGGTAACCTCGCAAATTCTGTCTGCGAGTTCCGCGACAGCCTCGAGGGTATCAGAGGTTTGCGACATGATTATCGCCTGAACATGTGGGGGCAACCGACTCGACCACAGGCTGCGCAGGAATTCGTCCGTAACACTTCCTGCCGCAAGTGTTTGCAGATGTCGCAAAAATTGAGATGGCTTTCTGTCGCCTAGTTCTTCATGCGATAATAACTGTGAAATTTGATGCTGTCTCGAAATCGATAATCTCTTTATCAATTCAGCCTTAAGTTTCTCATATTTGTTGGTTGTCGGTGGGCTTCTGACTATGTCTTTTACCTCTTTTATATACTGCTGATCGAGCTGAGACACGATGTAATAGAATTTCGTTGTATCATCCTTAATTGCAGAAATATTAAACTGTGCTTCGGCTTGCACAAACCATACTTCCGGGTCGTCTGGCCAAAATGGCGGCAAGCGGACTGCCACGCGGTGCAACTCGGCGCCTACCGACGACGGGCGGATCGGCTCCGCGGCGCTGCCCGCCGCGTCTACATAACGCACGTTAACGTCGTCCTCGTCCATACTCGTATTTCTCGCGAATCCGATAATGAAATAAAACGCGAACTCGGGGTCACCACTATGGTATTCGTATCGGGGCTTAGGTGCGTTGCGAGCGCAGTGATAAGCCAGAATATCAAATAATACTATATATTTCATACGAGCTACAAGATTCGGTGTTTAATTATACGGCGCGACAGCATGAACGAGCGCGGGTGTGCTTCGTCGCGTCGGAAATCGCACTGCTGAGTGGCGGCGCCGGAGTGAGCTCCTGCTGGCTCGCGTCCCCCCGCGTGCCGCCCTCCGCGGTGGCCCGCGCTGGTCTTGACGGAGAGGGGGATGTGTTGCCACAAGCCTATCTATATTGTTTCTCGTTGTCTAATCTATCTCTGTATCAAATTTCAGCAAAATCAGTTCTTTAGTTTAGGCGTGAGAGAGTAGCAGACAAACAGACTGAATTTATAATATTAGTAACGGATTATTTTGCACATACACACACATATATGAAACGCGATAAGCGGCCGAATATCCGGTGGCCGGATATCCGGCGCTCCGGCCTCGTAGTTAGCCGAATATCCGGTATCCGGTATCCGGCCAAATCACTATCCGTTTCATCTCTAGTTTTTAGTATGGAGCGTTTTTGAGCGACCCGCGATAGCGCCGCAAACATGGCGATGTATCTTCAAAAGTAATAGGTGCAGGTGTACTGTTGGTTCTACAATATTTCTCACTTAAAAGAGTACTCTTATTATATATTAAATTTAAAAAATTGTCGTCTACCCAATTATGAGCGATTTTAGCAGCGCAGGTTCCCGTAACAATGTTATCAGACATTCAACGGTGCAGGAATTTTGTTGATTTTTTTTTTCATTTTAATTTGACAATTATAAGTACAAGAGCGTAACGATCACACGCCACACCGAACAAAACACACTCTAACCCACAAAACAACAGATAAACAAAATAATTATTTAAGCTTTTTCTTGTGCTTCATTTGTTCATGATTTACGGGAATGATCATTGGCTTATTGTCTAGCGACATACGCCTTGACGCTAGCACATCAAACGCTACATATGCCTTGATGCTAGCACGTCAATCGGCACATACGCCTTGACGCTAGCACTCCAATCATCACATACGCCTTGACGCTAGCACATCAAACGCTACACATGCCTTGACACTAGCACGTCAATCGGCACATACGCCTTGACGCTAGCACTCCAATCATCACATGCGCCTTGACGCTAGCACATCTTTCGCCACATACGACATGGCACTAGCATTCCAATCGCCACATACGCTTTGGCGTAATTATTTATAATAACTGATAATTATTTATAATAACATGCATTATTGGCCAATGCTGGCCAACTGTTGCAATGATCGTCACGTCAGAATACAGCCGAAAGGCAATCACCACTTTACCAGACGTATCTGCACTGGTCACTCGAACTCAAAAGAAGTATTTCTAAATTGTGAAATTCAAGTTTGGTTTTCTTTTACACGGCAAAATATATTGTGACCACAAAGCAACACAAAAAGAAATTGCTTGATTTTGATACAGATTCCGATCAATTTAATTTTATTAGTTTATTTTGGCCAAAAGTACCCGCAACCGACGAGCGTAGAAAGTATTCAGCCGAGCAAATGGAAAACTGTGATCTCTGCCTAGCCCCATGGGGAAGAGGCTTTGTGTATGATTTATTTTGATTGCGAGTCATATTTCGATGGATACAATCTGTGAACAGTCTTAAAATATATAACTCATGTTATAATTAAAAGAAAATATATGTACTACTAGTTGGTACCCGCGACTTCGTCTGCGCAGGATTAGAATTTTGAGTAGCGTATATTATAGGCCGGTAACACTGAAAGACACGTCATAGGGAATCAAAAAATATTTATTTAAATAAATCTTATATATAAAAATGAATCGCAAAATGTGTTGGTAAGCGCATAACTCAACAATGCCTTTACCGATTTGGCTAATTTTGGTCTTGAATTATTCGTAGAAGTCCAGAGAAGGTTTGTATGTAGAGAAAATAAAAAAATAAAATCTGAAAATGTGTAAAGTCAACATTTTTATACAAATAATTTGTATTAATACTTAAAAGCCAATTTGAACCTTTGGCAAGACAAAAAAGTGACGTTGGTTCTGTCAAACGAATTTAATGTCATCATATGTCATTTCAAGTAGGAACAAAAAACTGCCACTTTACAAATCTTTTTGACAGGACGAAGTCTGTCGGGTCCGCTAGTAGTCCATAAATATAGGAATACATTAAGCTCGGTATGCGTGGATTCCTGACGGTAAAACATTTTTTCATTTTTTTAATATTTTTTCAACATTGTTTCGGCAATAGGAATCCACGCATACCGAGCTTAATTTATTCCTATACTTGTGTACTATTTATTTAAATAAATATTTTTTAATTCCGTTGTGACGGTACTTTCAGTGTTACCGGCTCCTGGACCATTAGCGTGGCGTATATCTTTATAATTATTTTCTGTGTTATTTTGAAGTATAAGCTATATTATTGTAGTTTCATTAAAATCTATTCAGCAATTTTTACATGGAAGAATAACAAATATCAACCCAGAAAAGCTTTCGCATTTATAATATTGGTACTATTAGTACGGAGTGGTTTGTTTAACAAGACGAGCCATCACAGCCTCAGGACACCCCACGAGCTTCATCGACCATAAACTGCCACATAAAGTAATTGAAACTCAAACTAGACACGGCATTAGCATAAACGCTTCATAAACGCTGATAAACCGAACGGTTTTTTATTGGGAATCGGATCGGACAGACGATGGTCGCCCACGCGATCACTATTGTGGTATTTTTATGTTAAGGTCACGAGATAAAGCGCATGTGCGCTTGCGCATCGGTGGGGCGATTCTCAGATAATAGACACGTCGCTGCTAAGGTGCTTTCACGAGAGAATATTTGTAAATACGATAGTAACATTTTTTGTTGCTTTACAGACATGTTCTAACATAACAATGTATCTTACTTACTCTTCGGAAAACAGCAAGAGGGCACTGCTATTTTACACTATCACTTAGATAACTTAAGTGAATTTCCGGTAAAATAAGTTGATTATCGTTACTTGATTACTGGTAAAATAAATTAATTACTTTCATGTATATTTTTTTCCATAAGTGTTTTTATGTGATCATCTTTGTAGTTAACTACACTTAAATTAAAAATACACTTATGGCCGTTTTCACCAACCTTGTCTTAGCTTAGGTGACTCCTAAGTGACATGCTGTCACTTTTTATATTAACTGAAAAGAGTGAGAGAGCATGTCTCTTAGGAGTCGCCTAAGCTAAGACAAAGTTGGTGAAAACGGCCATTATTCCCACTAATAACAATTGTAGTTAAGCCAAATAAATTATTTTATTTATTACTCATTTCTTACTTAAAAAAAAATATTTCAAATTTTTATGCGACTGCTTCAGAACAAGGGCTATGTTTTCCAAGATATATACATAATATATATAATCTACCCTATTAAGGTGGATAACTACAACTGAATATGCCAATTTTTATTATATAACTAGCGGCCTGTCCCGGCTTCGCACGGGTAGACATTACTCTTCACAGCGTATGCGATGAAAGACATTTTATGGCAATTTTTTCTGTTGGTTTTAATAAGAATTTCTAAGGATTTCTATAGTAATCTAGTACTAAATATAGTCTATGTTACTCAGTGATAATGTAGCTTTCTAATGAAAAAAGAATTATTAAAATCGGTCCAGGTTATTAAAGTTGAACAATATTATCTCATGAACATAAGTCAATATAGAAATTTCATTTAAATTTCTATTAATATTGCTATTAGACTTCTAAAATATGTACAATTATTTTTTACAAAATTCTAATGAAACGAATACTTCTCTAACTTTTTCACATTAAATGTAACATTATTTAATATAGAAAGTAAATCTAGAAACACAAAAATAACAAAGTTATTGGCAATATTGTTTATACGCTTATACACATTTAGTAAATTACTAGCTGGCCCAACAGACGTTGTCCTGTCAAATGTCTCAAATGTCAAATGTCTCAAATGTCACGTTGTCTCACGTTGTCTCAAATGTTTTTAAATAAATAATTTAGCTGAAAAACAATATCTATATGACCGTATTGTGAATCTAAACCATTCTCAAGCCCCCTGGAATACACACAAAAAATTTCATCAAAATTGGTCCAGTCGTTTAGGAGGAGTTCAGTCACATACACACGCACACAAGAAATATATATATTAAGATGGCGTCACGATTGCAGTGTACTTTGTATGGGGCGTTTTTGAGCGACCCGCGAGAGCGCCACAAACATGGCGCTTTATCTTCAAAAGTAATAACCGCAGATACGTCGTTACTCTACAATATTTCTCATCTAAAAGAGAACTATTAGTATGTATAGAATACAAAAAAAAATCCATATAGCCAATTGTTTGGCACGCTTTGCATGCTCGATGGATTTTAAAAGAATTCGCTTGAGAAGTGTCGTTAGATTCGTATTTACTATGAGTGCTATACTAAGTATATCAAAATGAAAAAAGTATGTAAACAAAATTGCGAATTTAATGCGCCGATTTCATGTTTGGCACGGTCTGCAGCCTGAACGGCTATTAGCTTAAAAGGTGTCGTTAGATTTGTATTTAAAACACAAAATAACTCGACCGTTGATGTGTAATTTTTAAATGGAAGGTAGTCGTAGCAGTCAACAGCATGAGACACATTCTAAAATGAAGGCATAGCGAATTGAGGGTAAATACTTATATTACTAACTAGCTTTCCGCCCGCGGCTTCGCCCGCGTTATATTCGAATTTGCCACAGGAAGGATATGTTTTCCGTCGGTAAAATTATCTTATGTCCTTTCTCGGGCTTTAGACTATCTGTGTACCAAATTTCATTTAAATCGGTTCAGTAGTTTTAACAATATTTCCATACAACCTATTATCCCTCCTTTCAACCTTTTACAACCCTTTACAACCTTTTTTGCATGAAAAAGTAGCCTATGTCCTTTCTCTGGCTCTAGACTATCTGTGTACCAAATTTCATTTAAATCGGTTCAGTAGTTTTGGCGTGAAAGCGGAACAGACAGACAGACAGAGTTACTTTCGCATTTATAATATTAGTATGGATTATAGAAACGCAAACGGGTTATTAATTTTTCTTAAATTATCGTTATATCTAAAGCTTAAAGCAGCCGCTTCAAACGCTTGCAAACCATACGCACGAGAATCAACCTCTGGCCTCTCGCCTAATTTATTACTATAATGTTGTCGATAAGTCCGGTGCAGTAATCCGTGGCTGAGGAGCTGGAGATACAGTCATAATGCTGACATTATCTGAATCGGACCATTACGCCCACGGGGCTACCATTGTGGACATTGTGTCACTGCTAGCTTCTGTCACGAAGGCAAACGGCGCTATAACACCCAATAAAATGTACAATAACTATATAAGTAATCTTTAAAACTGGCAATACTGTTTCATGAGAACAGCATGCATTGCGACAACACATTTTTCTTCTGTTCATATGCATATTAAAGGACATTGTTCCGGCCCCATACATGTTCTGCCTAAGAACCGTTCGAATCGAAAGTGACTTATATAACCTCTTAAAATTATATGGAATCCTATGAAATAAGTTTTCACGAACGGACACTTCAGGAAACTAAAATAATTACGAAAAAAGTTAATATTTTGAGGTTATAAATAAAAAATAACCAACCTTGCGTGAAATATCAGAGTAGTAATATCAAAGTAATATTAACAATAATATGTACAGCTATATATGTTCTCTTTTAGAACTAGGAAGGGACTACTCTACTAGATACTAGGAAAAGAGATAGTACCTAGTCAAGTTTAAGATAATTCTTTGACAATTATCATTTTACAAAATCCAGTCCTTTACACACATCCGAGTCTACCAAGTACCTACGCAATGTAATCGGAGTCCGTAATCAAGCCAAAGTTAGAATAAAAACATGAAACGCATAGAAAATCCCAAAAGAAACGATAGTCGCAAAGCAATCAAAAATTAAATGAAACGGACACAGATAAGGTATGAAGTACACCAGTGTTGCCAATTACGAAAACTATAATACTTGAATGCCAAGCTATAAATTCGCGATTTCGCTTAAATAATATATAATACTAGTTTTTTTCTAGCTAGTCAATTTAGGTATTAAATGAATAAAGTGTTATCAACTAATTTTAATAACCGACTTCAAAAAGGAGGTTTTCAATTCGATCCGTGTTTACCGAAATCGCGAAAACTTCCGAAACTGGCAGCACTGGCTGACGGAAAACATTTTATACGGCATCAATTATTGTGACCCAACTTTTTATTTGGAATTTATTTATTTGAAGTGTCCGCGAAATACTAAAATATGTTTCAAATAATATAAAAATAAATAAAAATTATAGTATAATTTATATTCACATCGGTTCTTAAGCCCAGAATTGGACAATGTCCTTTCCACACGCGCTTTCATCCACTTTATTATCTCACTAGCGGACCCGACAGACTTCGTCCTGTCAAAAACATTTGTAAAGTGGCAGTTTTTTGTTCCTACTTATTTTATAGATAATTAAATGTAAAAAAGTAGTTATAGTGACATAACTACAATAGTTAGACTTATGGTTATTTATTCTACAATCGTATTAAACTTTAATTGGTATCTTTTTATTCTCTGATTTGGTTTCCGCTCTTTAACTTTTTTATTTATTTATTTTATTTATTTATAACTTTATAGTACATCCACCATAGTGAAAAAAATAAAAATTACAGATAATGGATCCTTAAAACTAACTGTACAAAGGGCGACCTTATCACAAAAAGTGATCTCTTCCTGGTAACCTTAGGATGGACAGGAATTTAAATAAATTATTACGTGGGAAGATGGCGATGTCTAACTTAATGACATACTTACTATAAATATAACAATACATACTATAATACATATATACACTTACACACATACATACATATATATACATATATATATATAACACATACATACATATATATATATACAAACATACTTACATACATATACATACATATACCAATAAAATACAAAATCATAGTGACAAATAATGTTTTTTAACAAGGCTTTTGAAAATGGGAAGACTTTGTGCTTGCCTTATATTTAAAGGTTTTTTATATATTTCTTTATAGACAGCGAACAGGGTATATTGTATTATATTTGTCTTGTTTAATTTTAATTTTGCGTTCACTTGTACTTTCACGGCCTGGATAATAACATGAGTCGCGCATACTTTAATTAAAAAAAGTATTCTAAGCAAAAAAACTCGAGGTTGGCGAAATCCTATGGGCACCGCCATCAAACCCCAAAGAAGAAGAAGAAGACATATGGTGTCGCGCATTTTTTGTGCTATCATTAATACTCTTCACAGCGTATGCGATGAAAGACATTTTATGTTTTTTTACACCATCGGTTGATTTTAATAAGAATTTCTAAAGATTTCTATAGTAATGTAGTACTAAATATAGCCGATGTTTCAGTGATAATGTAGCTTTCTAATGAAAATAAATTATTAAAATCGGTCCAGTACTTTTTGAGTTATTCGTTACATACAAAAATACAAATCTTTCCTCTTTATAAGATTAGTAAACATCTTATTATTTATTTTATTTATACACTTTATTGTACATGTAGTAAATCATATTGTTTATTAAGACTAAAGTAAACAAAAGGTGGACTTATCTCTAAAAGAGATTTCTTCCAGTCAGCCTAAGTAGTGGAAGTAGTAGAATGGTGAGATGACTCAAGTGTATTCGAATCTAGTATTAATTTTTTAATTAAATATTTATTTTAACAATATGTATATCTAAAAGATAACACCTATACAGTATATACATACTTACATATATATAATAGATAGAATAATACATAATAATTATTAATACATAAATATTAAACACAAAATATAAATATTAATAGATATATTACATACACATTACATAAATAATAATAAATAATATATAAATAAGATAATATAAAAAATTTACAGATCAGTACAAAACGATGGAGTTGTTGAAATATAATGACATACGTTACCTATGTGTTGATTTGCGAAAGGTAATAATTTTTAAGCTGACGTTTGAACGAAAATATGGATGGACAGTTTTGTATATTAGCTGGGAGTTTATTCCAAAGTTGAGCGGCATGAACGGAGAACGAGTGAAAGAAGAAACGGGATTCTTATTGCTTCCCTGGACTTTAATTCTATCCTTATATAAAATTCTTATAACGAAAGTGTATGTGTTGTGTATACCTACCAATTGGATCTAATCTCCATCTGCACAATGAAAAATAAAACTAAAGGCTAGCTATATGTAGAAACTATTGCCATTACAGATCAAAACGTTTATGAACTCGCATTCACGACTTTGGTGGTAATAAGAACCGGGCTATGAAAGAGACTCCAGTCACCTGTCTTCCCAACATCTAATTGATTAAAAGTCCTCGGATAGCATCGCAATTTCTTATTACCCGGTAGAACCCGCAACCACTCGTATGACTCCTGAAACTCAGACTGACATACAGTTAAAACACGAGAACCAAAAAAAGTGAGATATCTTACTGATGTTGAATCGGCAAAATTGTTTTAATTTGGTTTCTCTGATTACGCACTCTATTCCTTGAAAAAGGAAGTAAGTGATTTTCACCTACTTTTCAGGAGCTTAAAAAAACTGTCCTATATTTTTATTATGAGGTCTAGAAAAAAGTTTCAAAGAGATAATCGCAGGTCACAGTTGCCTTCAACTACATGTGTTATTTAATTTAGGAACAGATTGATGTACTTCGAGATAATCTAAAAAAACATGGTTACTTCTTTATTCCACGAAACACATCGCAGATTTGCAGGGGTAACTACAATTATTGCTTTTTAGTTATGACGACTTTGGTGGTAATAAGAACCGGGCTATGAAAGAGACTCCAGTCACCTGTCTTCCCAACATCTCCTAATTGATTTTAATGTTTATAGTCCTCGGATAGCATCGCAATTTCTTATTACCCGGTAGAACCCGCAACCACTCGTAAGACTCCTGAAACTCAGACTGACAGACAGTTAAAACACGAGAACCCAATCTAAAATATTTATTGTCAATTAAACCTGCAACCTCTACACACTAAAACAATTTAAACAAACGACATTTCGAAACGGCCAGCCAGAGCCGCGTACATAAAATTCATTAGCGGCCATATTGGCAATATTACGGGCAGATAACCGTTTGAGATACCCGTGCAATAACCGGCCCAGGACACGATACCACTTAACCCTACAAACTGCGAGCCTAATTAAACGCGGATTATTTAACGCGCACGCGCAGGATGCGCGTGACTCGCCACTCTCGGCTTTCGAATTTGAAAATGTTTTGTACAAACGAATAAAATAGGGTAGACGACTACAACTGATTATGGCCGTTTTTATACTATAATTATCTGATTTCAGCAATTTGTATCTCATGAAAGTATGTCAATATAGAAATGTCAGTTTATTATTAACTAGCGGACCCGACAGACTTCGTCCTGTCAAAAAGATTTATAAAGTGGCAGTTTTAGTTCCTACTTATTTTACAGATAATATCGAATAGCCAACCAAAATTGCAAAATAGGTCCAAATGAACTATAACATTTTGTAAATTTTGGAACGTGACATTAAATCCTCCAATGATGTATTCTGTGCTCCAACGCAAGCACGCACACTGTTTTGATAGATATGATTGAATTTCAACTTTATATACGTTAATAAAGCGCAAATTAACTCTTTGATGTTAGGAACACATCTACATTGATTGGACAACAGTGAGTGCTTGCAATATGAACTTTATACAATAACAATTAAGCTCAAATTGACTGTACGTTTTGGTTAGAAAACGTTTGTATGGGAAATAAGGTCGTCTGGTTTTAGGGTTTTTCCGATAATTATTCGAATTTTTCTCACCGTAGAAACCATCCTTAAACTTCAACGAACATATTAACGAAAGAATTGGCCAAATTGGTCCAGGCGTTGTTGAGTTATGCGCTTACCAACACATTTTGCGATTCATTTTTATATATAAGAAGATGTATATTGTTTTTAGATTTCTATAAAATGAGCAATTATTATTTACGTAATTCTAATTAAACGTACACATTTCTAACATTCTCACCTTAAATGTAACATTTTTTTATATAGAAAGTATACCTATAAACGTACAAATAACAAAGTTATTTCAAAATTTGTTTATACGCTCATACAAATTTGACGAGTTTACTGCGTTATGACGTCACGATTGCAGTGTTTTTAGTATGGAGCGTTTTTGAGCGACCCGCGACAGCGCCGCAAACATGGCGATGTATCTTCAAAAGTAATAGGTGCAGGTGTACTGTTGGTTCTACAATATTTCTCACTTATAAGAGTACTCTTATTATATATTGAATTAAAAAAATTGTCGTCTACCCAAACTTAGGTGAGTAAGTACTTATTTTTTTAAACCTGTCTGTAATATCGACTACCTTGAATAGCGAGTGTTTAGTACACCGGTTTCAATGTATCGCCATCTCCGACTCTCGAGTTAAAATCCCTGGGATAGATATTTTATATGTAATGGATGCAAGCATTTGTGCCTTAGGCGTGGTTTTTGTTTTTTTTTAAGGCATTCACAACATTCTTACACCACAAAATACACAGGCAAACATATTACACTATTAAAAATATAAAATACATAAAAGAAATATAAAATAACAGAACAACTCAGATGATAATATCATAACAAGACGAAACCAAATCGAAAAAAAAATTCATGGCGCCTTCAAGAACTCTGTTATTCTTTTTATAAAAACTTTTATCACTATCAAACATATCTATACATGTATAATATATGTATGTCTATCCGTTAACCTAGATCCTAGAACACAGGCCTTGCAGCTTAAATTGAGCTAGACTATTCGATGTACAAAAAAAAATTGCAGATCTACAAAACGCAGCACTACAGAAACAGTCGTGGACAAAACATCACACGTGTTTTGTCCGTCCGTCAGTGCAGCTAATAATCCCGGGACAGTCACGATGTCGTTAGGCCGCCAGGACCAGAGGTGTGAAATAATGAACCACGACGATCCGCGGCCTTACACGCGAGCCTTAGGCGTATGCACACTGGCACGTGCATCAGCGCTCGGACAAAATAGGAAAAAAGAAATTTAGATAACGATAATTTAGATAACCTTAAAGCGACCTTTATTTCTTATGTAATTAAAGCTGTTTTCGTAGTTCATCTATTCAACATGACGTTTTCCTATCTGTACATTGACAAACTGCAATGATAAGTCTATATATAAATTGATAACTATGCTAAAAAACAAGATTAACATACACAGCGTGATTGGAATGTTACGTTACGATGCAGCTGTTTAATTTCTTAATATTTTCACGTCTTTATTTTATTTACCTAGATTACCTAGATTGAGTAAATCATTACAATATTAAGACTAATTTATATGTGACCTCTGAAATAGGTCATATTTATCTTCAAAAAAAAAATAAACAAAATCAATTTATAATTAGCCCAATATTCGCGTAACAAACATGCAAATAAATATATCAGTCGAATTCACAACCTTCGCCTATTTTGAAGTCAATTAAAAAAGAAAGTAAATTATACTTTTCACAGTTTCTTGCTACCAATTTATGAATAGTCCCCTAAATAACACAAATTACCTTCGTGCTTTCGTTTCATTACAATAAAATATATGGGATTGATTCCGTAACTATTTCCATACATTATCGTATTATATGTCGTAAAGTATTTTATTCTCACTTATTTTCATTCACACTTGCAAATATAAATGATCTGTTGTTCTATGTACATACATACAAGATTTAAATAATTAATTAACATTGGATGTGTTAGACAGCTTATAAAATTTAATTTTAAAGTCAAGTCTCCAAACAATTGTCGAAAAAACGATTTTCGGCAGGCGACCCCAATGGATGAGCCAATGGCGGCACTGTCCGACCTGATAAACACGGCTTTAGTAATGGCGCCAACTGCCAACCGGTAAATTGAGGATCTTTGAAGCCGTTTGTAAGCAGAGCGAGTTGGCGAGCAGCGATGCTTCCGGCTGCATTAACTTCACCTCCATATTACATTCAGTTCGACCTTAGCAGACAGACTAAGGCACGTATTACAGAATGAGATTCAATCTTGAATCTCTGCTCGAGAACAGTTAAACAGAGATGGCGCTATGTAGGCTCCATAGCACCATCCCTTTCTAACTATACTGAAGCAGAGATTTCAGATAGATTTTTGAATAAGATCCTTTATTGTACAGCATATGTAGCAAAAAAGTGAGATACCTTACTGATGTTGAATCGGCAAAATTGATTTAATTTGGTTTCTCTGATTACGCACTCTATTCCTTGAAAAAGTTTAGTTTTTTTCAGGAGTTTCTTCAGGAGCTTTTAGTTACTTTTCAGGAGCTTAAAAAAACTGTCCTATATTTTTATTATGAGGTCTAGAAAAAAGTTTCAAAGAGATAATCGCAGGTCACAATTGCTTCAAGTACTTACATGTGTTATTTAATTTAGGAACAGATTGATGTACTTCGAAATAATCTAAAAAAACACGGTTACTTCTTTATTCCACGAAACACATCGCAGATTTGCAGGGGTAACTACAATTATTGCTTTTTAGTTTTGTATTTTTAAATATATGAACTAATTTAACTCTACTTACGGCTTTGTACTCTCTTATATTTCATTATAATCTAGAGTTGTAAGTATAATCACGTTGTCATTTAACGGAAAATCCTTTTTGTACATAGAGTAATTAGAATTACACAATAGTCCTAGATTGTAAAATATAGGAACAAGTAATTATGTATATTTGCGTTATAGATTTTCTTGTAAATCTTCTTTTAGCGTAAACATAATTATGACTTTATCAGCGGGATAATTCTAAAACGAATAAATGTAAATATGCATACCCCTATTTTTTGCTGGAATTTTATGTTTTTTGAAATCACAAAATTTTTGTATTTTTGCATTTATTCCTTCATTTTTGTAAATAGCTACACGACATTTTTACACGGGTACTGCGATTATATTTGTACTACAAAATGGCAGTTCGTGCTATATATAAGTTAAAATTAATAATAGAAGTTAATTAAAGATGTCGATGCGAAGATGGCGATGACATTAGTAGGTCAGTACCTACATATACAAAATTCAATTTTGTTTATGAGACTTGATATTAATATTACAATATTCTCATAGATACAATTAAAGCACTTGCGATAAACATAACTCTTTATTATACAAGAACATGATAAAAAGAAAGAAAAATACTGTTATGAAAAACGCGAGAGAAAGCAAACCGTTGTGTAGGCGTAGGCGCTTACTCTGTTGCCTGACTGCCTATTCTTATAATATTAACCTTTCTCACAAGGAATAAAGTTCCTATTTGTTTATTTCTTACAGTAATTTTACTAATCCCAAATTCACAATTTTGTACCTTGGCTCGTACGACAATTAGACTCATTTTGATTTGCAGTGTGATTTGAAATAACAATTAGGTAAACTGTTGCTGGCTTGCTGGTGCCTAAGCTGTTGTATTTTTTTAGTTACGCATTATTTGCTGTTGTGCGATCGCGCGTATGCAAATTAAATTATTCGTTGCAATAAGTAAATAATGTAAACATTAAATGTAAATAACAAATTATGTACAGATCAATGAACTTTTAAATACGTCAGAAAATCATATTGATTAGGTAATTAGTTTTAAATTACTGCCTAATATTCTGACAGTCCTAAGCCATATCATTGTTAAGAATAACTAAGCTAGCTATAATAGCAATAACAATCGTACTCAACAACATTTGTCAAAACAGCAATATAACAGGAGACCTATTTTTGAATTACGAATGCGACTTCGAAATCACCGCTGACTAAATAGTCAGCGGTGACTTTGAGGTCACGGATTCCTAAACATCCAATTTTTGAAAGTCGATCGCAGAGCTGTCAACATAGATAAAGTAGTACACACATAAACGTAAGAAGTTCGGTTCCAGAATGTAGCTGCTGCCGGTTAGTGCCGGCTTAACCTTAATATTATATATATATATGCTACATTCATATATATATAGACTAAAAAATAAACACATCAACTTCAGACTCTAGTCAATAAGTTCTCTAAACAAAAGACAGATAACATTTCCACAAGTATGACTTGATTACGAGTGGGTGAGGGCACTCGTAATGAAATCACATCCGTGACTGAGGTAGTCACATAAGTGATATTCAAAAATACGAATTATTGAAAATCGGTGATTATTAGTCACATCGGTGATTTCGAAGTCGCATTCGTAATTCAAAAATAGGTCTCCAGGATAACAGAGAACAGTTAAGAATAACAGTTATAGGAAAATAACGTAACAGTGTTATTCATTATTACAAAACAGTCGTTATTGCCATCACTGATCACTACATCAACTTTCATCAAAATCTGTGCAGTAGTTTCAGAGTTTCTTGCAAACAAAAATCTTCATCCTTCTTCCTCTATTCAGTAGGTGTACAATTTTTATAAAACGTTAAATACCATATTTTCAAAAGCAAAACAGGATCACGCTTTCGATTCTTATTGTGTTTAAATAAATATACAAAGAAAATACAAGTTGTTACGAACGTCAGAAAATAATAATTTTTTTTTTTTCTAAGCATGGCAATGTTTTCATGTTTTATTAAAAACGTTTTGTACATAATAAAATAATCGGAACAGACCGTAACAGCCCCATTTTAACAGAACAGAATTTCGGATTAACGATTCGATATGATCGACCTCGTAATCGCTACAATATTTGCCTTATTCGACAGCGATAGCATCGTAATCGATCCGATTTCACGCCGAGATGCGCGGTTAAACACAATAATCGCAAAATTAATAAAAAGTTAGCGAGGGCCGCGCACATGTTTCAAAGGCCTTGAGTTCGCTTATTGTTGCCAATTTAAATGATCTGTTGTAACAGTGGGGTTGCTAACAATGGCCGCCCCAGTTTCGCAGCTGGCGCCATAAAAAACCTGTCCCGCGGGAGCTATTGCCGCCGCTCCCGGATTATTTTAATGAATTTGCTTGTTCAACAAGTGGGCAGTGCGGCGCAAGTGTTTAGGAGCCGCATGCGTTATGCAAATGTTGCATTTGTTCTCAGCTTCTGATCGTGGCTAGCGATACGATACCAAATGTTGAACAAAAACATTTGAAAACGTTTATTATTTATTATAATTATTCACACATTTAAATTAAATTTATTAATGATCATAAATAACTAGCGACCCGCCCCGGCTTCGCATGGATGCAATGAAAAAATGGTTATAGTGGGTTATCCTTAAGAGATAGACATATACCATCGCAGACTCTTTGTTGAACTTTTTAAAGTGGACAATACTGTAGGACATTATTTTGGTCTATCTCGTAGGGTTCAGCCAGCGTTTTTGCAATATACGCGCAAAAAAGCGTGCTTATTTACGACATCACATTAGAAACCTCTAAATTTACCAGTGTTTCTCTAATATTTTTAAGCATGTATTATACATATAAACCTTCCTTAAGAATCACTCTATCTAAACCGATTCATTGCGGATGACGCCATGGAGCGTCATTGATATCTTTTGCGTATGGCGTCTGACGCCAAATGGCGTCATAAATAATTCCTATGTTATTTTATAGAATTACCATTTAGAGAGTTCTAATTAACAGAACATTTATTATTTAGCACTTAAGTTATGCCTGTGTCAATAGTTTTAGGATATAGTACAAGTTTAAACATTTCAGAAGTGGCAAACCTTTGGCTCCCAATTTCGAAATCTTTTGTGTATGGCGTTTGACGCCATATTGCGTCATAAAGAATAATCCTCTGAAAATTTAGAATTACTTATAAATAACTTTAAGAATTACTTCATAAAGTAATTTCTACAGAGTTGAAATTAGCAGAACTTTCATTATATTGTGGATTTGCTTGAAGTCATAAACAATTCGATTTGTAATTTTCTATGATAGCTACTGATGTCGGACGATAAACGATAATATACAACAAGCAATTGTTTTCTTCGTCTCAATGTTTTCTTCCACTAAAATTTTTTCAAGAGTTTTTCCTTCCATAGTTTGGTTTTCCATATTTTTTTTTTACTTTCCGTACCAGTTTGGGATTCTTTACCTCTGGCCACCCTTCTGTATCAAAGAGGTTGGGCGATGCGCTCCTTTTACCTGAAATAAAAAATTGATAGCTTCCTGAGATACCTACACGTGCTTTAAAGTTTAGTTATCGCCATCCATGAAGACGTTCCCCTCCACATCTTATTTGAAAGATGTATATATCGGTATAACTTTAAAAAGGAAGAGAGTAGACGCCACAAAATGTTAGACCTTTCCAAATAATTGGAATTTCTTCTGGTGCCAGCATGGAATCCGCCAGTTTTAAGACTACAGATGGATTTCCGACTAGATACGACCTGGCGTCAAGAAAAGAGAGTATTCCCTCCTTATAGGCCTCTGGTGTTGCAAATATATAAATTTACAATATATATATATATAAATTTACACGAACATACTCAAGTGGATGAATTCTTATTTATATATAGGTATATACCTATATTAGGTAATTTACGATACCAGAAATATTAAAATTGAATTCTGCATATGAAAGTATATGTAAAATATATATTCCGATCAATATATCTGTCAGTGTACACAGATCCAAATTAATGACCAAATAAAGATACTTTTTTCAGAAAACTGTACTTAAAATACACAAAAGGTTTCCAACAACTGATCTAAATAAATCACTTACCAGCCATTCCAGCTAAATCTCGTAGCGAAGTCACTTTAAAACGCACCAAACAATTTAATAAGCCCTTCACGTTAGACATTCGATGCCAATTGAATGTAATCACGAGTAAACAAGCCAAAATCGAACCATGAAGCAAAATGTGTCCGCTCATGGCTGAAGACGCGTAAAGGCGTCACTTTAACGGGTGGCGGCTGACGCACGGAGGCGTCACAGAAGATTTGTTAGCCGCCATGCGCGAAAGTCTTAAAAAGTGTGGTACGCAATGAATCGGTTAAAAAAAACCGCATGCGCTGCGTAGTTTTAAAGATCTAAGCATACATAGGGACATACAGACGGCGGATAGCGACTTTGTTTCATACTATGTAGTGATAATATCTTTTTTTTTATAGGATAGGACAGCAAACGAGCAAACGGATCACCTGATACATACTCTTGCTTCCTCCACTTTCATGAGAGTCTTCATGCATGCTCGACCTGCCTGCCTAGGTCGCCTGCACCGATTCGTCCTATCATTTAGCTCGGCGCGGTTGCTGTGCCTAGACGTGTTATATTACGCTCCGTACTTGAAAATCAAATTCAATTGTAAAACGAGTTTTTTTCTAATACTATCTTACCTAAATATTTCCATCAAGAGAACTCCTGTGTTTTCGTGTTTAAAACTTTATCATTGGTGTGTTGAATGTGTAGAAATCGAGTTTTTGTGAATTAAGTGACGGTTGGAAGTGATATTTTGCACCAGATTTTGAACGTGATTCATTCGCTCACTACTTTCACTTTTCAATTGCTTAAGTAGTAAGCAATCAGGAACATAATTTCGACAACTAATCTAAGTACCGATTGGTGTCGTGGTGAAAGGCTTGCATACCAAGCGACGCATACGGGGTTCGATTCTACCAGCAAACTACTTTTTATTTATTTTTTTTTTGTATATATATTTTTTAATTTTTATATACATTTTTTTATTATTATTATGACATCCAAAACTTGCGCTGGCTGCCTGCAAGTTATTAAAAACAGACTTTTTTTGTGTTGTTGCGTATGCAATAGTTACTACGACCTTCTGTGTGCAAATGTTTCCGAGCAACGATTTCGGAACACACTAACCGGGGAGCATAGGTTGAGCTGGAAATGTGCTTCATGTGTATGTCGAGAACCAAAAGTCAACAACAGCGACACGCCGGTTCGCGGGAACGACGATAAGGTCACGCGGCACCGTGGAGCTGCAATTCATAGCCCGGTCGAATGCAACAGTCCCGATATGGCACTGAGCCCGATTAAACGCAACAGCACAGAGACAGTACAGGAATCATCTAACGGTGCTCTTGAGGCTCTGGCGGGTCGACTTGACACGCTCGTGTCAGAGATCCGCATCTTCCGCCAAGAAATGACCGATACGTGTCGCCAGGTGCAGGCATTCGACGAGAAATTGTCCGGTCTTGTGACTCAGGTTGAGACGTGCGTGAGCGAAGTAAAAGATCTCAGAGCTCGTGTTGAAAAATTAGAAAATGGTGCGAACACTAGCAATTTGGAGAACACAATCGAGTCCCTCAAAGCCGAGCTCAATGAACGTGACCAGGAACTCCTCCTTAACGATGTCGAGTTTACCTGTATCCCGGAGAATAAAGGGGAAGGTCTGCAGCACGTTGTCATGTCACTAGCTTCTAAGATTGGCGTGAAGCTGCGATCGGAAGACGTTGTGTGTGCTGCGCGAGTGGGTCGCCCTCCGGAGGCGGGTACGGGCATCGCAGGGGTAAGGCCGCGTCCCATTGTGGTGCGGCTGGTGCGACGCGCGCTGCGCGACGACCTGTTGCGGGCTGCCCGCGTACGCCGCACTGTTACCACCGAGGGTGTCGACCTGCACGGGCCGCCTAACCGCTTCTACATAAATGAGCGGCTGACGCGCGCTAACCGCGTCCTCTTTCGACAGGCACGTGAGGTCGCTGGGCGATTGGGTTGGCGCTTCGTTTGGACACGAGACGGCAAGATTTTTGCACGGCAACGCCTCGAACAAGACGCTCCGAGACATCGTCTGCGGTCACAGGCTGATCTGGCTAGAGTTTTTGGCCCGAGTGCCGTTGGTTCGCATGGCATCGCTCCAGCCTTTAAATGAGAAATTGTAAATTTGTAAATTCTCAGGTCCATAATGGCAGGTCATTTTGGAAAAGCTTGCAACGGAACGTATTAGTAGATCCGCGTCAAGACTCAGCTCTACCACATAATTTCAATGATGTAAATGCTATAAACTTACATTTTTTTGCGCGTTCAAAGTGGTGATGCAGTGCCTCGATCAAGCTTCTCCTTTTATAACTCACAGTCTCACTCCAACTCTATATTCCGATTGAGGCCTGTCACAGAGAGGGAGGTAGCTGATTTAATTTTATCTTTGAAGTCAAATGCCCTGGGATCAGATGGTATTGACAGGGTTATGATTCTTATGACATTGCCGTGCACATTGTCATGTATCACTACTTATTATTAATGCCTCCATAAATACCGGTGTATTCCCAGGACAGTGGAAGTACTCATTGATTACTCCATTACCAAAAGTTAACCGCCCAATTGACTTTAATGATTTAAGACCGATAGTATTTTGCCGTTTATGTCAAAGATCCTGGAAAAAGCTGTCTATGTCCAACTAATGCAATACATTGAAGATAACAACATCCTGCCGGTGCATCAGTCAGGTTTTCGTCGAAATCGTGGTACGTCGACCGCATTGTTAGATGTTGTTGACAATATTCTCACAGAGCAAGATGCTGGGCATAGCACTATTCTAGTTTTGTTGGATTTTTCTCGCGCTTTTGATAGCATAAATAGAGAACTATTACTTTCCAAACTCAGGTATTATGGATTGGATGACTTGTCACTACGTTGGTTTGAGAGCTACTTGTCCCACAGATCTCAGTCAGTAAGATTGACTTGTGGCAGGAGTAGAACCTTGAAAATATCCAACCCTGAACCTGTGACGTGTGGGGTTCCTCAGGGCTCTATTCTTGGGCCATTACTTTTTATTATTTACTGCGCGGACCTACCAAGAGTATTAGAGCACTGCAGATACCATTGTTATGCTGACGATCTTCAATTATACATCTCTGGTAAACCTGCTAATACTCCTGACAGTGTGCTGAAGATTAATGGAGACCTGGAAAAGATTGCTCAATGGTCAACTGATAATAGTCTTTTTTGAACCCGGCTAAGTCAAAATTTTTAATTATTGGAACTAAGGCGCAGATTCGCGAAACTGGAAACTTTAATTTAGGCCTTTATATAAATAATCGAGCTTTAGAGAGAGTTTCAGAGGCTAAAAACTTGGGAATAATCTTCGATGAACAACTACGTTTTGAGTCTCACGTGTTGGGTATTGTTAAGGGCTGCATGTATCGCTTAAAGGTGCTATATAAGATACGACAATATCTTAGCTTAAAAACACGTGTGATGCTATGTGAATCGTTGGTACTTTCCAGGCTTAATTACGGGGACATTGTGATTGGCCCGCGTTTGCTGTCAAGAACGCGAAAATTGATCCAGCGCGTTCAAAACGCGTGCTGCAGGTTTTGCTTCAATGTGCCACCTCGAGCTCATGTTTCTCCGTTCTTTGATGCTGCGTCAATGTTAAAGGTGGAGATGCGTATGCGGATGCACCTTTTATGCCTTGTATTTGATGTGAAAAAGCACAAAACACCCGAATATTTATTTGAGAAACTCAAGTTCACAACGCCTAATGACAGGTATAAACTTAGACCGCTACGGGCGCCACTTGTAAGCTATCGTTATCGCACGGTGGCATTCCGCGGTAGTTTTAGGTTTCAAGCTACCAAGTGCTGGAACGACCTGCCGCCGCCCATTCGGAACCTAACTTCTAAAAGTACTTTCAAGCTAAGTTTACGCACTCACTTACTTGCACTGCAGAGGTTGGGTATTCCGACTTGGTAGCGGTATGGATCCTGGTACGGTAGTAGTGATCTGAGTTTTTTTTTTTTTTTGTTATAAATATATATTATTAAATAATATTATCTAACATATTGATTTCCTTCAAGGAAGGCTTACAGCGTGGATGATAATAGTGTTAATGGTAAATTACTTGTATTTATTTCATATTTATACTAATATTCTACATGTATATATTTGAGTTGCACATTCCACACACACGCATACACACACACACAAACTTTCGTTCTTGTTCTCAATAGCACGGCTGCCGATGCCCGCGTTATCTCTGGGTGACGGCTGAAAATCGGTCTTTGTCGTAAGGCGATTTTACACCGAGCCTTGACCCTTCTTGCCGCTGCACACACGTCCATTACGACTAAAATTGTATGTCTTTGTAATATATTCGCCATATAATATGTATGAATGTGTGTATTGTTGCAAAATAAACTTTATATCTATCTATCTATCTATCATTCTTACCTTGTGTATCTTTTTCGTTAATCTTCGTTCATTCATTCTTTTAACATGGCCGAACCATCTATGCATCCTTTGTCACTACGAGTACATCTTCAACTACGCCGCATCGCTCTTATCACACTGTTCCTGACTTTGTCCTTCAGATTATCAATTTGCTTTTGATCGACATTCAGCGAATGCGGCACCCATCTTGCGCAGAGCTTTCGCATCCCTAATTCTTTGTGCAAGATGTTTCGCACCCTTTCTTCCGATATCCCCATAGCCTCAGCTATCTCATTTACCTTCACTCGCCTATCGTCACCATAAACTTTTTCGATGGTTTCCGGTGTGGTTGCGGTTTTTGGCCGTCCTTCACGTGGGTCATCTTCGAGGGACGTGCGACCACGTTTAAATTCAGCTGCCCACTTTTTAACGGCTGACATGGAAGGAGCAGAGTCCCCGTAAACTTTTGTCAACTTTGGATGGATTTCCTTAGGAGTTAATCCATCCAAAACGAAGACTTTTATGACCGCACGATATTCAAGTTTATCCATTTTAATGAAAAACGCGCAAGACGTCTACTACAAAAATTGAAACTTGTCATACGAACTAATAACACATGCACCAAGGCAGGAAACAAATTTTTACTGATTGGAACGCCATTTCTGTGTCAGGCCGAGAACTTTTTACCTTACCCTCGTACAAAAATTTGTTCCGGTCTGGGGGTGCGTGTAAGATTTTTATGTTTGTAACTGCACGACTGCACCCACACTGCACGACACAGGATAAAAATCCTAGTGTGGGGCAACGTTTTTTTTTAATAAAAAAAAGAAAAAGATAGAAAGGGAGGGGAAAGAAATGAAAAGTTTGGGTAAGTGTTAGGTAGGTAACAAGCAGATTAACTAAGTTTACAATAAATATATTCGCCGACTTACATCAAAGTGGTCTTCACAGCATCGAATGATAGTCTTTGGGGAATAAATGTCATTCCTCTTCGCCGCTTGAAACCACATTTTTCGCAGTTTTGGGTCAGAAGGTCCAGTCAAAAACAATTTATTAGGAAACTTATTTGCAGTAGATGGACACATTGGCACAAACATACGTCCACACGGCTTTTTTCGGAGTATCAATGGCATAGTTATGATCACCTGATGTTGATGGATAGTCTATTGTAAATTTTTACTAAATAATACCTTGAAAGTCGAGATAAATGCAAAAGCAACTAAAGCCAGCAATTACACGCGCAGTAGATTGTACTGCGCGTGTCATTGCTCACTGATTAGTGAGCCAGTGGCAATGACAGACAGGAATGACGTCATACGAACTATAGGTCCGTGTTCCTTCTGGGGAGGAGAGCCCCACATAACCGCCGGCTCGCCACAGCCGGGGTAAAATGAGCACAAAAATAAAAATATTGCATCTTCCCAATTATACTTGTCAAGCTTCTCATCTCCACAGCATTAATGCTACTTCCATGTTTCTTCTGCCACAGCCAACATTCACTAGCATACATCAATGTGAGGATCAACACGGCTCCATGCACAGCCAGTCGTGCTCTTTGTGATACGTTCTGGCTATTCATTCAAATTGGGATCAGTTCAACATCAGTGTCGAGTCAATATTTTTTTTCCTTATTCGTACGTACGGACAAGGTTTTTGTTTTTTTTAAGCTTTTTTTTTGTATTGTTTGTTGACGTCAATAAGTGCCTGTAAAGGTCTATGTTGAATAAAGATTATTGTGATTTTTGATTTTGATTTGATCACGCAGTATCGAGATGCGTCATCTATAATTATTATCTATACACCACTCAAGCCGCTACTTTCATATTCTTTAACATATTACAAATAACATTCAATAAGTGTGGGGTTTAAAAATAAAACAGAAACGTATAATCTATTTTCATTGATTTAATAGACATGTAGGATTACATATACATATTTATCTCATCATAAAAGTATATCCATTATGCATAAATTTACTCAGCTAGTGTGTTCTAAGTGATCGGGGAAGCAACGGGCCCGGCCCGGCGGCGGCGGCGCGTGCCGCGGGGACTACACGTACCGCATTAGCCACATGTGTCGCGTGCGCTACTTGTGCCGCGTGTGCCGCATGTGTCGCGTGCGCTACATGTGCCGCGTGTGCCGCATGTGTCGCGTGCGCTACATGTGCCGCGTGTGCCGCATGTGTCGCGTGCGCTACATGTGCCGCGTGTGCCGCATGTGTCGCGTGCGCTACATGTGCCGCGTGTGCCGCATGTGTCGCGTGCGCTACATGTGCCGCGTGTGCCGCATGTGTCGCGTGCGCTACATGTGCCGCGTGTGCCGCATGTGTCGCGTGCGCTACATGTGCCGCGTGTGCCGCATGTGTCGCGTGCGCTACATGTGCCGCGTGTGCCGCATGTGTCGCGTGCGCTACTTGTGCCGCATGTGACGCGTGTACCACATGTGTCACGTGTGCCACAGTGTGCCACGTGTCGCTGGCCCGGCTCATCTACGCGCTACAGCGCCATCTAGGCCTAATCTAATGAAAAGAGCTGGAATAGCCTATGGATCCTTGTTTCTGTTCCTAGGGAATGGTACAAAAGTAAGCTGCAGAAGTAGACGTGAAATAAGCTTCTAAAACATTGAGAACACTGATCGCGCACTTATAATTACAGCAGTTTAGTAAACGAATTGAGTAATGTGATAACGCGTTTCTTGTCCCACTATGTTCGATAAAATTAAAAAAAAAAACAACGATGCGATTGCAATATTATTTATAATTACTTGGGATCATTTATAATGTAACTAATATATCTGTTCCACATCATTAAAATGACACTAACATGCCACCTTGCTGGATAGAGAATGGAAATAACATAAAGAGAATTTTAACATTTAACAGATGGCAAACATTTGTTTGTCGTGCGAGTCTACATATTTCGGAATAAGAACATGATTCGTAGAAAATAAATAAACAAAAAACGTATTGTACGCATATCTGCTACGTATGCGTACGTATAAGGGGCTGTCCATTAATCACGTGAGGCTTGAAAGGGGGGGGAGGGGTTTGATAAAAATCACGAAAATAACACAAGGGGGGAGGGGGTGTGTAGTAAGATATCACGTGTATTTATTTTTTCGTCTAACGCGCGAGTTTTAAACAGATGAGCAGCGCGGCGTATAGTGTTATATTTTGATTTGCCACGATGACGACGGTTAACTTTTTTTGTTTTAACATCTTTTCGGTAATAGGAACCCACGTATACCAGCTTAATTTAATCCTATACTTATGTACTATTTATTTAAATAAATATTTTTAGATTCGCTATGACGAGACTTTCAGTGTTACCAGCTCCCCGTCTATTATCATGGTTTCAGAATGAAATAAAATTATAGTTTATAACTGTATTTAAAGGTAATATTGCTGGCGGGCGCGACGCAGTTCGTGCCCGTGGAGTCGACCCGGGAGGGACCTCACCCCCTGATGGCCGGGGGGTGACGTCGTAGGAGGTTGGAGGGAGGAGGCGGCAAGATCACTCCTCCCCGAGAAGGGCTCCCCTTACGCACCCAGGGGTGCAAAGGCCGGGGGTCCTCAGTTGCGACACTCGATTCTGAGGGCCCCCTACAACGCCAGAGGATGGCCATCGCTGAGGTTTTTAGTGGGTAGGCCTCCCCCTTCTGGGGAGAAGAGCCCCACATAACCACCGGCTCTCCGCAGCCGGGGTATGCAATTCAATGCATTTTCCTCAGCGGAACAAAAACAAAAAAAAAAAGGTACAAAAAATATACGTGATGTTAGGAGGGGGGGGGTTAGTTTTAAATCTCACTACGTTTCACCACGGGGGAGGGGGGCTTAAAAAATGCTAAAAAAAGGTCACGTGATTAATGGACGGCCCCTAAGTTACCATACTGAAATACACGATTTAGTGACAGTGTAGTATGGGATTTTTGATAAAACCAATGTTGTTACGTTAGTAAGACAAGAGAGATCCTATAGGAGCAAGGGTCCAAGGGCCGCTCTGATCACGCCGCGGCCGCCGGGCCGGCGCCGGGCCCGCGCCGGACCGGGCCCAACAACTAAACCTGGCTCAGAGCCAAAACATTTGTACGACACCGTTCTTTGGTTACGACACCTCTGAGAAGCGTAAAATATACCGTCAGTATACAATGTACATATATAAAAAAGCGTTTCAAAAATGAGTCAAAAATAATTACGTCGAAGCACGTTCGCAATCTTCACAAAACAAAGCTCAACATCGACACACTTGTATTATGAACATTATGCGTAACTAACAGAAATATTAAGTTGTGTTATCGTTACCGAAATACAACATCGGCGCGGTACGTGCACGTTGAATTTTCGTTGATTCGCAACAGTTGTACCTATGGACAAATACGTATAAATAATTCTACTGACGCATAACAAATTTGTGCTTCGCCTACGAAACCAAGGAAAATTCACGGCGCACGCGACGCGAGCAATTACACTAGTAAGCACCTTCAACTTAAGCAGAGGACACAAAACTTACAGCGAACGGTAAAACTTAAAACATAACATTCCACTTAAATAAAGTATTGCACATACTATTAATGTCACCAATATTTCACTATTAAAAATATAGATAAATAATACTTTCCATTTACAATAATTCATAAACTCCGAACAATAAAACCTTTGTATAACATTATTTGATAAATTCATCGATATTCAACAACAGATCATTCGCAATGTTCAATATACACATATAAATAAATCAACACGTTTGTCTATGTAATATTAAATTGGATATGTTACGATTTCTTTAAAGGGCAATAAATACTTTTTTAAAAAAGCAAAGGCTTTTCAAATGTTATTTTGAAACACTGATCTGATGTTAATTCATCAACCGTGTCGACCACATATAGATTCTTGTTTGCACTATTTTATATAAACCACATTTGGAATAGAAATCGATAATTTGCAGCGGATTCGAAAATACCCCAGCAAAAATTCTCCACATTCTTCAAAAAATTTCAAAGTGTACAAAATGCCGACTATGTAATTATGTTCACAATAATTTACGATTTTCACTTATATTTTACAGTTTCAAAGTAAACAGTAACCGTGCCATAATTAGGACCAGCCAAAATTACACATGCTTTCATTTCGTTAAAACAAACTACAAAGCAACTCTTAATATAACGTAGGTACCTCAACACAACGACTTCCTCGATATAACAAATTCTTCGTAATCCCTTGAATTATCCAATATCAATAATACCTTTACATTGCGAATATTTTTGCGAACAACCTCTTTATAAAGAATGTTCAACTATCAAGAAAAAGTATACATTCCACTAATTAACGAATTTTGTCAACCCAAAACCTTTATATAAAGTTCCCACCAATATATAACTCTTAATTATCTTATAGTAATTCATGTCGCGACATGTTTCGACACGCTTTTGTTCGTAAAACAATTATTGTTGTTTGAACACTTTTTTTCGCCACTAATGGTAAAGATTTATGTTATAGTAGCTCAGAAACATAAAAGGTGTTCCTTATTGGTAGCAGAAAAACGAAACATCATTAATTACGTTCACGAAAATCTTACGACGAAAAAATTTGTCGTCATTTATTAATTAAAGTTGTTCGCTATATCCAGGTAAGAAGTAAGTTTAGACCAACCTTACCTCATACATAACAAGCCTCAACGAATAACTTATTATAACGAATATTTTCTTGTGCCCTCCGATTTGTTATATCGAGGTTGCACTGTATATAAAAATCGAAGTAGTCAAAGTTTAACACAAATATGTTTGAACAAATGCTGGGAACTTCCCAAACGCGCATGCATATCGTTTCTGATCCAATAACAAAAACGTTTTATTTGGTCCATGGAGAACGATAAAAATACAACATTTTATTCGACAAATCGTAAATATAATAAATACTGGCATTACTTACCTATGAAACTAAACTATTTTAGTATAACAAAACTGACAGTAGTCTCTGAAAAATGCAAGCTGACAAATTACTAAACTGACAGCTGAGACAATGTGTAAATAAATACTTATTGTCCCAGCTGTCAGTTTTGCCATCGAATTTAAAAATCATACTGTAATAATGCAAAATTGATAAAATAACATCACAGTCTACTGCCTCTGATATTTTTTATAAACGACAAACTCGAGATCATGAAAATCAAATGTTTTATTAAAAAGAGCCTCTCGTAACTTTTCCGCGAATTTTCTACATATTTGTGTTGCCATTATAGACTTTTTTTTTTGGAATCATAGGTAAGCATTACACAGATAAAGCATGTTTTCCATACAAATTTTAATACAATAAATGGCCGACTTAAAATATTAAAGTGGACACCGTAACGTTACATTTACAAAATTAATCCGACCTATATGATTTAATCATAACAATTAAAAACATTCAAAAAACAAACGCGAGTTAATTCCAAAAATACTAAATATTAAATAAAGACGTAACGTCGCTTGGCTATTAGTACATTTGTTATTTTGGAAGGAATACACATAAGACTTTACGTAGCTGACCTCCGTTCGGGAGTATGTATGTATGTACACTAAAATATATAGTTTGTGACGCCACGACATAGACAGATACAACAATTACACGCATGACGCCATTACTACCTTATTATATTTATACAACTCTACATCTAGCCATAGACAATATGGAGACGTGCCAAATCGCATTGTTCCACACACTTTGTCTATGACAAAGGAGTAGGAAGTAAATAGGATAGTGTACTAATGGCTATAGACTATTCAATATGAACAACTAACGATAAATCTGTGAAGATTGCCGACGCACCGCACACCGTGCGCTATGTTTGACACAGGACGCGCGCGAATCTACAATAAAATATACGATACGATATAACATTCATGAACAACGTAAAACGAGGCGCCGATTCTGCTAACGACGACGCGACCGTAACGACACGACACTGACACCTTTCGACAGATTTGACTGACAGCATTTGTCACTATCGAGGTCAATTATAACTGACAACTGCTGACAATCTAATCAATTAAATAAAATGATTTCCTGTTTGCTTTTGAAAATGTTGCCAGTGTTGAATTATTTTTCTTTTTAATTAAAACCATGGATATATTATATTTACGCTCGTAGCTAGATGTATATACGTCAATGAATAAAAATAACAGTTCACTTTAAAAACGATAAATAATCCGTAAAGTAAGTGGTAGCTTTGTAGTAACGGATGAACGAAGATTATTTCGTTAATTAGTGCTAAGCTCAACAGATGGTTATATATGATCTGGGGAACATGGAGACTCCTTTGCTTTTTAAATTTAAATCCTCGAAAAAGTATATTTAAGTGTATATTATTATTTTTAACTAGTGAAAAGCTGTTACAATTGAAAATGCTGTCGAAAGACAACAGTAGCGTCAAGGATAACAGAATAGAGGCCCGGTATGTGTGTGATGTTGAATTGCTAATGCGCTGTGATGGCATCGAGTGAGTGGCATACGACGAGCTTTCGCTCTGGGACGCACGTCAGGCTACCAAGAGCACTTAAAGCTGTACTAAAGCAGGCACGCTTTCATTAAAGTTTTTACACATATCAAATCTTGCAACTGAATTTTAAAGCATAAACGTCAAGTTCGGTTTATAACGCAAAGTTAGCAATATTGGTTATGTCATTTTGTAACGTAATTTTCGAAATCCAATATGGCATATCAGTTGTTTTCATGCAATTCCGCGATAAAAGTATAACTTTGCTGTGAATAATACGAAAAAGCGTGTTAAATGTAATTGTAGAAAGAAGTATTTTTTTTTCTTTTCTAAAACTTACTAAGAGCGCTCATGGTAACACCTGTGTATTCTTTGGCGCAGGCGCAATCGAATAACTACAATATTTTAACATGGAGACAGTGTTGCATGTACTTGTGGACTAGATTTTATGTTATTGCCTATGAAATGCAGCAACAGTGGCTCGCTGACTCATTCACCTAGTGGATTATTTGTTAAAAATACAAATAATGGTGCTGGTCTTGTGTCAATTGATTACTTTAACAGTCAAATTCGACAACTTAACATTAACATGCCGGTCCAAATTAATTTCATACTTTTGACACATTTAAATAAATTCATCTTAGTCAATTTTCATTTAAGTTTGTTTGGTTGTTGTAAAGTCGTAATAAACATATCGATTACAATTTCGACAACGATTTTAGCAAGTAAAATATGTCCAATTCATCACAAGATAAGACCCATTATTTGCAGCCAATATGCGCCTGCGCCGACGTAACATTCGATGCACAAGCTACTTTTAAAAAGACCCGCCGCTCGCACCGACCACTTCGTGAATATTCGACAACACAACAAATTACCAAGCTTACAACATAATTAATTCACACAAAACTGTAATAACCGCTAATAATACTGCAACAAAAACTGTCCAGGCGCACAAGTCGCGTGGCTCGATCCGTTATTATTATACATATTCTCAAATATACATTTTATACACGACAGTGGCCCACGTTAGTTGTGGCGTAACGGTTCTTTTAAAATCATCATTACAATAAAATCAGCCGTTTTATTGATCATACAAATACTGCGTACGCGACAACTCTAACAAGTGGAGCGATGCGAACGACAAGTTACATCTTCCTTTGAGGTTTGGCACAGACAGTGACAGACTTATAACAAATATAATAATAAAACGACAAACAGATCAGTAATCCTTCCACATAAACAACACAACATAATCATGTTCACAAAACAACTCGTGGCAGGTCCAAAGAATATACAAAATGCAATCTCAACAAATCATATGTTAAAACACATTCCGCTGTCACCATTTCCTACGCTAGTATATTTAATGCTTCGAGTAAAAATAACATCTTCACAGAATATATAACGTATATTTAATCTATACTCTTGTAGGTAGTGCTCGAGCGCTTTATATAAATAGATTCAATCCGTGCTGCTCGTACGTATACCTACATACTACTCCGCAGCTATATGCAATCTCGTAACGAGGACGTAACAGCATCGCGATTCAGTAAATAAATGTATAACCTCGAAAAATTAATATAAAAACTATCCAAAACCACGCAAGATTCAATTGCGTTTGTACGAGGCCGGACGGCGCTTGTCCCGACGCCGAGGTGGCGACTCGCGCGATAACTGCATAATACGATTCCTTTACTATTGTTTTCATGCGAACTATTTTACGAAAAATGAACAGATATCGACTAGCACGTTGAGTTACGCTTCGAAACTAATTAAAGATGTCGCAACAACCACGACCGATCGCGTTTTGTACGTTCAACCTACGCCAAAGGATACGCAGACACAGCCCTGGATATTTCATACCGAAACGAACCGAGATCTATATTGAATGATACTATTTTCGTTCAACGTTGAACCCGATCTACATTTACTTCGCGCTTAACGAGCGGCTTAACTTAACGGCTTAACGCATTTCGTCGAGCATGTATGAGGAATGTTATGAAAGTAGATGAAGCGAAAGAGATATGTAAGGACCGTAGCAAGTGGAAGGACGTAATCTCTGCCTACCCCCGTGGGAAAAAGGCGTGAGTGTATGTATGTATGTATGTATGTTCCGATTGGATTCTGCGAATCTTTTTACCGGGACGAGAATACTTCAATGTCGTCTGCTTGGGTATCTCCAACTTACTTATTTCTGGAAATAGCAGTGATCGCATTGCTGCGTTCTGGTGTGAAGAGTCAGATAAACAGTGAAATTCCTGTGGTTTTAGTGAGTGTTTCAGACATGTTACGAATCTCATAGGAACCACATGGACTCTGCCTGTTAATTTGCATCAACTGCATTGCATTTAAACAATGTTGGTTTGATAAAGATAGATGAAGTGACGCAAATAAGTACATCTGGCCTAACCTCAAAATAATTTACTTAGAAAATGTCTGCGCACTTTAAACACCGAACGATTCTATTACTAGTGATTCGACTTTCCAATCGGAATACTGATTTGTTTCTAACGCAGAAGTGTTTTTTTTTCATTATAATTTATAGAAGTTGTATAATCAGAAGAGGATAAAATGATTATTTCTACAGGGTTGTGAATGATTCCTCTGCTGAGGCACGTTTGTAATAATCTGTTAGTAAAGTGTATCGACTCAACACTAAAACAGCACATTCAAATATGCAACAAACAATCGTATACATTATATCGCGCGAGCCTTCACTTCGACCACGCGGAACCGTCCACACGTTCCCGAAACAAAAGCGGTTAACGCGACTGTAACTATTCACCGGACGGCGTGGCAACTCTCTAAATCCGCGATCCAAGACACAGTTCGAAATCAATCAGTATGCAGAGAAGGCGCACGCTTCGTAGACGAAGACGAAGAGCTGGCGACAATGAACGGCTCGAAAGTTGTTTTTTTTTTTGTATTAAGGACAGATATTTGGCCTCGATCTCACCTCCTGATGGTAAGTGACGATGAGGCCGAAGATTGTCAATGCCTGTCCAGATAGTGTCTATCTACTCTTGCTTTGAAAAGCCCAGGAAACGTATTTTTGAATCATTAGACGTCAATTTGGAATTTGAATACGAATACAAATCGTGCACGAAATTATTTTCTACTGCTTACAATTTTATAGATTTTTGAATCACTCGAATTGAGTGTTGTCATTAAGAACAAATTGTTAATTAAGTTCCGTTTCACGCAGAAAAATTCAAAACCACACCAACAAAAACAAAAATCCGGCGATGACTCACACGTGAAACGGATCACTGTCAAATTCACGTTAGCGTTGGATATTCTATTGAAATCAAAAATGAGTGGGTTGAACCACTCGTTGCACAACGCACGAAATGAAAGTTCAGAAATAGTGAATTCGGTAATTCGTATACGAATCTCACGATTTCGAATGCGAATTGGTTTTCTATTGTTTCAAAAACTCGTCCCCAGATTGTATTTATTAGGGAAAATATCCGGCGGGAGGGGATTCCACTCCTAGGCTGTGCGCATTATGAAAGTAAAAGCGAAACGCTTAGTGCGTATAGGTGGTATAACAACATAAGGGTGGAAGCCCAACCGCCGTCTAGTTCCTCTGAGGTGGAATGGGGATGCTGGAATCAAATTGTGCAATTGCATCGCATACTGTACGTACGGGTACGTTCAGTGTACGTGCACACTGTACGTACGTGTACGTTCCGTGTTCGTGCACACTGTACGTACGTGTACGTTCCGTGTTCGTGCACACTGTACGTACGTGTACGTTCAGTGTTCGTGCACACTGTACGTACGTGTACGTTCAGTGTACGTACGTGTACGTTCCGTGTTCGTGCACACTGTACGTACGTGTACGTTCCGTGTTCGTGCACACTGTACGTACGTGTACGTTCCGTGTTCGTGCACACTGTACGTACGTGTACGTTCAGTGTTCGTGCACACTGTACGTACGTGTACGTTCAGTGTACGTACGTGTACGTTCCGTGTTCGTGCACACTGTACGTACGTGTACGTTCAGTGTACGTGCACACTGTAGGTACGTGTACGTTCAGTGTACGTACGTGTACGTGCACACTGTACGTACGTGTACGTTCCGTGTTCGTGCACACTGTACGTACGTGTACGTTCGTGTTCGTGCACACTGTACGTACGTGTACGTTCCGTGTTCGTGCACACTGTACGTACGTGTACGTTCAGTGTTCGTGCACACTGTACGTACGTGTACGTTCAGTGTACGTACGTGTACGTTCCGTGTTCGTGCACACTGTACGTACGTGTACGTTCCGTGTTCGTGCACACTGTACGTAGGTGTACGTTCAGTGTACGTGCACACTGTAGGTACGTGTACGTGCACACTGTACGTACGTGTACGTGCACACTGTACGTACGTGTACGTGCACACTGTAGGTACGTGTACGTGCACAGTGTAGGTACGTGTACGTCCCGTGTACGTGGGCGTCGTCGAGGCGCGCGCCCTGGCGGCCACAACCGGGTGCGCACATACACTTCACCATCCAATTATTTATATTATCATACACTAACGTCTACATAAAGCCTTACTTAACGAGACCACGCTATTTACACTTTGTACTCTCACTACTCAATTATCCAAATATCTAGATAGACAAACGATACGAGAGAACACTTCGAAAGCGTTTACTTAACGGATAAAATAACGTACATGTGTACGTTCGCGCGACACGTGCTCGTGGATTGGACGCGACGCGACTCAGCTTTGAGACGGTTGCCAAACTTTTACTATGTGTCTATATTAATATAAAAATGTACGAAACTGATGTAAACACATATAAATCATACAATTAATAAGTTACAGATATATATGTCATGATTTAAAGGCAATGTCATAGCTGCGGTCTCTATGTGAAATATTAATATTCCCAAATATCGATAAAAGCTACAATAATCGATTAACAATAACATTCATTATTGTTTATCGAATATCTTGTTACTGTAGAGACATGTAGATTATACGATAACAACGGGCTGAACTAACTTCATCGTTTACAAAACGTGATACAAGTGACCGGTCTTAACATGAATCGTACCAGATTTGTAATTTATATTGCCGCATGTAAATCATTGTGTACACGTATTGCATAGACTGTTTACAAATCACATATACAGTTATTACAACTTGCATTAACATATTAAATAAAAAAAAATGTTGTACATCTAATAACAGATAGTCAACAGTGCCCGCTCGTAGGCGAACATCGTGGTAATCTTAGATCGTCTAACCTTAACAAAACAAAAAAAAATATTGTTATTAACAAATAAAACAATGACTAGATTCCGACTGAAAATGGGAAGCGTCTCAAAGTACATAATCGTCCGTTATGCTGGGGGCCTTGTGCTCAGTGGGGCTTAGTTCAGGAATTATTACTTAACAAAACTAAGTACATTTTTGCTACGAGCCACCCAAAATTAGTTGATCTACGTAGAAAGCTAATAAATAATTATAACTTGTAATTACTGTATTCAGAGTTCGGTGCCGAAATTTTTCTAATATTCGAATATATTTTCATTTGCCTATTAAGCATCCTTAACACAAGGCCCATAAAGCACAGAATCCAGCGCGGCTCGCTTACTCCTGGGGTTTCTAAATAGCCGCCCGAACACATCCGACCGATGCTCGATAAGATTGCCGCGGACATTGCACTCCGTAAACCACTCTAATACCTATATATACTTTTTGCAGGCAGAATGGTTGATCCTATACCCTATCTATTTCGACTGATATCTTGTATGACGATAAATAGATATACAACATACAAAAACAACTGATGTGTATCATTGAGGCATCGTCACTTCAGGTATAATAGTGCCAAACTCAAAATTGTAAATTAAAAAAGATCCCTAATGTGTTTTTTTTTTGTATATTGATGCCAATAAAATAAAAATATATATGTTGTATTTTTTTTATGGACACAAATACTAAAAATCAACAATAAATAAATTTTTAGCATATTACATACAAAAGTCATTCTGTCTTTATATATCCTAAACTCACACGATGTTGATAGAAAAATAAAAGGTTTCTTTCAAATGTCAATGTCATTGAAATGTAAACATTGCAATTATGTTTGAGACACAAAATAGAACACTAAGACTATTGCATAAAAGCGAAAATTGCATACTTTAACTAATCGACACACTTTCTCGATCATTTCTGTGAAGTTTAACTTGTATCGAAATAAGACAAATAACTCTATTCGAAATCAGCATTAATCGTAACGAATGCGTAAAAAAATAATTCAATATTATTTTACAGTTCGATTCATAAAATACTCAATTGTCGATGGAGAAATGTTAGTAAATCAAAAAACAATATAAATTGTATTAATGAAAACCCAATAGCTGCATCCCATACTTTGCAGAGTGGTTTGAGTCTCATTAATATGTGGCTCAAAGAGTGGAGAATTAAAGCCAGTGAGACTAAGTCCGTTCTTTTAACTTTTACATTGAGAAAAGGTAACTGCATCTGTACAGCTTGGTGATACCACCCTGCCTCAGAGCGAGTGTAAAATATCTTGGCATACATTTGGCTCGTCGCATGACCTGGCAGAACTATATCAGAACCAAAAGACACGAACTGAATATCATGTACAAACACTTATATTGGCTTCTAGGTCGAAACAGTAAACTGTCTACAGATAACAAGCTACTCATCTACAAATCCGTCCTAAACCCAGTCTGGATGTATGGCATACAACTCTGGGGAACTGCTAGTAACTCCAATATATCCATGCTTTAACGTATGCAAAACATGATATTAAGAAATATAAGCAATGCTCATTGGTACATTACTAACAATGAAATACATCAGCATCTAAACATGAGCAGTGTAAAAGATAAAATCCGTTCAAGTGCACAAAAATATAAGCAACGACTGGCTAGTCACCCAAATGAACTAGCAGTAAAACTTATTAACCAAGGCTACCAAAAGCGCCTCATTACGAAGCTACATATAAGGATATAGCTATGTTTAATGAAGAGGCAGCCTTTTCGATGGAGAGGGCACTGTACAAATTATCGACCAGAAAACTCATCTGATAATAGTCAAAGTAGACTGATGGTAGATAATTAAAAGAAAAAAAATATTTTTGCCATTTATTTGCAATTTCAGCAACGTCGCTAGAGCGATCCAGAGATGTACTATCACACCCGAGCAAAGAAAAAATAATGTGAAATCAGTTAGAACAGTATCGCGGATACCCAAACTGCCTGCAACATATCGACAGCGCCAACCAACGGGTTCGCGTCCAAATGGCAAATGAGATTCTGAGACGGAAACGGCGCGCTGTCGTGGTCGTGTACGCGAGCTGTCCGCGGCCGCCACCGAGCGCTTAACTCTAATTTTACTCCTAAAGGCGCTTGCGAAATCCGCAGCGCCACCGCCACCGGTGCCGAGGGTGCCGGGGTGCCGGGGTGGGGCTGGGGGGTGGGGGTGGGGCGGCAGTGTGCATCGACACCTGCACTTCTTCCCGATACTGAAACGTTTGTTCCCAGTTCATCGAGTTCCCAACTCGTCGCTGTACTAATACCATCCGTTTCCGACACATCTTAATAAAGTCTCGGACAGATTTTCATAATAACATTACCAACGGAATACAAACAATAGTAGTTCTATTGTTTCTTCTCGAGCATGGACATAAACAAACAAATTTTCAAAGAACGGTTGAATAATGAACATATGTGAAAGTATGAAAAAGTCTTTTCTCTTTCTTGATAATAGATTCACCTATACAGCAAATTTACGGTGTACGTCTGATCTCGTCATAACTATTAGACATTTAAAACAATATTTAAGTATAACATGTGTCTACTAAAATTTCATTTTTTTTCTTTTTAACAACTATTACGATTAATCTGAAACATATCGTACGTACTACACGACTAGTCACAAACACGACGAATCGAGTGGATTTATATCGACAAAACAATACTTTTATCGATTGAAAATCGGTCACACCGAAAACAGGACAAAGCCAGATAAATCCGGTTCCCGTGCGCCAGCAGTGTACTACCCCTCCACCCCACACCCCCAACCCCAAACGCTCAACAACAAACAAAGAACCACCGCAACAGCAACATAAGAGCGCCGCCTCTCGGCCGACGCGTACTCTCCACAAAAATATACTCTACATTCTCCGAGTAACCATATTTTGTGCATTCCATTAGTAAATGATTCCCGGCTGCGACTACCTTACATCGGTGGACAGAACTCTATCATAAGATACTTTCTTTAATTTATAATTACCTATAGAATAACAGTTGACATACTCCGTGCGTATTCAAAAATAAATCTTTGCTATTAAGTAACAATGTAGATAAATAAATAATACTTTGTTCGATTCACGTCTGGAATTGTCATTGCTTTTATATTTTCGTCCATTTCTCTAACAGAGTTGCCATATGAATAAACGAAAACAATAACGACATTTCTTCTCTATTGATTGGCAACACTTTGGCTTTGTTTTATTACTCTGATAATCTAATTGTAATGACTCTAATGACCCATGTGTTTCCATACAAAATGTATGATCCTTTTTAGAAGTCGATAAAAATTACTTCAACAATTGATATCACCATCCTTATTATATATATATATATATATTGTATTCTATACTTCTAACATTAGAGCATATCATATTGTAACTTTAATTACATGGTGACACAATAAATAAAACTAAAACCAGTGACATATTCCAGACAAGAGGATTATATATTATTATTATGCAGTTACATAGTAAGGTGTCAAGAAATCGGTCAACATGGCGCAGTTGATGCAACAGTGCAATGTTGATCGAACTGCTTGATAATTGTGGCACTATTTCAATTCAGTCTTTTTATCGCAGACATATAACATGTATCGTGGAACATTAAGTTGTTGAAAACAAGAAGAAAAATCAAACACACGGTTATGTTATACTTATCAAATTAAATATAAGCAATTAATATATTCTACATAATGTAGTTTCTAGAATAAATTTTATAAACATCCTGCTCGGATTGATTCATTATATATAACGAGCACTAAATATAATTAAAGAAATCGATAAACAAATTATCAAATTGCCAAACTATACATGATACACCTTTGCGATAAAAAGACATACGGACGTGCTAATAAAAACATCTCAAACTCGAGATATACAACACTAAAGAAAATATGTGTCACACAATCTAATATTATCTATATATTTTGGAAAATAAACCAAAAATATGGGAAGGATTTGAGAAAATGCAAATGCCATATCCGTACGAATAGTTTATATGCAATACAACATCTAAATAATCTTTCCAATCAACAAGTGAAACTTATTTTCTTTCGAGTGGTACGGATCTTAAGATACCAATTCTGTCACAAATTGTGTATCAAGACAAATCTCGTGCTTGAGACGGTAAATATTAAATCGCCCTTAGAGTCTAACAAATTAATCTAATAGTTAGCTGACCGGTAACAATGTCTATTTCGTGGGCCGCATGGTTCCTAATTCCACGATGAGGATCAAACTGCAGGGTGGGCTACAACGTATCGGGTTGTTGGTGGGTGCTGGTGCTGGTGCTGGTGGGTCGTTCAGGCCACGGGCCCCGCGGGGTTGAAATCGGGGTTCACGAACGAGAACCCGCGGAACTCCTCCTGTGGACGTCAACGTATTGATCAGAACGATAAGTAAATAATAATAATAATATGCTCTATTGGGATCGCTCTATCATCACGGACAGGACTATTGAATAAACCTGATATCGTGGTGGTCGACCGCTCCCAACGCCGTGCAATGCTCGTCGATATTACCATCCCTCATGACGAGAACCTCGTAAATCCGAAAAAGACAAAGCCAGTAAGTACCTTGACTTGGCATACGAGGTAACCGCCATGTGGGATGTTGATTCGACGATCATTGTTCCGATAGTTGTGTCTGGGAATGGCTTGATAGCAAAGAGCCTCGATGAACATCTTAAGAGGCTCTCGCTTGACGGATGGATCAAGGGCCGGATACAGAAAGCAGTGATTCTCGACACGGTGCGTATTGTCCGGAGATTTCGCCACCACCGGTTTGTTTGGGCCTTGCCTCGCTACCGGCGGCATACTAGGTATAAGTTTTTTATAGTATTTATATTTTTTTACTTAAATTCAAGATTATTAATTAAATATATGAATAATAATAATAAGTGACGACCCCATTCGGGGGGCCCATTTAGTGACCGGCGAGTCACCACCTGCCATATTTAAAATCAATTAGGAGTATTTGAGAAGGCAGGTGACCGGAGTCTCTTCCATAGTCCGGTTTTCATTACCATCAAAATCGAAATACAATAGTCCACAATCAAATAGATGGGGGAGGCGAGGAGGTGGGAAGGCGGGAGGTGGGGAGGTGGGGGAGATGGGGAGTGGGGGAGATGGGGAGGTGGTGGAGATGGGGAGTTGGGGAGGTGGGGAGGTGGTGGAGATGGGGAGTTGGGGAGATGGGGATGTGGGGGAGATGGGAGATGGGGAGGTGGTGGAGATGGGGAGTTGGGGAGATGGGGATGTGGGGGAGATGGGAGATGGGGAGGTGGGGGATGGTGGGGAGGTGGGGGAGGCGAGCGAGCGTACCTGGTTGATAGTGCGCAACACGTCGGGCGGCACGGGCGTCAGCACGGGCTCCTCCTTCGTGAACTCTGCGTCGAAGTTGGCCGCCTCGCGCCGGCTCTTCTGCAACGCAACACACCGCGCACGCGTCACGCCACTGTACACTGTACACTGTACACTCTCAGCCCTCCACAGACATGTTGCCTCAGCCTGTCCCGTGTGACCTAACTACAGGATGAGGCCCTATTACACATCGATCCCGTCCCCTCTCTGCCATATCCCGATATGACACCACGGCAACTCTCCATACTTCCAGTATAGAGTTAACAGTGTATAGAGACATTTAACTAGTAGACTCTTCTATAGTTACTCGATTTGTTTAAGTCTTCAGTACGAGGGCTGCTACTAAGTATCTGGAATCTGGGATTTCAATATTTTTAAACGCAATATATGACCTCCATGGTAAAATTCGTTCTTTTTTTGAAATACTGGCCGCTAGTTTTGTTTCTGATGGGTTTAAAATATCATATCGCTGAAATGATGGAACTCACACGTGAAAATATTCGTGCTATGATTTATTACGATTTTCAACGTGGTTTAACGCAACAACAGTGCGTAGATAAATTAACTTCAACTTTTGGTGTTGAAGCTCCATCAAAAACCACTGTGTATGATGATCGTGGACGGAGTAACCTCACGTACGAAAAGTTAAGGAAGGTCGCCCGAAATCAGTCGTTGTGCCACAAAACATTGAAAAGCTGTACGAAAACTAATTATGCAAGACCGTCATGTTACGTATCGCAAGATAGAGGCTACTCTGGGCATATGTATGACAAGCATCAATAAAATATTATATGAACATTTGTTTGTAAAAAGAAATTGTTCGCGTTGGATACCGCACAACTGAGTTAATCAGCATCAAAAAGAAGCTCGCGTCGACTGGTGCAAGAATATGTTAAAAAAAAATAACGGAGGTGACTCAAAATCTGTTTATAACATCTACACAGGTGATGAATCTTGGATCTATGCGTACGATTCCGAAACTAAGCAATAATCTACATTTTGGGTGTTTCAAAATGAGCCGAACCCTACGAAAGTGACTCGTGCAAAAAGCACTTTAAAGCAAATGGTGGCCTGCTTTTTTGGTATTAATGGTCATGTGACTACAATACCACTGGAGAATCGTAAAACGGTCAATTCGGAGTGGTACACGACCATTTGTTTGCCGGAAGTATTTGAAGAAATACGTAAAAACAACAAGCGACGCTGAATCATTCTACACCACGACAATGCCAGCTGTCACACATCACGTGAAACAAATACATTTTTGGAGGGTCAAAAAATAGAATTTTTAGCTCAGACTTGGCACCTAATGATTTCTATTTATTTCCAAATGTAAAGAATAAATTACGTGGTCAACGATTTGCGACCCGTGAAGATACTGTCGACGCGTTCAAACGTTTCAGAGATACGGCAATCAGAATAGAAAAAAAACAATAAACCCATGTTTAGCCATATACGTTTGTTTAATTTTTCTATTCCGGATACATAAGTAGCATAGCTCTCGTATACATTAGCTTTTAGTAACATACATTTATTAGCATAGGCAAATATTAAGATTTGTACCAAGATATACGAGCAAAGTGATAAAAATAGAGCTAGTAGTCAAAAAAAGCCAGCGCATCCCAGTTTGGTCCAACTTACAAGTTTGATCCCACTCACCACTTTAGTCCCAGTCACCAGTTTGGTCCCACTCACCAGTTTGATCCCACTCGCCAGTTTGGTCCCACTCACCAGTTTGGTCCCACTTACAATTTTGGTTCTACTCACCAGTTTGGTCCCACTTACTACTTTGATCCCACTCACCACTTTGATACCACTCACCAGTTTTGTCCCACTCATCAGTTTGGTCCCATTCGTCAGTTTGGTCTTACTCACCACTTTGGTACCACTCACCAGTTTTGTCCCACTCATCAGTTTGGTCCCATTCACCAGTTTGGTCTTACTCACCACTTTGGTACCACTCACCAGTTTTGTCCCACTCATCAGTTTGGTCCCATTCACCAGTTTGGTCTTACTCACCAGTTTGGTACCACTCACCCGTTTTGTCCCACTCATCAGTTTGGTCTCATTCACCACTTTGGTCCCCGTCACCAGTTTAGTCCCAGTCACCAGTTTGGTCCCACTCGCCACTCGCCACTCGCCACGCTGGCGGCACTCACCACTTTGGGCCGGAAGGGCGGGCGCAGGCGGCGCGCGGCCAGCGCGTCCCAGTCCACGTCGCGGAAGAAGGCGTGCGCCTTGATGCCGCCGATGCCGCCCAGCACGCCCAGCCGCCGCGCCGGGCTCTTCGTCATGAACCCTGCCGGCCAACAGATCGGATCGGATCGGATCGCATCGCGACTGCACTGATTGCACTGGACTGCAATCCATTGCACACATCAATCAATATTTCGTACACTTTTTTTTTTTTGCGAAGGAAAATGCGATTACGCACTCGTAGACTCTTGGGTAGGGCCGGAGGTGTGTGACTCCGCGGCAGAAGGCCGCAATACCCACTAAAAACCCTCGATGACTCCTCACTGGCCATATTGAGCGGCTACGGGCAGTGCGCAGGGCGCTTCCCGCGTGAGCCGCTCCACCTTGCCCACCTTGCCCGCACTGATGTTAGCGCGGGCAAGGTGGAGCCCTCTCCGCCGAAGGCATGGGACAGCTGGCGTCATTCAGCCGCCCCACCAAAGGCATGGGGACAGCTGGCGTCGTTCAGCCAACCCACCGTCCCAGGGATCGGTGCAATGAGCCGACACGGTTCCCAAGCCGCATAGCCCGCCGACTTCCACTAGGACGGCGGTATCCATATTAATATTTCTTACACCTACAAGGCTCTAGGGTAATGTATAGGCATACATGTTACACATATATAAATATTTTTCGTAGAAATTTAATTTTAACAACCACGACTGAGGTACAAATGCTCACATTCATCATGCAAACATCTGCCCCAAGCGAAATTCCAACTCAGGACCTCGGAGATAGCGATACCTTGAAACCGGTATACTAATCACTTGACCAGAGAGGTATTCAAATGTTAGTGTTCCATCACAAATCTTCTGTTTTAGTATGCACGAACGCGTGAAAGTTATATGGAAAGAGATTTCATTATTTTACAAGTGGTCAGACATGCGTCATCTTACCTATACCGAAAGAGTCCTGACTGCGAATCGTTCGGTCATCTGTCATTATTATTGAACTAACGTTTTTATTGTCACGGTTGTTAATCGGCAAATTTTGTCGTTTTTCAATAAACGTAATTTAAACGATTATAATAAACACATTCACTGGAAAAAACCTGGAAACCTCAACAGCAAAAAACAAATCAAAATTAACTTTATTCAAATGTGACTTTATAGAAAGCTCTTTTGAATCGTCGATTTTTTTTTCCCCTACTACCCATTCAGGGCGTATTTTTTTAGATGATAAGAAGAATGGGCGCAAGAAACTTATTTACAATAAATTATGTCGTTATCATACAATGTACATATGTTTACAATTTATACGGGAAAACAAATATTTACAACTTAAAATGAAATATCCTCAAATCAACACCAAGCATTGGCGTCATTTAAATAATCATCGACTTCGTAATAGCCCTTACTCATTAGCTTCTATTTAACTCTTTTAGATAAACTAACCTTTGAGAATAGCCACCGCCTCCCGGGAGAGCCACACGGGATACAGGACGTCGTCGTGCAAGATGCTCTCGAACAGGTCATCTTCGTTGTCGGCTTCGAACGGCGGCTGGCCGGCCAGCATCTCGTACACCAGCACGCCCAGCGCCCACCAATCCACCGACGGACCGTACTCCAGTTCCTGCAGGATCTATAAAAAAAAATACCATTATTATTGCATTTTTTTTAAATATACAGTGTTAATCCTAGATTTAATAATTGGGGGAAAATGCGACCGAATGCGAATGTGTGGGGCTCTCCGGTCATATAGGATCGGCCTACCAACTAAAACCTCCCCCCGGGTTCTCTAGGCCCATACGGGGCACATGGCAGACTCGGAGGGGGGTTTTAGTGGGTAGGGTAAGCCGGTCCTGTATGACCGGAGAGCCCCACATACGGCCCCACATACGGCTTGCCAACACGGTGTCATGATGCATATAATCGCATTTACCCCCACAAAAAAAAAGAAAAATTGTAATTTAACTAGCGACTAGCCCCGTCTTCGCACGGATGCAATGCTTATGTAAATATATACCTACTACAAAACGTAGGGTTCAGCCAGCGTTTTTGCAATATGCGCAAAAAAAACGTGCTTATTTACGACATCACATTAGAAACCTTTAAAATACATGGCACAGTTAATATGGCAGTTTGACGAGCGGCGATCGACTCCAAATTTTCGATAATATTGTTCCCCTTAACGAGCTGATCACGACTATACAAGTTTTAGAAAAAGTTAACGACAAAAATCGCCGCTAGGGGGCTCTGAAGTTTTGGGTAAACAGTCCCGGCGACATGATACCATGCGAAAGTAACTCTGTCTGTCTGTCTGTTCCACTTTCACGCCAAAACTACTGAACCGATTTAAATGAAATTTGATACACAGATAGTCTAGAGCCTGAGAAAGGACATAGGCTACTTTTTCATGCAGAAAAGGTTGTAAAGGGTTGTAAAAGGTTGAAAGGAGGGATAATAGGTTGTATGGAAATATTGTTAAAACTACTGAACCGATTTAAATGAAATTTGGTACACAGATAGTCTAGAGCCCGAGAAAGGACACAAGCTACTTTTTTTTTATATAAAAAAGGTTGTAAAGGGTTGTAAAAGGTTGAAAGGAGGGATAATAGGTTGTATGAAAATATTGTTAAAACCACTGAACAGATTTAATTGAAATTTGGTACACAGATAGTCTAGAGGCTGAGAAAGGACAGAGGCTACTTTTTAAAGCAGAAAAGGGTTGTAAAAGGTTGAAAGGAGGGGGTGAAAGGTTGTATGGCAGTATTGTTAAAACATATCCTTCCTGTGGGAAATTCGAATATAACGCGGGCGGAAAGCTAGTCCATTATACAATATAAAAAAAATATTATAACGTACTTTAAAATCACTTCATAAGGTTACGACAAAGAGAGATATGGACCGTTTATTTTGACAGTGGTGTAAGTCCATTTTCTTTTGTTTTGAGAAATTTAAAGGTTGCTATATTAAATTTGATGATTTAAAAATACTGGCTAATCTAAGTTGTACAAATCATGGACTTTTTTGAGAAATTAAACACACTAATTAACATAAAAAATTTACATTAAATTACGCATATGCATGAATTACGTGATAGCTCATTTTACTCAAAAATGAACTTACACCACTTTCAAAATAGACGGCCCATGTTTGTAAGAATCTTACCTCGGGCGCGATGTAATCGGGCGTTCCGCAGAACGTCGTAGTGGTGGCGCCATCTGGGAACAAACATGTTAATTAGAACGTCTTATAATTCGGATAAATTGGTTATATCCATAAGATGCAAATTTTAATTTGATTAACATGCAGCAATAATCTTCAAAAATTGCATTACGTAATACTTGAACGCTCCCTAACATGCTCGGCTCAATTGCGCCCTCGTCTTTACCATCCCTCCAAAGGTTGGACTGATAATATATACTTACTTGTCTTTTTAATACCGTGTTTGTCATTTTGTATTACTTGTTATCTTTGTCTGTTTTTTTTTTATTTTTTTTTTTAAATTTCTTGGTGTGAAATTTGTAATACCATTCCATAGTCCTTGTAATTTTCTTGTGTTCTTTTCGTGCCTGATGTCACTACTGTGGCAAGCATAATACCTATATTGAGCTTGCCACGGTGATGGTATCATGCAGCGGTATATATGATTGTTGTATTGTTTTGTTTTGTTGTTCATATCGTTGTGTGGTCCATAAATGTATTTCTTTCTTTCCATAATAACGCACTAATATCGTAATGTACAATTAATTTTTCTATATTAACTTTGTTAACGATTTAATGCCAGGCTATGGTGTAGCACTCTTGGTCGAGCCGGCCCCGGGACACAAGGCGGTCGGATCGCGAAAGCACACCCCGCTATGTGCCCCGTATGGGCCTAGAGAACTCGAGGGGGCTTTAGTGGGTAGGCCGGTCCTCTATGACCGGAGAGCCCCACACACGGCCGCGCCTTGCCAGCGCGCTGTCATCGTGGTGCACAAGGTCGCATTTCCCCCCTCAAAAAAAAGGTCTGCAGTACCAGTACCAGTAGACGAATTTTTGAAACAATAGAAAACCAATTCGCATTCGAAATCGTGAGATTCGTATACGAATTACCCAATTCACTATTTGTGAACTTTCATTTCGTGCGTTGTGCAACGAGTGGTTCAACGCACTCGTTTTTGATTTCTACTAGTAGAATATCCAACGCTGAAGTGACCTTGACAGTGGTCCGTTTCACGTGTGAGTCATCGACGGTTTTTTGTTTTTGTTGTTGTGATTTTGAATTTTTCTGCGTGAAACGGAATCTAATTAAAAAATTGTATTTAATGACAACACTGAATTCGAATGATTCAACAATCTATAAAATTGTAAGCAGTAGAAAATAATTTCGCGCACGATTTGTATTCGTATTCGAATTTCAAATTCACGTCTAATGATTCAAAAATACGTCTCCAGTACCCGCAGCAGCAGTACCAGCTGCACCAGCAGCACTAGCAGTACCAGCAATACCAGTAGTACCAGCAACACCAGCAGTACCAGTAGTACCAGCAGCAGTACCAGCAGCACGTACCCAGGATGCCCTCCTTGCACATGCCGAAGTCGGCCAGCTTGCAGTGGCCGTCGCTGTCGAGCAGGATGTTGTCGAGCTTCAGGTCGCGGTACACCACCCCGTGCGAGTGCAGGAACTGCAGCGCCAGCGTCACCTCCGCCGCGTAGAACCTGCGGCCACACGCGCCTCATACTCTAAATACGATTATCTAGTCCATACTAATATTATAAATGAGAAAGTGTGTCTGTCTGTTTGTCCGTCTTTCACGGCAAAACGGAGCGACGAATTAACGTGATTTTTACGTGGAGATAGTTGAAGGGATGGAGAGTAACATAGGATACTTTTCATCCCGGAAAAATCGACAGATCCCACGGGATGCGCAATAAAGGCTTCGCTCAAAAACTACTGCACAGATTTTCATGCGGTTTTTATCTCGGAAAACGGATAGTCCCGCGGGAAGCGCGATACAACCTTCGCGCCATAAACCGACTTCCGCGCATATGGGGTCATCCATAAATTACGTCACACGAATTTCGTGATTTTTTGCCCCTCCCCCCGTCCTTGTCACAGCTAGTCACATTTGTGAGACTCCCCCCCCCCCCTAGTGTGACGTCACAAATTTTGAAGTTATAGTAATTATTGAATGATAAAAGCGGTTTCGAAATTAGTTTTATTTTCATTTTAATAAAATTAACATCAAATCAATTAACAAAACAAAAAACGATTAGTTACATTAAATAAGTATATGGTCATTTCATGATTTTCTCATTATATATTTCAAAATTACCTACTAAAATCAATTAGAAAAATAGTACGTTTCGGGAGTACCCCTATTAATAGATAGAAGAAGATACTATTCCTTTCTTTATTTACGAGGATAAAAGTCTGTAACTTTACAATAAAAGTTAATATTTACAGCACTTTTCATACTAATAATAATAATTTAAAGTTTGTGTTTTTACAGTTAGCTTATTTGATTTAATAGATTTTGTAATGTGACGTCACGAAATTTAAGATCCCTCCCACCCCCTTGTCACACAATGTCACACTTCGTCAACCCCCTCCCTCCCCCTAACCGTGTGACGTAATTAATGGATGGCCCCTATGTAGCCGTGGGAAAAGCTAAGAGCCTTAACACTGTAAAGACCCAATCCCGAAATCTACGCGGGTGAAGCCGCCGTGAATCTATTGACTGCGACAGAAATGGTAGCCAAAAGCGTAGATATAAATACTAACTACAAATGACTGTGATAGTTCAAAGTTTAAAACAAGTTACAACAATAACACTGATAATAATTCATTTTAAGTTGAATGTTATCCATTCACATTGAAATAGTTAATGTTTTGTTATTTTTATCTTCTTTTTTTATGTTTTGTTTGTAACGGTACACACAATGTTGGTATTTTTATTAATTTCGCCTACTGCAGGTTGGCTGGAAGAGATCTCGTAAGAGATAAGCCTTATCTTAAGCCTAAAAATTAAGTTCGGTGCCAGTGGAAGATCAGCGTTAGCCGCAAGGTTAGCAACATGCTGAATTGGGACCATTTGAGGCAATTTTAATGCATTTAGTACCCGTTCAGTTTGTTTGTTTTGTTGTCTCAATAAAAATATTTTCATTCTTCTTTCTAACCTTTCGTGCTCTTTCATGTTCTTTGTATTATTCATAATTATGTTTTTAAGTCTGTGTACAATAAATTGTGAATAAATAATAATATTTAATTTTAAACCTCTGACAAAAAAAGTTGTTGCGAAATATTCAAACAATTACATATAAATATGTTGTTTCACAAAACCTTGTCATTAAAATTCGAAATTTGGTTTAACGGGAGCACTGCCTATTATAATTTTATTGTAAAAAAAAGGGGGTGTGGCTGTGTTATGGACACGGCCGTTTGTTGTACGTGAATACGTCTCGTAACGGGTATAGTAATAGTACGCAGCAAAATGGCCTTCAAATTGGCGGGGCTTCCCCTCCACCGCGCGCGATGTGTTACAGTCGTTACTGGGCGTAATAAATTCTTCGATCCTTTAGCTATCCAGTGGTGTAATTGGAATTTGGATGGGGTGACAGATATGTAGCTACAACACTAAACTGTATCCCCCGATTTTGTTATCATTCGATTTTTTGATTTGCGTCCCTATGGAAGCAATTTTAAAGACGTCTTCACGTCAAAATGCGAGCAGTGAATGGATCACCTGGCGCGCGGCTCGTCGAACTTGTGCGCGCGCTGGATCTGGATGATGGATCTGGATGATGGATGATGGATGATGGATGATGATATCGCTCACCTAGCTCGCGGCTCGTCGAACTTGCGCGCGCGCTGGATCTGGAACATGAGGTCGCCGCCGTCCACGTACTCCATGACGAAGAACAGGCGGTCGGCGGTCTGGAAGGCGCAGTGCAGCGCCGTGAGGAACGGGTGCCGCGCCGCCAGCGCCAGCACGCGCCGCTCCGTCAGCGTGCACTCCACGTCGTCGTCCTGGATGATGGCGTCCTTCTTCAGCACCTTCACCGCGTACACCTGCGCACGCCACCACCCCATTTCATTTTGTTCCCCGAAGGAAAATGCATTAAATTGCATACCCCGACTGTGACGAACGTCCAATCCGACCAGGGCCAATGTGGCCGTAATGACCCTAAAGCACTGCTGTAGGCTGTAATAATAAAACTAAACTTTTGTGAAACCTCGTAGTTTTCTGAAATGACATTCTAAAGCGCTCACTAACAATGTCATAGCAGCCATAGATTCCGCAGCACGGCTGCGCATGCGCCGATCAGTATGCGGCACGGCTTATCGCCAGACAAATAGTCACGCGACTCACGAGTCTAATGAGCCAGCTCTGACAGACAGACAATGCTCTGTCTGGGACGAACGTGAGAGTTGCTAGGTACTGTACACTTTACATAATATTACAGGCCTTTTTTTGTTACGCTGAGCAAAAATGCATTAAATTGCATACCCCGGCTACGGAGAGCCCCAGGAGATACTTTTAGGGTTTTACTAAAAACCTTAGGTATGGCCTTTGTTAGGCATGTAGGGAGCCCCCGGGAACGCCAAGCGACTTCCGGGAACCCCGAGCCTCCGCTCCCCTGCCGATACAGAGTAGCCCTCCTCTGTGGAGGAGATCGCGGGAAGTATTGTAGCCTCCCCCGATCTCCTCCACACAAAATCACTATACTTCTACCCTTTCCCCGACTTAAACCAAAATAGGACGACCCAACGTGTCCTCCTCTTTCATTCCTCTCTATCGTCCATCTTTTTCATACTTATTTAATGCATTAAAATAATCCAGTGTCTGAAATAAAACCGTTATTGTAAATACATTATGCTCTCGTGTATTGAAACAATACAGGTGTCTTTCGATTCGTTTATAACAACTGCAAACAAACAAATTCCCTGCACCCTTCAACCGTAACTGCAGATCGGCCAACACTGACTGCTCAAAGCGATTCGTCTCAAGGTATTGTCAACCACAATGGACTAGTGGGGCAATTGGTAGGGGAAACAAAATTGGACGATTCAAAAGAGCTATCTATAAAGTCATATTTGAATAAAGTTAATTTTGATTTTGATTTTTAACATCCATTTAATATTTTTATACACAAATGCAGATAGATATTTCACTGTTTTCAATTCAATTCTGATAAATATACACAAAAAATTGTAAACAAAATAAACACACATTGTGAGCCTTATTTGCGTAATTAAAAGTCCAGAAAGACCAGCCCCAATAACATTTTCAAGAACGGAATCCCATACCATAAACACCTTTGAAACTAAGCATGAACGTCCCAAAGACAATTTGTGTCGTGACAGTAGAACCAATTTGCATTTCAACCAGACACAACCAAAAGTTTTAATTGCACTACTAGTCGAATTGTCTGACACCAATCTAAAAGACAATGATATGACACCGTTTCCACGACATAGCATTTAAGTTTAAATACAATTTAAAATAGGTGTAGCTTCGACTATCTTTACATTACATTCAAACGCGTCAATCACAGAAGCAAAAACCAGTCCTAAACGAGAACCGTTTCAAGAGCTAGTTTTTGTTATTCAACAAATGTTAGACATGTTTTATGTATATGGTAAACAGTTTAAGATAGTGATGTGCCGAGTCGCTGTTTTGGTGGATCGAGTCAAATCGAGTCACTTTATACGGTATTCGAATTGGGACTCGATACCCTGATTCAAGCCCAGTACTCGAATTCTATGTTTGGCATTCGAATATCTCTAGACTCGAGTCCAATTCCTAGACTCGAGTCTGGAAATTCTAGTCCAGGCTAGAACTAGAGTCCGATTTTAGAACAAAAAGGAAAAATAGAAAGGAGTTCGCTTCAAACAGCGTGTAGGTTAAGTTAAGCACAATGACACAAAAATAATAATACTGTCATATTTATTAAAAGATAATAAACATTGAATAAAGACATAGAGCATAGGAGCTTATATAAACAGTTTGTGAGTACAAGCGAGTTAACCAAACTTGAATACTAGACTCGAGAATAATAGAATCGAGTTAGGGAGTAGGAACCGATTCTTCCTGACTCGAGTACCGGAATCGAGCTCGACGTACTCGAATCAAAACGTACTTGGCACATCGTTAGTTAGATATTAAAAAACCAATAAGGGGTTGTCCATTAATCACGTGAGGCTTGAAAGGGGGGGAGGGGGGGTGTAGTAAGATATCAGGTGTATTTATTTTTTCGTGAAACGCGCGATGTTTAAACAGATGAGTAGCGCGGCGTATATTGTTATTTTAAATTGCCACGATGACGATGATGACGGTAAAACCTTTTTTCATTTTTTTAAATATTTTTTTTTTAACTTTGTTTCGGCAATAGGAATCCACGCATACCGAGCTTAATTTATTCCTATACTTATGTACTATTATATATTTTTCGTTTCGCTATGACGGGATTTTCAGTGTTACCGGCTCCCCGCCTATTATCATGGTCCATAATAATTAGTTTATACCTGACGTTGGGCAGCGGGGGAGGAGGGCGTTAGTCTCAATCTTCACTACGTATCACCAAGGCGGCGGGGGGGCTTAAAAATGCTATAAAAGATCACGTGATTAATTGACGGCCCCTAATGCAATACCCTCAAAATTGACCTTCAGAATTTCTTGCCTGTTCTTCTCGAGAAGGCTCCCTCAATTTCCGAACAGGTGTAGTCAATATTTTTAGTTTTTTTGTTTTTTCCTTGTTCGTACGTACGGACAAGGTTTTTGAATTTTTTAAGCTTTTTTTTTGTTTGTTTTGACGTCAATAAGTGACTGTAAAGGTCTATGTTGAATAAAGATGATTTTTGATTTTGATTGATTGTTTTTTAAGTGCAGTCTGAACGTTTAGTCTCGTCTCGTTGTAGGGGTAGGGGTAGGGCTGCATACCTCATCGGTGCCGCGTTTCTCAGCCAGCATGACCTTGCCGAAGGAGCCCTTGCCCAGCACCTTGATGAAGTGGAAGTCCTCGAGCGATACCTTGCCGCGGCCGCCGCCCGCCATCTCCGCGCCTGCAACCAACCAACCGACCGACCCCTCGCATTGGAATCACTTCTTCGATACTCTGTACAGAGTTAGCATGCATCCAACCACCGCTCCTCCTGCGACCTTCACCAATTAGATGCTGTGACTTACGCTTTCTTATACATCCTACGTATAAAGATGAATTTGCTGGTGAATTTCCATGAAGGGTAAAGGCTCAACTTCCTTAAAAAAATATTTACAAAGAAAACGTCCTCGAGGATATGAATTATTCTTTAAAGAAAACTACTAAATCGATCCGTAAAAGATCCGCCAAAAAGTAACGAATACAAATCTTTCTTTTGCCTCGGATATCCGCGGATACGGGTATCCGCATATCACGCTTGCTGTTTTTTGTATTATATATACTTTTGTGTGCATAAATGTATAAATTAAATAGAAATTAATCTAGGAGAAGGGTGAGAAAAGACAATAGAGTAGACGACTACAACTGATTATGGCCGTTTTTATACTATAATTATCTGATTTGAGCAGGTTATATCTAATTAAAGTATGTCAATATAGAAATTTCAGTTTAATTATTATATTGTTTTTTTTGATTTTAAAAAAATGAGCAATTATTATTTACGTAATTCTAATGAAACGAACACATTTCTAGCATTCTCACGTTAAATGTAACATTTTTAATATAGAAAGTATATCTACAAACGTACAAATAACAAAGTTATTTTAAAATTTGTTTATACTCTCATACAAATCAGGCGAATTTACTTAGTTATGATGTCACGATTGCAGTGTTTTTAGTATGGAGCGTTTTTAAGCGACCCGCGACAGCGCCGCAAACATGGCGATGTATCTTCAAAAGTAATAGGTGCAGGTGTACTGTTGGTTCTACAATACTTCTCACTTAAAAAAGTACTGTTATGATATATAGAGTTTAAAAAATTGTCGTCTACCCAATTGTTATAAAGACTTCTAATTGATCAATAACTTAAAATTCTGCACAACTGTGTACCACGGACACAGAGCGCACTAAACATAGCGACTAACAGTTACAATGTTACCTGCGAAAGGAGAATTTAAAAAAGAAAAATTAAGTATGCATGTAATACAGAATAACAAATATAAATAATAATCAAATACGTCTACTTGATATCCACAAATTATTATTATACCAAAATTGTCCATTGTCAGCTTACCTAAATAGCTTTAATCAAACCTATATATACAGTTTGAGTGCCCGGTTATATATCTGCTTTTATTAAACCGTCACCCGCCATTCAATGGCCCTTATAACTAGTTATTATATTAATCACTAAGCAACTAGTTTATTTCGTGGTTGTAAAGTTGGCACCCCCAGTTTCAAAAGAAATAGTAAAACGGTGAAAGTTTCGAACTAATTAAGGACAATTTAGGACTGCAAGAAAAAAATTTCCGACCACCCCCTAGTTCGAAATATTCGAAATTTTCAATGGGGGATTAAGTTAGCACCCTCACTGCGTTTTAATGATTAAAAACACATCTATACTAATATATAAAGCTGAAGAGTTTGTTTGTTTGTTTGTTTGAACGCGCTAATCTCCGAAACTACTGGTGCGATTTGAATAATTCTTTTTTTGTTGGATAGTCCATTTATCGAGGAAGGCTATAGGCTAAATAACATTACGCTATGACCAATAGGAGCAAAGACAGAGCGGTAAATGTGTAAAAAACGGGGAAAATTATTCATTTTTGAAGGCTTTCTTTGCGTGCGCTGCGAAAACGGTTCAAGATACACAAAAAATATGTATGAAAGAATTATTCCTCTATACATGATCTAAAAAAAAGTCCGCGACGGCATATGTCTATCTTTTAAGGTTTAGTCACAATGACCGTTTTTATGGTACCAAATTTGGTCGAAATAATTTGTTTAAGTTGTATCAACATAATAATATTAATCTTTATTCAAATATAAATATAAATATGTTGTTGGTTAACCAAAAATCTGCCGGAAGTCACTATTCCACGCGGACGAAGTCGCGGGCAAAAGCTAGTTGTTTATACACATCAAATTTCGAGCTAATTAATGACAACAAAATTAACAACACTCCAACCCCGATTCAACCCTCTACACCTTTATCGGCAAAAACATGAAAAGAATTGATTTGATGGATGGAAAATGAAATAGCAATGTCATTGTCAATAAAAAATATAATGCAACATACTTTTGAGTTTCAGACTAACGTGCAACTCAAACCCACCCTTTATTTCAACCCCCATCCGTGAAAATTGCCGACTATATAACCATGTTTATTTCAACGTGTAATTTTTTTATATACTCACTTTGTAAGCGATTGATCGCGTGAGGAAAAACAGAAGAGCGAATATGCTCTATTTTCAATAAGTTATAGTAGCGAGTCAAAGTCTTACCAACACTTTTGAAGCAGTCTTCTTTGATTACGACAGAAGATCAAAGACAATCATGATTAGGTCATGTTTGCCGTAAACAAATTGTCACGACCCAAAGAAGGCAAAGAAGGCCATTTCCACAACATTATATGGACCGTTAATTATGAGAGTTGTAAGTCCATTTTTGAGAAAAATGAACTATCACATAATTCATGCTTAATTTAATGTAATTTTTTAATATATAACTAGTCCGTGTTTAATTTTTTAAAAACATCCCATGTTTGTTGTACAAACTTAAAACAATAGAAACAACGCCAGACCTTTAATTTTCTCGAAACAAAAGAAAATGGACTTACACCACTTTAAAAATAAACGATCCATATTCAACTCCTTACTTATCAGGGTAGCAATAAGTCGTCGCCAACACCGCTTATTAGAGATAATATTGAATGGGGTGTAACCATTAGAAAGTAAGTTTCGTTAGCGCTAATATTTTACTTATGACTAGAGATCAGATAATCGGATGCATATTTACCTAAAGTTAGTTTAAGATAAAGTATGGAAACGGCTTTATATTGTTTTGTTAAATAAAAACCCCGGGATTGCGGAATTGGATAGCCGGATGTTTATTTATTTGCCTAATTTAGTTTTTGACAAAGTATGGAACTGTCTTTTTATTTTATTTCCATAAATAAAAATTCCGGAATTCCGGTACTGTAGAACATTTTGGTAAATACGTATGCATAGTTATATAAATGAACCCGGAGTCTCGATCTTTTGAAAATAAATACCACGTGCTAATTTAGTAATTTTCAAACAATATCACTACGTTAAATTTGCAGTCCCGTATTTTCCCGGGATTTTTATTTAACAAAATGTATTTTAAAAAGCCGCTTCCATAATTTGTGAGCCAAAAATTAACTTTAGGTAAATATGCATCCGATTATCCGATCTCTAGTTATGACACACACTATTTAAACGTTATAAGAAAAATAAAATGTGTTGTGGATAGAGTGCGTAGTGAAGTGCAATCGATTATTGAAGACAAAATAAAAAAATATTGTTAAATTAGTATGGCCTAGAGCAGGCATATTTGACAGGACGTGTCAGATTCTTATACATAGTATAATTAAAGTTCATTTTCGAATATCGCGACTAGGACAATTCAAAAGTGAACCTTATGCCATGTACATAAGTACCTATCAAAAACCACTATATGACCCATTTCACCGATGATGTTAGCAAGCATAAGCGTCCACAGGGAGCAATTACAGTCTAATCGTGTGAAACCACGATTTATACAGTTCAAGTAGTGATTGCAATCCGGCGTCATTTTCAGTCCGGTCGGATACGACCGGATTCCCATCAATCCGGATCCGGATAGATTAAATCAAGATGATTTTCGCTTCTTAGTACAAAATAAGTGAGTTAATCAAGTGTCACTGCACTTATATGTAGGTAGTTTATAAAAAATAAATCACAAATGTTAAGACAAATGTACAACAAAAAAACAATTAAAATTTAGTAGTAATAATTTTACGACGTAACGAGTAGCTCGGTCTTTCTAGATTCTACTTTCACAGATAGATCAATTTATAAGTAACAATGTTAATTAACAAGTAACTATAATAGGGGCCATCGATAAATTACGTCACACGGTAAGGGGGAGGGAGGGGGTTGACGAAGTGTGACATTGTGTAACAAGGGGGTGGGAGGGTCTTAAATTCCGTGACGTCACATTCAAAATCTATTATAAACTAACTGTTAAAACAAACTTTAATTTATTACTATTAGTATGAAAAGTGCTGTAAATATTATTTTTTATTGTCTGTATACTCACATAAATAAATAATTTTGAAAAATATAATATGAAAATCATGAAATTACCATATACTTATTTAATATAAGTAATCGTTTTTTGTTTTGTTAATTGATTTGATGTTAATTTTATTAAAATGGAATTAAAACTGATTTCGACTCATTCAATAATTTCTAAATGTAAATTTTCAAAATATGTGACGTCCCACTAGGGGGGGGTCGCTTAAATGTAGCTGTGACAAGGACGGGGGGAGGGGCAAAAAATCACGAAATTCGTGTGACGTAATTTATGGATGACCCCATATCTCATAGATACAATTAACCTTACGCAATTAACTGAAATGAGATCAAAATCTTGTATTAAAGTATTTGAGAATGCCAACAAACAAGTCCTATAGGTATTTATGATTATGACAAATACCATCATGATCTAATAATCATCACTAACTGCTAGCACCGGATCCGGTCTTCGGATCCGGTATATTGGTACCGGATCCGGCATATTGTTACCGGATCCAGTATATTGGTACCGGATCCGGTATATTGGTACAGATCCGGTATATTGGTACCGGATCCGGTATATTGGTACCGGATCCGGCATATTGGTACCGGATCCGGTATATTGGTACCGGATCCGGTATATTGGTACCGGATCCGGTATATTGGTACCGGATTCGGTATATTGGTACCGGATCCGGTATATTGGAACCGGATCCGGTATATTGGTACCGGATCCGGTATATTGGTACCGGATCCGGCATATTGGTACCGGATCCGGTATATTGGTACCGGATCTGGTATATTGGTACCGGATCCGGTATATTGTTGCCGGATCCGGTATATTGGTATCGGATTCGGTATATTGGTACCGGATCCGGTATATTGGTACCGGAACCGGTATATTGGTGCCGGATCCGGCATATTGGTACCGGATCCGGTATATTGGTACCGGATCCGGCATATTGGTACCGGATCCGGCATATTGGTACCGGATCCGGTATATTGGTACCGGATCCGGTATATTGGTACCGGATCCGGTATATTGGTACCGGATTCGGTATATTGGTACCGGATCCGGTATATTGGTACCGGATCCGGTATATTGGTACCGGATCCGGCATATTGGTACCGGATCCGGTATATTGGTACCGGATCTGGTATATTGGTACCGGATCCGGTATATTGTTGCCGGATCCGGTATATTGGTATCGGATTCGGTATATTGGTACCGGATCCGGTATATTGGTACCGGAACCGGTATATTGGTGCCGGATCCGGCATATTGGTACCGGATCCGGTATATTGGTACCGGATCCGGCATATTGGTACCGGATCCGGTATATTGGTACCGGATCTGGTATATTGGTACCGGATCCGGTATATTGTTGCCGGATCCGGTATATTGGTATCGGATTCGGTATATTGGTACCGGAACCGGTATATTGGTGCCGGATCCGGTATATTGGTACCGGATCCGGTAACCATTAAATGATGCCGGATCCGTGTTTCCGGATTGCAATCCCTAAGTTCAAGCACAGTCCCGCCACCGTACAAAGGACATAGACATCATACTGGGCACGTAGGGCTCGTAGGGGCACGTGAACACGTCGGCCAGCTCCGCCCAGTGGGAGCCCCACTCCTGCGGCGCATCCCCTACACAGAACATCCAACCCCACATACACTCCGGCCTTGGGGAAACGATCACACCGAGCAATACTTCCCAGTGCACATGGAATTGTTTTAACATAACAAAATGCTGCTAATGAATCGATCAATTGAACCTACTTATGCAAAGAGGAACAAAGTCGATGATACTGTTTATATCGCTAAGTGGTTTTCGGGAGCCAGCTCTAAATTTTGGATATGTTGCTCTCATGATCGAGCTGAGCAAAAAATGTAATGGTCGCAAAAAAAGTTAACGACTCATTTTCCCGCTAGGGGGCACTGAAGTCTGAATTAGAAAATCGTGGTTTTCTGCAGAATATACTGTACTAATAATAACCTGATAGTCTCCTCCGGTAACTAAACAAATAATAATCTGTTATGTAGAATTGTAATCAAATTTGATTGTATCAAATAAAGAATAATGTTCTCTATAAATTAACCATAGTGTCGATGGATTCTTTGCATAAATAGCTACAATTAAAACAATGCTTTTTCGTTACTCATGATTTGAAAGTTTGCTCAAACTTGTTTACATGTGAAACGTGAATCGAATGTATATCTCATGAAACGTAAATAGAATTCAAAGTCGAACGAGATTTTTCACATGCTCTGTTATTATTATTATTTATGACTTTTGATTATTTGTACAACAAAGCAATATGAGTGCTAAAAATTATTGTTTGTTCATGTGTTACATACTAATTTGATCCAAAATCAGTGCAGATAAATTGAACTGTCATTGTTTGTATACAATTTTTTATATAACATACATACTTGAATAAGTTATATCCATGAGTGACGAAAAGCAATCAAATTTTCCTCTGAAGTAAACAATCAATTGCAGTCCCTTAATATAACGCAATTGCAAATGAATATTCACATACTTCAGTGAACAATTTACTATTAAAGAACTGAATTAAAGATGAAATATAATTGTGACAAGAACAAGACAATATTACTCAAACACATTTAACAAATCAATTAATAAAGCACTTGCAAAAAAATAGAAACAACATAATTGGTCCGGCATTTAATTGTGTCCGGTGTTTGGCTTCTTGGGTGTACCTAGCGCCGTCTATGGTAATACAGTCTTTACCATAAGGGCACACGGGCCCCGTGGCCAGGGCCCCCATTATAGGGGGGCCCCGAAGGACCAACAATTTATCTCATATTAACATTTTTTGTCGAACATTAAACATTACGTGGTATATGCCATTATATCAACGAAGACAGACTGTCCAAGAAGGCTCATTTCCGAGACCCAGAGACGCCTATGGATTTGTAGTTCTGGCTTTGAACAACTGAAGTGTCCAAATTGTTTAATCAGTATCGTTATTTAGGTGCAGTATTCCAGCGCGAGCATAACTTATTTAGCGAGTTTAACAAACTAATTCGCGTTTTTTACTTTCCAAAAGGGCCTCCCATTCTTGTGTGCCCAAGGGCCCCAGCTTAGTTTAAGACGGCAGATTTTGGCGGGACGTCCCGATTTTCTTATTCTAAAGACGAATTTAACGATAGAGTAAATCTGATTTAAAATGTTATTTTTTTATTAAAATACAATTTCTATGGCTACTTTTGCTATCAATTGTCATGCAAACGTAATTTTAAGTCAAATAAAAAGATAAATATTTGAAAACCTTTGATTATATATACGTTTTATTACTATGTCCCGCTTCTGACGGAAGAATTCCGCTCTACACTCGAGAAGTACCAAGTCCAGGAGACGTATTTTTGAATCATTAGACGCGAATTTGGAATTCGAATACGAATACAAATCGTGCGCGAAATTATTTTCTACTGCTTACAAATTTATAGATTTTTGAAGCACTCGATTTCAGTGTTGTCATTAAAAACAAATTCTTAATTAAATTCCGTTTCACGCAGAAAAATTCAAAATCACAACAACAAAAACAAAAAATCGGCGATGACCCACACTTGATACGGATCACTGCCGAAGTCACGTCAGCGTTGGATATTCTACTAGTAGAAATCAAAAACGAGTGGGTTGAAACACTCGCTACACAACGCACGAAATGAAATTTGAGAAACAGTGAATTCGGTAATTCGTATACGAATCTCACGATTTCGAATGCTAATTGGTTTTCAATTGTTTCAAAAATTCGTCTCCTGACTTGGCAAAAAAATACTGTCAACGCTGCCTCCAACGTACAAATTGTAGTAAAATTGTCAGCAAACAAATTATCGTCTTTAGTGGAGTATCGAATATTAACTTTAAAGAAATATTGTGTTCGTATGTATGTGCGTGTGAATCGTGACGCGTGTGTGATGGGTGAACGAGCTCACCCTTTTCATCGTGTTTGTCATCCTTGGCGTCTCCGTCGGCCGAGGGCATGTCGGCGACGCCTTCTAGAAGCGGCGTGTTCATGTACTGAAACAAGAAAAAGAACGCATAAAGTTGGCGCAGCGGAGATGTTTTATTACCTACATGGCGTTAACAGCTGGCGTTTTGGTTTTATTGTAATTTTAAAAAATTGTAACATTGCAAAATACACTAGAAATTTACGATATTTTAATTCTTTTATAAAATAATATCAGATCAAATGTAAGTAAATCTTTATTCTTACTTATTGACGTGAAACAAATATACATTTTAAGGACACAAAGAACTAAAATAGTCATTGTATAATCAGGGGTTTATGATAATATAGTATCACATGAGTGTTTTAATACCTAATTATAACAGTTGCATACAAGACTTTATCTACAATCATGATGCGAATCCTCTATAAAAGAATTCCAATATTCGAGTGAAAAAATGGAGGAATATAACACGATACGATTTATTGTTCTTTTTTAAAAAATGTAGTGATCTGGTGGTGAAATAGTAATTAGTGTGTAATGTTTGTGATTATCGCTGAGGCGCATTGAGGCCCGAGCCGTCATGCGAGGATCTTAAGGAGCCGAGGACGGTAATCATCAATACAACGTTTTCAACACACTTCTGAATAAAATAATACTTAAATAAAAAACATTTTCTTCATAAATTGTATTTGCAGACATCTTAATGAATAACTAACTAAATAACTTTAGAAAACGAGACGAGTTGTGAAAAATGTTTCGTAATGGCGGGAAAAATTAATCAGTTTTCCTATGCGCGCGCATCGGCCATAGACTAAAAAATGAGGTTTCTTTTTTTTTTGGGCTTTTCGCGGATAGCTTTTTAGCGCAAATGTAAGCGTAACTCAACTAATAATGTAAAAAAAATCTATTACTCACTCGTGAATAATAGTAATGAAAAAGTCACAGTTTGATTATAGGTGTCATTATGTGCCTAATTGCCATGGGATTAGAGCCACTTTATGAAAATAACATTGCATGAGAATGTTCTTTTTTTGAAATTCATAATATCACGCGTTTAGATGATATAATGATCATAATATCATTGAGTGTTTTAATGTTGGCAATAAGCTAATTGTTATAGGTTCTTTTATAGAGGATTAATAGCATGATAGTAGATAAAGTTACATAATCTTGTACATATACACTAGTGCGATATGTACAAAGAAAGTATTTTAGGAACAAAGAAATGTACTTTATATTGGGTCAGAAATTGGGAGATCCTTTTGGAGAAGAACGGGCAAGGAACGAAGATCAAATTTTTTAACTCCTTTTTCCAAAATCATAAATACAATAAACATATCGGGTATGTATATGTGTGGTAAAAATCATTAATTTATATCTCATAAAAATTACTCCCAAGCATTTTCATCATTTAAAAGATCACTGATCTTTTAATACTCTCTTATTACTTTCTTTTTTAGATGTTTTGTTATTTCTAATATGAACAGGTACCTAGAATACTGTTAATACTTCTACAAATGGTGACAATATATAATACAAGCTTGCCGCCTTATACTAGATTTTCCAACAGGAAAGATATTTTCCCGTGGTAAAATTGTATATCCTGAATCAATACTATGTTCCACCTCAGGGCTAAAACTATTGCCATATCAAATTTCATTACAATCTATTCAATAATTTTTAATTTCATTATATTTTTTATTTTAATTCACTTTCTTGTTATTATTTAGTAAAACTCGATTAACCATTATAAAGCGATCACAATGGCGACTATTATGATGATTATTTAGAAAATTGTCATTGTACCAGTTTAATCATTTAATGTAAACATACATACGACCAGCCCCGGATCTATGATTTTTTCGAACCGGGGCAAGAACTTGATATAGCGCCCCCTCTCGTGAGCGTTTGATTAACACTAATATTATAATATGTGGCATTATTGGTGATCGAAAGAATACTCTTTAATAAATTTGTACTCTTTATTATCTATTACTAATAACTTTTTCTTAGGTGTGACATCAAATTAAATATAGCAATCATATAACAAGGCAACTGATAATCAAGACTTTGTTTTAATTTTTCTCATCGTTTTTTTTTTCTCTCTTATCTTACTACCTCTACAGCTTCACACGGCGTGCTTTCTTTTCCGCGAAAGAATCTATTAGCTCATCAAAGTCCGTTTCAAAGGCAGTTTTATTTTCAATGGCTAGAATCGCGAGGCTAGATAAACGTTCTTGGCTCATTGTTGAACGCAGATAGGTTTTAATTATTTTCAGTTTGCTGAAACTTCGCTCACAGCTTGCAGATGTCGTCGGTAATGTGCAGTATATCCTTAAAGCTATACTAACATTAGGAAACGCTTCTTGCAAGTCATTCTTACACAGATGTTGTAACAGGTCGAACGCACTTGATTTTTCATTAATTTCTGTTACTAGGTCTTTGAATACAGAAAGTTCCTGGCAAAAATCAACTGCATTCAAGTCTTTTGAATATTTTCGTGCTAGATCGGCTCCATTTTTCTACAGATCATCAGTCGACATATTTAAAAACGCGTGACCACTGAGGAAGGCGAAATTTTCATGTAGACTGTTTGCGCTCTCTACCCTTGTTTCTATTTCTGTTAAAATTCTGTCAAATACTACTTTTATATCTTTGGAAAATAGCCCATTTGGGTCTAGAGTTCTTGATTCATCTTCGCAGAATTCGTCATGTTGCCTTTTCTTTTTGGAAATTCGTTTATTTTGAAGGACTGGCTCTATTTTCAATTTTTCTGATATAGTTGCAGCTTCTTTGATCCAATGTTCTATTGGTTTTCTCTCATTCCCTGTATGATCTTAACAAGACCTTGCATTATCATCACAGAACGCGGCAAGATAATATCCTCTTTTTGTATTTCAACGTTCACTCTATTAATCTCTCGAAGAATATTATTCCAAATTGATAAGTTGAGGATAAATTTGAAATCCATCATCGCATGTAGTAAATGACTAGCTTCATACTTCGATTCTGCGGCTGAAGAGGATTCTTCAATTTCTTCTAGAGCTTTGACAACTTCCGGTAAATTATTTAATAGAGCAGTAACAGCTTGGTGTTTAGCTGACCATCTGGTTTGACTACTTCCTTTTAAGTTTGTTTTAGTACACTTTTGCATTATTTTCCATCGCGTGGTGGATCCAACAAAGAAACAATAAAGTTTTTGTATAAGCCCAAATAGGTTAACTGCTTCTGGACATGATGACGCTGAATGCACGCCCACAAGATTTAAAGAGTGTGCTAGACAAGGTACAAACATTGCCAGCTCGTTCATTTGCATAACTCTGGATTGGACGCCTTTGTATACGCCAGCCATATTAGATCCGTTGTCGTAAGATTGTCCGCGGCATTTTTGAATATCCAAACCATCATCTTCTAGTTTTTCTAGAATTTGCTGTGTGATATATTCTCCAGTTTTTCCATCTACTTCAATAAAATCAATAAAGCTTTCCTTAATAGTGCATCCAGTTTCTGTTATTTTTATATACCGAATAATCTGGCTCATTTGTTCTGAATGAGATATATCTGGAGTGCAGTCAAACATGATGGTAAAGTAGTTGGCCTCCTTGATCTCATTGATAATGGTATTTCGAACTTTTTTTGCCATCATATCGATTATTTCGTTTTGAATTGTTTTCGACAAATAGGATACCTGTCCTTTTTTGACGTGATCTAACTGATACTTGAGAGTAGGATCGTATTTAGCAAGTAGACATACCAAATAAAGAAAATTTCCTTGACTAGGTTGAGGAAAATTTTCAGTGAGATCACTCAGTGTTTCTTTAGTACCTCTAAAAGGAAGACAGTTTGTGGCAAGATACATGACAGCGTCCATTACTACATGTAGAATATGTCTCCATTTTTTTTTTCTCAGAGTGAATTAATTGCTCTATATCGCGATCAATGCCCTGGCACAATTTCATTTGCTGCAGGCGGGTTTTCCACTTAATAAAACATTCTTTATGCGTTTGTGATACTTCATGCTCAGTTAATCTTTCTAAAGTCTTTTTCCAATAATGAGACCCTCTGTACACAACGCTGATGTAGAAGTGCTGGCAAATAACTTGCAGACAGTGCAGTAAAGTGCATTTTTTGTTTTCGAGTAAACAAGCCAGGATCTTTTAATAATTTCCTTATTTGCCATTGTTCCGAACCACATGTTATGTGTCAAATGCCTACCGTTGCATTCAGTGGACCTAAAGTCTACGTTATTTGGATGTTCATTATTTAGTAATACAGCTTGTTTGCTCAAAAATGACCTTTGTTGATCTGTAATTTTCTCTTGGCTCGGCCATGTACCTGGATCCATTAAATCTATGATTTCATCTTTGCTGCTCAACTGCAATAAGTCACTAGATGCTAGTTGAACGTTATCTCCCTGCTGAGATAACACAGACGAATGATACTGTTTGCCATCATCTGAACCTTGAAGCTTCAACTGATTTGTCGAATCAACTTGAGTGTCCAAATTACAAGAGTTATTGGAAATACCTGAAACCGTATCCGAAGTATCAGTGGAACTTGACGATGGAGCCGCTTCGTAAAGCCATTTTCTCATCTTAGAAGCAGATTTATTTACGTCTTCAAATTTCTCTTTAGCTCTTTTTCTATTTTCAGCCCCAGAAAGCTTTTTTCTCGGTGCGCTCATCGTTGATCTTTTACAACCTAAAAAATATTCATAATATATTTTACTATATATATATATTTTACTAAATATTCATAATATATATTATGGTAAGTAACTGAATTACGGAGCCCAGCAAAACATGAGTTATAGACACTTCATCAATTACATAATACATTAAGGAACAGCAATAGGATCGAAAAGATAATATAATTAATATGATTTATAATATTATTTTTATTACTTACCTATTATTTCGTAAGGCGTTTATTTCCAATACGGTGTAGTTTAAGTCAATAGTTTCGCTAATAATTATTATAATTACTCGCACACGCAATCAATCACATAAACAAACAACGATAGTCCCTTGACGTACAGGTTTATTCGACTCGGTTCGTGTAGCCTCTAGTTCTACATGTGAGTCTCTGCCGGGAATCCCCGTATGTGACATACGGGGATTCCCCCGGCAGAGATACGCACGCTATCAGTGTTGCCAACTAGGTTAATACAGAATGTACTAAATTGATTTTGGCGCCCTCTGAAACTGCCGCCCGGGGCAGGTGCCCCGGTTTGCCCCCCCCTAGATCCGGGGCTGCATACGACTGTAGTCGTATTAGGTATGATTGTATCTTAATTCTGTATGATTATATTATATTATTATAATTGAAAAGAGGAGATAAAAAATAGAGCTTCAGAGTCTCTTGCCTGTTCTTCTCAAGAAAGCTCTCCCAATTTCCGAACATGGGTAGAGTCAATATTTTTTTTTCTTGTTCATACGTACGCACAAGGTTTTTGTTCTTTATTAAGTTTTCTTTTTGTTCGTTTTGACGTCAATAAGTGCATGTAAAGTGGTCTATGTTGAATAAAGATTATTTTGATTTTGAATCACTAATATCCAGCCATTAGGCTAGGCGACATACAGATGTATGTTCGAACAAGTTGTTCAATTAAATTTCACTGGGGGAGAGCCATGCTTGGGCACGAATCGGGCCGGCTCGACCAGAGTGATACCACGGCCTCACAGAAAACCGGCGTGAAATAGCGCTTGCGCTGTGTTTCGCCGAGTGAGTGAGGGTACAGGAGACCCAACCCCCCTCCCCCCCTTATCCCCTTTTAAGAAGGCCGGCAACGCATCTGTGACTCGTCTGGAGCTAGCAGCTCAACAATCTCTCGCTCTGCGCACCGTAGTCAATGCACCACGATTTTATAAGAAACGAAGTCCATCCAGCACTTTAAGATTGAAACCCTTTTTTTTTGGGGGGGGGGGGGGAATGCGACCCTATCTATCTCCGGTCTGACAGGACCGGCCTACCCACTAAAACCCCCCTGAATTCTCTAGGTCCATACGGGGCACATTAAGATCGAAACCCTGGACAGTCACGTTCGTCGTCTGGCAACCTTGATGTTCCGGAGAGCTGCTAGCTCCGAGCGCCAACACCTCAAGGATCTGGCCCCCTCTCATGCACGGCCACCAGACTGGAACGCTGTGCCACGAAGCCTTATCAACTACTGGTCCGACAGCGAGGAGCAGGAGGACGAATGAGAAGAGAAAGAATAAGATATAAAATATCCAAGCCAGCTATAAGCTGGAAGACGAGACCGAAGGTGGAGAAGGCTAAAAAGCCTCCACCGCTCCAATGACACAGTTATAGTAATGACTGGCGGAAAGAAACCACTGAGGGGAGCTATGCCCCCGAACACTTGATCTCAGTGCAGTCCCTTGCGCAGAGAAGTATCTCCGAGTGACTCCCCTGGTGTTACATGGGCAGCGGTTATCGCTTACCATCAGGTGATCAGTTTGCTCGTTTGCTGCCCTATCCTAAAAAGAAAACGTCTAGCCGGGTTATAGAAGAGTGGCACCTTGGAGGGGCGCGGCCGCGGGTTCTTGTCCGGGGAGATGCCCATCTCGTTGAGGATCTCGGCCATGGCCTTGGTGTTGATGCCGCAGTTGTTGGCCACGTTCTTCTGGCAGCGCTTGTGCACGTTCATCGAGCACACTGCAACCGACATTGCACATTATTATAACACTAGCTAGTGCTCACGACTTCGTCTGCGCAGAATAGGGAATATGCATGATATTTTTTTATGTCTTAAATTAATTATTTACATTTTTATAACTTAGCAAAACTAACTAACGGAGAAAACTTATTAATGGAGCCATAGATTGTCCACTATTAAACTCAATCTTAACGTTCCCATAAAATTGCCACGTCTCAATAAATATGGGACATATTTTTTCGGTGAAGGCACTAGGAGTAATCTGGGTTACCACGCCACCGTGAATAGAATCCAGCGTCAGTATAATATTCTAATAAAGAAAATTAATATTGATATTTTTTCAAACAAAACGGCAAGATTTAAACGAGAAATTATAAATAGTCTATCGGGGTTGGGTCCTTAAAATTTTAATAATTTTTTTGTAAAGCTTTTCAAAATTTCTTATATGTCAATTAATATATAAAAAATTGTTATGTAGCATCGAGTTCACTCATGCATGCCGTAGAACCTTGTTACAAGTACTGTATGGTACCGAAGTGCAAAAATACTACCATCAGTACACCCGATAAAGTGATTTTTATTAAATACTCAAAAAATACTGTTCATGTAAATTGGATTTCGTATTTATCTAATATTTACAAAAAATATATAAATATATCTTACTTAAGTGAGCTTCAACAATATAATATATCGTTAATATTAATACTTAAAAAAAATAAAAGATTATAATTAAGAGTTATTTTAAATACAAATGATTATTTACATATTATTATGAATACCTATTTACAAGCTTTACATTGACCAAAGTAAATTTATCAGTGTCAACGTCACTTCAACGTTGTATATTATCCAAGGCCGTTAAACTTTAATTAAAAAAAAAAAAACGTTGTATATTATACTTATCAGCTTTATCAAAAGTAATAACAACATTTACAATAAATTATGTCGTTCTCATACAATGTACATATGTGTTTACAATTTATAAGGGAAAACAAATATTTACACATTAGAATGTATCCTCAAATCAACACCAAGCATTGGCATCGTTTAAATAATCATTGACTTTGTAATAGCCCTTACTCATTAGCGTCTTTTTAACATGTACCTTGAACTTATGAAAAGGCAATTCAGCTGCACTATGTGGAATCTTGTTATAAAAAGTTATACCTTTGCTCATAAACGAGCCTCTTTTCTATTGTTTCAATTTTTTTTTTCTATCGTTTCAAAATTGATTTTCTACTGTTTCAATAATTCGTCTCCTGAATTTTTGAAAAATTATTGGACGATTCAAAAGAGCTTTCTATAAAGTCATATTTGAATAAAGATAATTTTGATTTCATATTCAAAATATTAATGAACATAAGTACAGGCATTGTCATCACTTCGTGTCAGTGTGTGTGGGGGGTAGGGTAGGGTAGGGTGGGGTAGGGCGGCTCACCTTCGCACTGCAGCCCCTGCTTGATGAGGCCGTAGAGCAGCGAGCCGCAGTGGTCGCAGAAGGTGAACCGCTTGTACGAGTGCACCACGAAGCGGTGCGGCACGTTCACGTTGAAGCGCTGCCCGCCCGCCACGCCGCCCGCGCTCTGCTGCTGCACACACAAGCGCGCCGTCTGACACTGCCACCACACCACACCTTCGCCGGCTAACTCGCCCTAACTAACTCTCTCTAACACTGAGCCTCGCTAACACTGCCACCACACCTTCGCCGGCTAACTCTCCCTAACACTAAGCCTCGCTAACACTGCCACCACACCTTCGCCGGCTAACTTTTTTTTTCCATAGGGACGCAAATCAAAAAATCGAATGATAACGAAATCGGGGGATACAGTTTAGTGTTGTAGCTACATATCTATCATCCCCATCCAAATTCTAATTACACCATTGGATAGCTAAAGGATCAAAGAATTTATTACGCCCAGTAGACTGTAACACATCGCGCGCGGTGGAGGGGGAGCCCCGCCAATATGAAGGCCATTTTGCTGCGTACTATTACTATACCCGTTACGAGACGTATTCACGTACAACAAACTGCCGTGTCCATAACACAGCCACACCCCCTTTTTTTGGACGGACCTATGCTGAAGCCTCAGATGGCTATGTTCAGCTTTGCAATGATGTGTATTGTGTATTTGTGAAAGGCGCACGAACTGAAGGTTCGACACCTAGCCAACTAACTGCACCGGCGAGCCGGTGTCGTTAGGGTCGAGACAAAGGGAGTCGACGCAGCTTGAGCGCGCCGTCTAATGGCCCGAACGCTCAAGTTCGTCGTGTAGTGGTGGGTGAGAATCTACCCGGTAAGTGACGGTACCGGGTATATGTTTGACGAAGGTGAGGCCCGGATCTTCGCGCTCGCCGACGAGCGCGGTGAGTGAGCGAGAGACGTGGGTGTGTGGCGTGAGGGTCGACGCGTTTGGTGGCCGGCGGGAGGTATTGGTTTGTGCGTGTGATGAGGTCGGGTGGGAAATCGCCGGCTAACTCTCCCTAACACTAAGCCTCGCTAACACTGCCACCACACCTTCGCCGGCTAGAACGCTCGATGTAAGACGCGTCTAACTCTGCGGCGCGCTCCGAAATGTTGCATGATACACCGCACATTGCCGATTTAGCGCATAAAATGTCGGTGCATAAAATTGCGAGTAGAAACGCGGCGACTCATACTAGGCCCGTCACTAAAGCCTCCAACCCGTAAGAGGCCATCCGTAAATTACGTACCACGGTAAAGGTGGGGGGAGGTGGTTGACAAATTGTGACATTGTGTGACAAGGGGGTGGGAAGGGTCTTAAATTTCGTGACGTGACATTGCAAAATATATTATAAGCTAACTGTTAAAACACAAACTTTAAACTGTTACTATTAGTATGAAGAGTGCTGTAAATATTAATTTTTATTGTAAAGTCTGTATACTCTCATAAATAAATAAATAAATAGTGTATCCTTCCACCTATTAATAGGGGTACTCACGAAAGGCACTATTTTTTAAATTGATTATAATAGGTGATTTTAAAAAATATAATATGAATATCATGAAATAACCATATACTTATTCAATAACAGTAATCGTTTTTTGTTTTGTTAATTGATTTGATGTTAATTTTATTAAAATGGAAATAAAACTGATACGAAAACCGCTTTTATCATTCAATAATTTCTAAATATAAATTTGTGAAAATATGTGACGTCACACTAGGGGGGGGGGTCTCACAAATGTGACTAGCTGTGACAGGGTCGGGGGAGGGGAAAATTCACGAAATTCGTGTGACATAATTTATGCATGACCCCTTATTAGTAATTTGCTGAAATTTTCAGTACACCTCAGAACGCTGCAAAATCACCCGGTAAGTTATTTCACCTTCTTTCGAAAACCCTCAAAATTTCAGCAAGTTACTAATTACTAACAGGTTTTAAGTTTTAATGGCTGACCTATACCTACGCCTGCACTCTCGCTGGAACTTTGTAATTTTGTGAGAATCTAGTGTAGCTCTAACCACTACAAAGGTTTCTATTATATAACCGTTTATTGTTATATTATCGACGAGTGATCGAGACGAGAGAACATAGGCTATTTTCATGTTATAACATAAAAATGTGAAATAATTTTATTTATATAGTTTTTGTACTGAGCAATGCAAAAATTACATTATTTTTTCATAAAAACGTAAGTAACCGAAATTTTATTATCTATGTATCACGTGACCGAAAACACCGACCGGCATGATTTTCTCGGTATGACGTCATTAGTACTAAAACTATGTGTATGTTTGTAAACAAATGAGCCAGATAACATAGCAACCAATGTAAACAATAACCTCAATTTCTCGGTTATGTACATTTCTACATTAAAAGTGTATTTTAAGAGAAGACTCATCAAAAAAACTTATGTAGTTACATTAAAATGATCCTCACAAAGATATAAATAAGATTTTAGACAGTATTTTGTTGGATTACCCTGCGAGTTAACAACGCAACGTAACCAAATATATAAAATCGCTATTCGGAACTTTAATAAACAACTTTTCTGGTGTTTTCAAAGTAGAATTCTTGCAATTGAACACTACACACCAACGATATGGATTGCAGTAACTCATTTTTATTTCATAAGTAATCTTTCAAGACGAACTTTGTACAAACCTAAAATAAGCGGCTCTTCTCTTCGGCGTTTGACAACTTTGACATTTCTTTATTTTAGTACAATTGACGTCACAAACATGACGGTCGGCATTTTGGCGCCATTATTTTACGATAATATTTTGATCTTTTTGCTTGCAGGATAAACATTTGCGCTGACTGTGTATCACTACAATCACTGGGCCCGATCACTGATACACTTTAGCGCTGACTGTGTATCACTACAATCACTGGGCCCGATCACTGATACACTTTAGCGCTGACTGTGTATCACTACAATCACTGGGCCCGATCACTGATACACTTTAGCGCTGACTGTGTATCACTACAATCACTGGGCCCGATTCACTGCTACACTTTAGCGCTGACTGTGTATCACTACAATCACTGGGCCGATCACTGATACACTTTAGCGCTGACTGTGTATCACTACAATCACTGGGCCGATCACTGATACACTTTAGCGCTGACTGTGTATCACTACAATCACTGGGCCCGATTCACTGCTACACTTTAGCGCTGACTGTGTATCACTACAATCACTGGGCAGATCACTGATACACTTTAGCGCTGACTGTGTATCACTACAATCACTGGGCCCGATTCACTGCTACACTTTAGCGCTGACTGTGTATCACTACAATCACTGGGCCGATCACTGATACACTTTAGCGCTGACTGTGTATCACTACAATCACTGGGCCCGATCACTGATACACTTTACTGATTACTTTGCGGACAATTAATTTGCGGTTGATGCGTGCGGTTTCAAACGTAGTGCAACACCGATGCTCCTGTCATCTTGCCGCATATCCAAAACCTAAGGTAAGTGCGGGAATGGGATCGGAGTGTCAAAGGATGTGACGATCCTGAGTGACAATACTCAATAAAGCTAACTTGTTAATGTTAATCGGCGCAACCTAACCCTATTTTGAGCGTTCGTAGTAGTGAAGTGCCGAGTCGCTGTTTTGGTGGATCGAGTCGATTCGAGTACGTTTATACGGTATGGGGGCGTTCAAGTATGACGTAATGCAATTGGGGGGGGGGGGGCGTTACGATGCGTTATAGGGACAGGAGCGAGTCTTTCTTACAACACCGTATGTAATCCGTATGTAGTCTGGTAGTCATTTTTAATTTTTTCACGCAAGTTGTTTAACGTTACGGTGCGTTACAGGGGGGGGAGGTCAAACATCTTCAACAATTGCGTTACGTACTACTTGAACGCTCCCTATTCGAATCTGAACTCGATTCCCTGATTCTGAGCCCAGTACTCGAATTCTACGTTTGGTATTCGAATATTTCTAGACTGATTCCTAGACTCGAGTCTAGAAATTCGAGTCTGAAAATTCTAGTTCAGTCCAGAACTAGAGTCCGATTTTAGAACAATCATAACAAAAAGTTGCAGGTTCAAACTTGTTTGTAATATTAGGCCCGCGCCACTTCATTGCTTATGTAAACAGTTTGCGAGTACAAGCGAGTTAACCAAACTCGAATACTAGACTCGAGTCGGTAGAACTCGTGTAAATAGAATCGAGTTGGCGAGTACGAAAAATTCTTCCTGACTCGAGTACCGGAATCGAGTTCAGCGTACTCGAATCAAAATAAATTGGTGTTCGAGTAGCCGAGTCCAAAGCAGGAATCGAGTTAAACAGTACTCGGCACATTGCTAGTTAGTAAGGTCTCTGTTCACTGAAGATACGTAAATCGCACTAAAGACAAGTTACTATTATATTTACTTAAAAATTTTCTACAAATATTTTTTCTGTATGAAATTCCAAATCAATAGCATTAAATACATACTTCTTCCTTCATGCCCGGACATTTGGTGACGACGGACGAGTGGCACCGTTTATGCACAACACACGTACATACTGCAACAAAACATGGAATGTCAGTAATAAAGCAAACTCATTATGAGCCAACCACACCAAACATTATAAATAAATAATAAATAAATATTCCTTACATTTACACCCATTAGCCTAGCCCAAAGTAATCTCTTGTAAAATAACTTTGATTAGGAGGGCTTTTATCAAAACAGGCAACAACAAAATACATGATTTTTCAAACTATATAGAAATATCTATGAAAGCTACCGATTAGGTAACTCATTATTATAATATTATTTATGCTAAACATTAGACGTTTTACCATAGAGTATAGAAAAACCAGAACTCGTTAAAGTAAGATTTATATACAAATATGATATAAAACGCATTCAACATCTTACATCATATAGATTTTGCCAAATAGTTAATGTTAATTAAAGGGTTAATTTCCATATTTTATATCTGATTACAAGTGTATGTATATATAGTGTTTTATTGATAATTGTTACAAGCAATGGTCGACCCATCACGCTGTAGCAAAACATTAGCACATCCTGTGATTTGGTCAAAAACAATCGCTGACTCTTTAGTAATTTGGCAAAACACACACATTTGTGTACATCATACATTAAACATAACATTTTGCAAACTTTGTTTGGGTCCCTCCGAGATCCCTGGTTCGAATCCTGATGGGGGTAGATGTTTGTGTGATGACATCGAGCAATTGTACATTAGTCATGGCTCTTAATACATATTTGTCAAACATATTTATTTATGTATAATATATGTACAATATATGTATGTCTATCCAGTACCAATAGGCTATAATGCTAGATCCCATAACACAAGCCATACAGAGCTCAGTTTGGGGTAGATCCAAAGTAAGCTCTGTTATTGGTGTAAGTGTAAGAAATATTTATTTATTATTGCGCATCCCGTGGGATCTGTCGATTTTTCCGGGATAAAAAGTAGCCTATGTTACTCTCCATCCCTTCAACTATCTCCACGTAAAAAATCACGTCAATTTGTCGCTCCGTTTTGTACCTTGTTTTAAACGACACAGCACAGGAATATCATTATTTTTCGTTTCTTTCCGTCTGCAAAATTTCAAAGCAATCGGTTCAGTAGTTACGGCGTGAAAGCGGAACAAACAAACAAACTCACTTTCCGATTTATAATATTAGTAAGGATTTTAAGTTTGGTGATTAACATGTAAGTTATGACGAAGAAATTAAGTTTTTATTTATCGCATATGTTATCTGCCAGTTGGCCTCAAGATTGCGACAATCATATCATGCACAGTTTGTTTGACACGAAAAAAACTTTATCTGTACAGTAAATATACAGCGAGGAATGATTGCAGAAGAATTGTTTAGACAACAAAACCATATGATAGATTCAGATAAGATGATAAGTTATATTTTGATAATTACCTTGACACTGGTAGCCTTGTTTGCCCAAGCCCCTGAAAAGACGTAGAAGATTCTTATGAAAATGTTTAAACATAATAATGTAAACAATACCACAAATCAATATTACTTGATTGTTAGCATAGGGTCAAATTTTAAAAATTATTGAATAATATTGTGATTATATGAGGTCTTGTAAATGTATTACGAAATTTATTCAATATCAGCGTTATTAATTTGACTAGTTGTCGGTAAAGCAGACACACTAGGATATTCCTTTTTATTGTAAGATCATTTAAATTGATGAAAATTTCAGCTCAATCGGAGACCGAGAAATTGATCAAATTAAAATTCCAAGATTTTCTTACATAGTTGCAAGTGAAGCTCATATAAAAGCATTTAAAAAAAACTCGGCCCTCACTAAGATTTCAATACTGCATCGTGGGTGCTATCACAAAATCTCACATGTGCGTACACCCAAAGCGGAACAATTTTACATGAGTCATATGAAATATCCGTGCTGTGTAGAAATGGAACCCGAATGGCCAACCGTGTCGTGAGCGTTACAGGGCGGGTATGAATGAATGAATGAATAAACATTTATTTCACACATAGATAGTCCAATTATTAAACAATAAAAAAAAAGAAACAAATAATGAGAAAAAAACAAACACAGGTGCTATCTACATTGGCGTGCGCAGCTCGAATTACGGATCTGCGCGCGCCAGCGGGCCGTCGGTGCCGTACTCCCGCACCTCGAAGGTTGGCTCCACGGGAAGGAGGAGGTCACCTGCCGATTGACTCAGATACTCACCGGGCACGGCTGCTTCGGTGAGTATCTGTGTCGAATAGGACGGGAGGGATCGACACATTGCCACCACTGCGCATCCGACCTCGATCGGCCCAGCACACGCTGGCGGAGTGCCCCGCGTGGGCCTCCGAGCGCCGAGTCTTGGTCGCAGAGATCGGCGAGATCTGTCTCCGCCGGCATTGATTGCGGCAATGCTGGCGGACGAGGGAGGTTGGAGGGCTGTGGCCTCCTTCTGTGAAGCAGTGATGCTCAGAAGGAGGCCGCCGAGCGGGGTCGGGAGATGGCCGATCCCGCTCGAAGAAGGCGGCGCCGGGCTCGGTAGCACAGCTGCGGCGCCGCCGCGGGTCGCCGGCGGGCGCGAGGAAGTCGCGACTGCTACGGCGACCCGGGATGGACCACGCCCCTTCCGTGGCCGGGGGCGTCGTCGGTGGAGGAGACCGGGGGAGGTAGTATAGCCTCCCCCGAGAGGGCTCCCCTCTAGGCAGGGGAGCGGAGGCTGGGGGTTCCCGGAAGTTACTTGATGTTCCCGGTGGCTCCCTACATGCCTGAGGAAGGCCATCCCTGAGGTTTTTAGTGGGTAGGCCTCCCCCTTCTGGGGAGGAGAGCCCCACATAACCGCCGGCTCGCCACAGCCGGGGTATGCAATTTAATGCATTTTCCTCAGGGGAACAAAAAAAAAAAAAAAAGGTGCTATCTACATGTGTCAAAAAAGGCTCTGTCTCAGCACAATGTTTCGTTGGCCAAACGAGCAATGATTAGAACCAATAAAATAATTAAAATAAACATTGACATTAAACCGTGACATTGACATAACAACAAATATTACTACTACTACTTAACCTATAGATTTTACCTACTTAATATTGATTATCATACCACACCTAATATAACATAATTATTTATATAAGGGGGCGTTCAAGTATTACGTAACGCAATTTGGGGGGAGGGGGGGTCTCGTAAAACGTTACGATGCGTTACAGAAGCGGGAGGGGGTCTTTCTTACAACATGTTACGTAACATTGTTTTTTTTTTTTTAAATAAAACATTAGGGAATTATAACTCCCAAATTGGCAACCCTTTTCGTTTACGTTTTGCGGGCAATCCCTCGATTGTATTAGTCTGGTCGTCATTTTTAATTTGTTCCCGCAAGTTGGCAAATCTTTTCGTTTACATTTCACGGGGAATCCCTAGATTGTATTGTACGTTATTTAATATTGTTTTCGTTGTCAGTATTCGTTAGTGTTTATGTATACCAAGGATAAAAATTATAACTTTTTGTGACTTTAGGGTAAAAATGATCACTTGAGTGTTACGTAACGTTTACAGAGGTGCGGGGGGGGGGGGGCGTATAGAAAACGTTACGGTGCGTTACAAAGGGGGGACGGGGTTCAAAAATCTTCAAAAATTGCGTTACGTAATACTTGAACGTTCCCTAACCACTACAATTAAAGGACATGGACAAAAAGTGGGCCTCAATCATGTGCAGACGTAAGATATATCAATCGATAGGTAATTTTATGTTCGCCCGTCGAAGACGGCAAGCCTCAGTCGACGAAGTCCTGAGCGCCAGAAGCGCGTACGGAGCCGCGGCCAAGGCGCTCGGCGTCGCCATCGCCGACGCCAAGGCGCGGTCCTGGCGCGAGCTGCTGGGGGGACTGGAGAGCCCCGGGAACACACTGCCCCGGGACCGGATGGGGTCCCGGGAAAGGTGCTAGCGCTGGCGCTCAGGGCGTTCGGAAGCACGGTGAGGCAGCTCTTCACGAGCTGTCTCCGTGAGGGCGTGTTCCCCGTCGACTGGAAGTCGGCCAGGCTGGTGCTCCTCAGGAAGGAGGGAAGGACCGGCGACGTGCCGTCTTCGTTCCGTCCGGTCTGCTTACTGAACGAATCTATCTCCGCTCGTATCAGGAAGCACCTGTCGCGCGCGGGTCCCGACCTATCGGACTGCCAATCTGGATTCCGGCGGGGGCGATCAACGCTGGACGCCGTCCAGCGTGTTTGTTCCCTGTCGGAGTCCGCAGTCCGATCGGGGGGGGGGGCGTTGGCGGTGTCGTTAGACATCGTCAACGCCTTCGGCACCCTCCCCTGGCAAGTTCCATCACCTTGCTAGTATTAAATAATTTAAATTATTAATTACAAAAAAACGGGAGATATTTAAAATCTAATCTTTATCCAGATCTACAATACAATAATTTATACTCTTCTCTGGTAAAGTTTCGTCGCTGCACATTACTCAGGCCCACCTTCCATACAAATTTTGACCATCACCTTTAAAACTTACGTTCCACAAGAACAACGACAAACACCCGCTCATACTGCATTTCCTCGGCACTGACACGCTGCATAAGAAACTTGTAACAGGAACGCTGTCCAACCTTAAGATTTTCGGCCTATTTCTTTATTACTCCATGACTCAAACCAAAATTCAAAAACTGACATGTCACGCTTTGACAGTGTTCCTGGAAATTATTATTTGATTGTCCAGAGATATGATATATGCACAATACCAAAATTTATAATTTCCAAGCAAAATTTTATAAAATTTGAGTATCGAAATAAGTCCTTTTGAACAATTTTTTGAAATTATATATGGAATAATTAATTGTGAAGTTGGAATACAAACATTACTAAACCGTAAGTCATTTTTCCTACCTACACCCCTTACACTGAGAGTCAGGAATCCGGAGCTAGCCGGAGGTCACCAAGCTCTACGGTGACAAATGGCGCCCAACGTGGGGCACGAACCCACGACCCTGAGATTAAGAGTCTCATGCTCTACCGACTGAGCTGACTGACTGACTGATTCTTAAGGTTGGACAGCGTTCCTGTTACAAACTCACAGCACGCTAATCGCAAATATACGAAAGGGTACGTACCAAATGAACTCGCGGCAGTGGCTGCAGAAGGTGGGCTGCCGCAGGAAGGTGGCCATGAACTTGTGTCCGTTGACCTGGTGAACGCGCCGGCGCATGGCGCCGCGGCGCCGCGCGAACCCGGCGCCCTCCTTGAACTCGCGGCCGCCGCGGGCGCGCGCGCCGCCGCCCGCGCCCGCGCCCCCGCCGCCGCCCGCGCCGCCGCCCGCGCCGCACCCGCCGCCCCCGCCCGCGCCGTACCCCGCCGCCTCCGCGCACCCTGCCACGCACGCAACCGCACCTCCATTAAGCCGAATTTACATTACGAAACTAGTGGCATGAAATTAGTTTCACGACACTAGTCTTATAAACAGTTTCACGTGTAAATATCAAGTTTCACAGTGCATGCATTAATTTCACGACACTAAATTAGTTTCGTGTCACGCGCAATTTTTTGTTAAAACTAATGTTATGCAACTAGTTTCACTGTGTAAATGTGATGTGACGCGAAACTAGTGTTGCGAAAGCGCTTGCGCCGAGTTGACGTGTGTTTTTGGGCGCGGTACAGGCTAGAACGCGTTAAAAATGGCGAACCAACGTTGGACAGCCGACAAAAATATACAATTCATTATTGAATATCAACGAAACTAATGTCTTTGGGATCCAAAAGACCCTCGATACAAAAATCGGGATGCCCGAGAAGCCATCCTCGAATCCACCAACGTCTTTTTTTTCGAGATAACCTTTTCTTAATTCGATTTAGTATCACCTATACGACAACGTTTTGTACTACGCTAACTAGCTTTACTGTCGACGGAGCCATAATCAGAGCGATACTGTTGATTTCACGACACTATTATTTTAAACGAAATTAGTTTCATTGCAATTGTAAGAAGTTTCATGAAAGTCATTTCATCATGCATGCAACTAATTTCGTAATGTAAATTCGGCTTTATCTACGCTCGGCTTCATCGCGCTTCTCCCACCTCCTTCTCCTGCCCTGACCCCGACTCTGCTCCATCACTAGCGATGTGCCGAGTACGGTTTGACTCGAGTCAGACTCGATTCCTGCTTTGGACTCGCCTAATCGAATACCAATTTATTTTGATTCGAGTACGCCGGACTCGATTCCGGTACTATCATTTATTATTATTTTTGTGTTATATAATTTATATGAAATGATAAATAAAATATTTTTGTTATTCTGTACCTAATAGTAAGCACAAATAATTTACACATATATATGTATATGTGTGTGTACGTATATGTGTGGGTGTATGTATACAGGTTACCTGGTAAGTCGTGCGAACCCCGTTAGGGGTCGTGGATCCCACCATTTCTGACAGATTTCCCCTTGGAACCCCGCCCCCCAACTTAACCCTTTTCAAGTTATAAGGCTTTAATTACTTTTTTGAAAAAATGACCGATTTTTGTTTATTGGCCCATTTTTTTTTGTTTATTATAATTCAAATATTTAGTTTTATACCAACAGGGTCCAAAATTGTCTGACCATCTTTTAAAATTTTGGAAACAATAAAGTATTGAGTATTGGAGTATTGAGTCGGGAAGAATCGCTACATACTCGCCAACTTGATTCTATTTATACGAGTACTACTGAGTCTAGTATTCGAGTTTGGTTACCTCGCTGATACTCGCAAACTATTTACATAAGCTCCTATGCTCTGTCTTGATTCAATGTTTATTATCTTTTAATAAACATTACACTATTATTATTTTTGTGTCGCTATTTGAAGCTTACTCCTTTCTATTTTTCCATTTTGTTCTAAATTCGGACACTTGTTCTGGACAGAACTAGAATTTCCAGACTCGAATTTCTTGACTCGAGTCTAGAAATATTCGAATAATAAACATAGAATTCGAGTACTGGAATCGAATCAGGGAATCGAGTCCTGATTCGAATACCGTATAAACTGACTCGAATCGACTCGATCCACCAAAACGGCGACTCGGCACATCACTATCCATCACTCATATCTCCCCACGCGCCCACCATCCACTTTCACAAGATCATTGATCATTCTTTCTTCTTAATACGTAACTATACCATCGCACAAAAACATAAATACACGAAACGAACATAAAATTAACATTAAGTTCATATCATGAATTATCCTTTAATTATGTTATTTCTTAATTTAATATGTAGCTAGATATTAGGTACTTAATAGGTTTAATTTAAGCTGTAAATATATTATTCGTTGTTTTGTATTAATTGTTGTACTATTACAGTATTTGCCATTAATTGTCTGATACGATTTAGTTTAATAATATAGATTTATAATTGTTGTAAGAATGTACTCAAACGTTAGCAAATCTAAAATAAATAAAAATATTTCCTTGAAATGTTAATATTTTACGTATTTAGTTGATAGATAAATAGGGCCAACATTATTACTATCAAAATATTTTTACTTGGCGCTAGATTTCCGTTTCATTAATAACCCATAATATTTTTATATTATATTTACTTTATTAGAATTACTCGAAAATTACACAATTCAAAAAAGGTTATACTAATATTGTTACTAACCTTGAGAGTTCCATTTCAGATCTATTTTTAAATGCAGTTTACCATGAGGCTCTAGATCCACCTGCGAAAAAAAAATGAAAACATTAATATCAAAAATAGAAAATTAAATGCAAAGACATAAAATAATATACTAACAACAGCCTTATTGCTAAAAGCAACATCTACAAAAACTTGAATGAAGAGTGACCGGAAGTGGTTACAGAGTTGTTCTTAAAGAACTCGTAACGTGCTATTCTCTTAATACTCTCTGGGAGAGAATTCTAAAGTCGAATGGCATGTCAAAAATAAAATTAAAGGTAAGGCGTAAGTAAAAAATCAAGTTAAAGGTAAAACTACGACAAGGCCAAAATGAAAACAGAGACTCAAAGTGTGATGGAGAAGTAGAAAGATACAAAATATATACTAACAAATTGAAAGCCATTTTAGCTCCAGGTTATCAAGTGATTACTCTGATAACCCACCTAAGCAGCATCAGCATAGTCATTTAAGCCAATAATAGAAATTATGCTGTCTGTCTTTGTAGTCGTTGGGAGAAAATTCCAGAACCTGTTGAGCGAACCATACCACCATAACCAACTTCTTACAGACACTCAACTTGTGGTTGCCGTGGCACTCATCAAACACAAATCATATTTTTTTTAAGAATTCGTTAATAGGAATATTAATTCCTCCAAAGATAGTGGCAACGCACTGTAATCGATGCGTGAAACAAAACAAGAACTGCCGATGACAAAATATTGTCCTTCACCTGGGTTAATAAGACCAAAACCATTTGTCAATTATATAAGATCACTGTTAAATACCCTAGCATGTAAAAAAATATACAAGTGATAGAGACAGGATGTCAACAAAAGAAGCAAAGATAAACCGCCACCCTGCCCTCAGGGTGACAGGGACGCCGGCAAGGAGTCCTCAACACGTATCCGTTACCGACAACCCAACAAGAAACTGTGAAACCAGGTAATTACGACAGGAGAAATGCCAAAAGATCGTAGGATAGTAGTGAGCACATAAAATCCACCGAATCAAAGGCGTTGCTAAAATCTAATTGTTAGCGACGTTAGTTGGTGGTTTGCTATACCCTGGTGAATGTCATGAGTAATTTTAGTCAAAGCAGTCGTCGTACTATGACCCACCAGAAATCCGGATCCACCAGGAAGGAATTGAAGACATTATTAATGTTAATGACCTGACAAATTTACGATAAACCAGTTTTTAAATATGTACTTTGGATGAAAATAGGGCGAAAATCAGAAAACTGTCTTCCTTTTTTCCTTGCTGAGAGAAGTATGCGAAATGTGATGGAGGTATAGTCTAAAACAGGGAGGATGACATCATGAATAATGTAACATTGCACATAGAGTTGAAAATTATAGAAATTAAAAAAAGTATCTGTACAAACATCGAGAAATAATGAAGTGTAATCAGATAACGGCATCGAAGCAACATAGTTTAAAGTTTCGGCTTCCTAATCACCACTACAATAACAATATTGAAATAAAATGTGAATTAAGAAGGTTGAAATCAAGCTTGAAGTCCTTATTACGTATCCGATATTTGCCAATGCCTAGTGATTTAAGAAATTTCATTATAACTATGGCGTCGTTGTAGCGTTTCTTATCACTGTATTGCAACAATGCCTTGCAGTGGTGTATCTCATCTGATTATCAAGTGTGGGCTTGCTTAACGCGATATTATGTACGAATATTAGTAGTTAACCAAGTTGCCTAACAAGACCGTGTAAATCATGAACGACAGACAAGCGATAAAAACTTACACTTGTTCATCAACAGAATAACAGTGAAATATATTCGACCATTCAATGTCAGCAGTCTTCAAAAAGTTTTCGCATATCCATATTAACGAAAGAATAACATAACAACAGGGATTGACTTTTGGAGAGCAATCACTGTACGAAAGAAAGGTCAGGTCGTGAAATGAGAAAGCCTCTGCACAAAATTGACCACGCTTACAATTATCATTAATTGAAGGAAAGAAGGGAGCAATTAGTGTAATGATAAGTTTTACATTGTTATTGCTTAATAATCGTCACTTCAAAGCAAATATCATAGTGTAATTTAATCATTTTTGTAACTTCTAATACAAGTAACTGTAGGAATCAGGTTAGTTATGTCTGGAACTGTCCAAAGGATAACAATGGTATATACAGAGTTAGAGATTAAAGAGACTATGTATTTAGTTTAATTCTAAAATCATTTTTTTTAACCCACTAAATATCTTCTGACCACAAACCAACACCAAAAAATGCTTTTAATTTAAAAACATATTCCAATGAATGTAATTTTATTGACTTATTTTGGTCTAAAGTACCCGTAACTGACAACCGTAGCATGAAAGAGAAAAAAAAAGTTGAGGAAGCTAGAGAAGTATATTTGGATTGTAGCAATCGATCTCTGCTTACCTACAGGGAAATAAAAATATTGTAAGAAAATTATATACAGAAATATTAATATGTACTAAATAGTCTCAAATCTTAATTTCTGGATTTGATAGTTCCTATGAAGTCAATATAATCACCATGAACTTTTGTTGCTTTGTTTTGTTTCCATATGTCATTACTGGCAAGATAAATGAATTAAATATTTTCATCTTGAGACAATGTCATGATGGATCGAGAATATGCTGCATAACTTCTCAAACGCTAAACTGCTGAATTGAAAACTTAAAATTTTGGTGCGAAATTATAATTTTATAAGTTCATTTTAAGGAAACAATTGTCATGAAATAGAAAACGGAGAATGTTAGTTATTGTTCATCATGAGATTTGATTGAAGTTATATTACAAAGTTTAGTTATAATAGTCATAAAATTAACACATTTAACATTATAGGTGTACAGCAAAAATATCTAATATTATGTAACCTTCTAACTAGACATCTCTCCAAACTAACATTAATCTCAATTTAGACACACTTCATCTCACTCAACAAAGAAACCTCACATATAAACATTGTTATAATATGTTGTTATATGAAGTAATTGTTTAATAAATCATGTTGGTTGGATTCAATATAAGGTTTAGTATGAGATATCTGTCTTTGCTGATGTGTAAATTAGAAAAACTAAGTAACCCTTACTTTGACAGAAAATTGTTTACCCATAGAAATTAATAAATATCAACAATAATCAAATTGATTATTTCTATACTCATCCAAGATGACTCATGTGAACTTTAGTATAACAGTATTCAATCCTTACAATGCCATTGAAGTTATTACAACTTTACTCATAATCAAGAGACAACAGAGAATAGCTGCAAGCCAACATTAAGTATTATTGTTCTATATACATAGTATGGCACATACTAACTACATATAATTTACTATCATAATCAGATCAATTGCTGATAACAAAAGAATTACATATTTTCTCTTTTAAAAATGTTATTTTAGTTAAATTATAAACATTATAGCTGACATGTATATATGCTTAAATTGTAACAAATTTTTGCAGCTCATATAAAATTTTTGACCTATTGAATCCCCAACCCACTGCACAGTAGCAATAAGTATCAGAAAAAAATAATATAAAGGTTTCACACTTCACTAGTCATATATCTTTAGGAAAGGAACATGAACAAAAAAGAAATATTCTTACATAAATCAATTTATGGACAAATATTTAGTTTTATAAAATATTCTTTACAAATTTTCTATAAAAACATTTGTTCATAATACCAAACATGTTGCAGCCATTTCTTGTATGTGCACTTTTATATATAGATAGAGAGATATAGATTTATATCTGCACTCAATAACTTTCTTTCTAAAAGATTAAATATGTGTATATATATATATAGATGAAGCGAAAGAGATATGTAAAGACCATAGCAAGTGGAAAGACATAATCTCTGCCTACCCCCATGGGAAAAAGGCGTGATTGTATGTATGTATATATATATGGAAATAAATGTTTATAGAACCTATTCCTGGAAATATAACTAGTACAGTAAACTTGTAACAATTACAGGTAAAGAATGCAATACTTTCAAACATTAAATTAACATTATTAGTAAATTTTTATTAAGTAACATTAATAATATTTGAAAGACATATGTACATTACAATTTAATCTGCAGACATATAATATTATTAATAGGGTAGACGACTACAACTGATTATGGCCGTTTTTATACTATAATTATCTGATTTGAGCAATTTATATCTCATGAAAGTATGTCAATATAGAAATTTCAGTTTAATTATTAATGTATATTGTTTTTAGATTTATAAAAAATGAGCAATTATTATTTACGTAATTTTAATGAAACGAACACATTTCTAGCATTCTCACATTAAATGTAACATTTTTTTATATAGAAAGTATACCTATAAACATACAAATAACAAAGTTATTTTAAAATTTGTTTATACGCTCATACAAATTAGGCGAGTTTACTGAGTTATGACATCACAATTGCAGTGTTTTTAGTATTGAGCGTTTTTGAGCGACCCACGACAGCGCCACAAATATGTTGATGTATCTTCAAAAGTAACAGGTGCAGGTGTACTGTTGGTTGTACAATATTGCTCACTTAAAAGAGTACTCTTACTATATACAGAATTTAAAAAATTGTTGTCTACACAATTGTTTCAATACAAATGACTCAACATTTTGATTCATTATTTCTGTTTACAACAAACATATTCATCATCATTTAGACGAGAGAAATCCATTGATGGACAATATATCAGAGTAATATGATAAAGGAAGTATCATAATTATATTTATATGTCAAATAGACAAAAAATGATAGCACATAATATTCACAAGTGACGACATGAATATAACTGTATAACCATATTAATGAATAATAAATAGAGTAAAGTAAATTAGATGTGATGAATTATTTACATGACTAATATTCTCCTCAACTAGATGCACATATCCAGGGTCAGGACACGAAAACCTTCTCCTCAAGTGATTCATCATATTTTTCAAAACAATTCACTCACAAAGACTGAATTCAATTAATTAAAACTCAGATCTGTCATTTCAAAATAGTATTCCTTATCAACCAAAACAAATATTATGCAAAGCCTTGATAACAAATAGACAGTATATTTAGATATCTTATCAAAAGATTAGAAATAAATGATATGAAGGTTCTACTTTTTTTCATTAACATGAAAAGCTAGAACAGTACACTTACCCAAAAATCTAAGGCATCTTTTTCTCGGTGCATTAGATCTTCAAATGGGATAGTACAATTAGCCACAAAATCATCAGGTGGAATGGCAGCATCGTGGAATACAGTAATTCCTAGGCTGTAATAGTATAAGAAATTAGTTTAAGAAATCGCTTCATACTAACTTACAGCAACATCACAATGTCAACATTATTAATACCTGGTGACATTGTGAACATCGTGTGTGAAGGTTTCATTCCATACTGGGTCAAATGTTTTGGGTTTCGTGCTGGAACGGTCTAGGTGGTGTTCGTCGGCGTCGATCGAGACGTACGGGTCTATCGGCTGGTCGTCTGCAATACAGTGTATTTACATATATTACCAACACCCATTTTTGTAAACATGTTACGCCTTTCAAACGTATTAATAAAGGCTGACGAAAGACGATTGCGAGTTATGTGGGTTTATTTATACACTGCCTAATCTCATTCTATGTAATAGGACAATTCGAGGGACTCACCTGGCTTTCCGAAGGTCATGTTGTGCCTTTTCTGAAAGTCGGTTGGTCTCAGTCCCGTCGCCTCACAAACCCGCAGTCGCACCGTTCCGCTGAACATGGTGCCGCCACCAACGAGCCGTATCACCGAGACCGCACCACCACACGATCACATCCACATTAAAAACCCACTTAAAATCATTGAAGGAGCTTCATAGCTTCAAAAATTAAATAAAAGACATGACAGCGACGAGATCCGCCATGGATGGATATTTTACTCTATGGTCAATAATGGATTCCCATCCCAATTCGATTTCCTGAAAAAGTTTCAGGATAAGAATTTATGGTTTCAGAGTTAGACTGAAGATAAAACTCAAATTCTTTTAATCTGTCTAATAATCTGTTTGCTATTTTTCCAGCACCACAATTATACAAAATTTTGCTTAAAAATCTTGTATTTGTTATTTTGTTATTTAATAAAATAGTCTCGAATAATCCTGTATTAAAAAAAACTACCGTTATGCACTACTATTACACGAGTAAATACTGTGTCTATATTCTTTTACTCGAACGCTTCACACAATATAAATACCCCCTCAATGTATCTGTATTCATGTGCGAATGCATGCCACGCATGCACGATATCACACACGCACGATACCCACGTTCGTCGCCACGTTAGACTGACCACTGTGAATTTTTTGCCAAATTAGTATCACATTGGCTATCAATATTATAGATGAATCAGATAAAATATTGAACTCTCAAATTCGAAATATCATACTTAAATTTTTTTACGAAATAATTAAAGTATGTCTCATGGACTGTCCAATTTTACAAAAATAATAATAATAATGTTAGCTTACGGCTTAATTGTTTTCTTATATTATACACTTACATATATAACTGGTTTTAATTTATGAAAGAAATGAAAACGAGTTATTCCTAATCACGAATGAAAGTATAGTCACTTTCATTCGTGATTAGGAATAAATCGTTTCTCTTAATTTTAAAATTAAGAGAAATTGATTGTTTCTCTTAATTTTTGAAAAAAAATGTTTTATTATATATTGTGAAATTCCTTATTATACATTCGAATGCAATGAGTAAAGTAATAGTCTAACAGTTACTTTACTCGTTGCATTCATATGTAAATCGGTATAGTTTTCACGTTCGATTCTGACAATGTGTTTTTTTTATAATGAGGATTCCGTACTACTGAGCCAAAGTCTAAGCTCTAAAAAAAGCTAAAATAATAAATAAACATGTGGAAAGTAGAATAGATTGTATATGATTGTTACAAGATATTAATGCGTTTCTCTTAAAAATGAAATAAATAAAATAAAGAAACATAAATCAAGTAGTTGTGGCGATGTGATCACGACACAGATTCACCGAATTGAGAGATCCATGGCCTGTTATCTACTAATGTGTTTTACGAATTTCAGATATGATTTGTATCTAACGTTCCTCCGGCGAAGAAAAGTATCGGAAGGCAATCTATATACATCTGCTAAGAAATTCAATGATATGTCGCAAGTCCACCATTCCGTACTGAGCTATGCTCGTGCTTTTTTTATTTATCTCAATTATTTAAATATATTAAAAAATAAAAGTACTAATAGCAATTTTATTAACCAAAGTTATTAAGGTCACTGTCACCAACCAAATTTATTATTATTATTATTTTAATAAATACCTTACCACAATTATTATTTTTGAATGACTGAAGAATAATTCAGAAACTATATCTTTCTGCAGTGGTTTTTTGTATGCATGCAAACGTTTGCATATCTGACCACACCTATGGGTGCGGTCCGAATTGAACGTATATGCGCTATTTATAGCGTTAGTATGCAAACCTAGCTCGGAGGAAACAAGCATGAAACATGAAGAATCCAGTCATGTCAGATCCTATCACTACTCACGAAAAACGGGTTGTGAAGCATCTGCGCAAAGTTCACACTTGAAGTTTTGTTTTGATTTTAAACTTTAGTTTGCTTTTTTTAAAAAGCATTTTAAAAGAATCTACAGATTTTCTATAAACTATCGATGAATACGAAAATACATAGGGGTTACAACAAAGTCAAATTGAGAAACTAACAAATATATTTCTTTATTTAATCTTTTATGTATGTTATATAAAGGTGCACTTAATGACTGGAGCATTTTCTACCAGTCATACAGAACATACTATAACTACATCATAATTCATTACAAGGAAAATTCGATCTTGCCAAGCACATTTTTTTTTAACTAGATTTAACTTTTATTAATTCTAATGGAGTTCAACACTGATAAATATATCATAAAAATGTTGTATATTTCCAAAATTGTCATAAAGTCTGGAAGAATATACAGTTTGCCTTAATATTCAGTTTGTCTTATCATGTTCTTCTTGATGGCAGAAGCGAACAGAAAGTATCAAATATGAAACACATTAGCATATTAGGATCGACACCGGGCTTCCTGAAAGGTGGAGCACTAGATTGTACGTTCTTCTTTCGTCTGATAGTTAATTGTTAATGAAGTTATTGTCTAACATTAGACTTGGCATGGGAGTTGTCCTCGGAGGAAATAAAACCTCCGAGGAATTGTCAGAAATACATAATTGGCGAACTTAATTTATAAATTGTATGGTTTTTTTGACATATTTCTGTGCTTGTATATACTTGTTTTTATCGTTTGTAATTTTTGTTTATTATTTTCGTATGTATATATATATATATTCTACTTGTATGCTTTTGAATTCTTGTTATTTATACATATGAAGAATGTTATTTGATTTGGTTACAAAATGAATAGACAGTTGTAACACTATTACATTTTTTTAACCTCTAACTACAATAAAAATCAATTTGGACCACACCACGGAGATGTCACTGCCAGTACGTCAATGCCAAAAAAAAATTACTGGTATAGTACCTATTTTAAATTAATAAAGTTGGTAAATCTATATAGTTTGTGGTTGGTAATAAGGCTATTAAAGTGTCATGTTTTACATTAAAATTTAACTTTTAATGTAATTTAATTGAGTGTAATTATAATAATTATTAATTTAGAGATTTTTATAATTTTCTAAATAGTAACTATATAGAAAATGGGCTTCCTGACAATATTAAAAAAACTACGCCAAAAGGAAAAAGAAATGCGAATCCTCATGTTGTATCCTTTTCAACCAGTGATTGTCATCACAGTTCAAAAACGTTCCCACTGAGGGACTCAAATTTAATCGATTTGGTCCTATCGTCAATAATGCTGGCTAAATGCAGTTTGGTAAACAATGTGAAAATCTTTGTAATAGGCTTAAACCTGCCAACCAAATAATGTAATATTACAAAATTGTTTTCAACTTAACCGATAACTCGTCCTAAACAAAAAATAGTTTTCTGCATACACTTATTGGTGATATTGATTTTTTTTTCTGTCCTATGTTGTACTTATTTTCTTAACAATATTCTATCAGAGGCTTGGACAATGCTGGCAAAACCACAATTTTAAAGAGGTTTAATGGTGAACCAATTGATACAATATCTCCAACTTTAGGTTTTAATATTAAAACTTTAGAACATAGAGGATACAAACTGAACATCTGGGATGTGGGTGGGCAGAAGTCGTTACGGTATAGTATTTATAGTTTTTGATATCTGGTATGAATAATATTTTCATCATCATTCTAAGACATATCATTTTAAGAGTATCTAGCTGAAATTAATGTAGTGGGTGTAAGCTAGTGTTTGTTAAAAAGTTCTCTAGGTCCAATTATTATAAAACTAAGTCTATCAAAAACGCCACTTTCACAAGAAGGTCATGTATTTTTCTAATGTTTAATTTAATTCCTGTCATTAAAACAGACATTGAGAAGGTTAATTGGGTGATTTGTTAAAAATAAAAAATAATGAATATTTATAAAAATTATTCTTTTTTGCATTTTAAGGTTTGCAACTCTACTACTACTATTGATATTCTACAGAACAGAACTTATGTAATGAAAAACATTAGTTTACCTTTTTGAATACATGGTTTTGCAAATGAAAGGTGTCCTAACTGCTGATAGTATTCAATATTTGTGTGGTATTAGTTTTTATATATGTACCATTTCAAATTATATCAATAACACATATTTCTTTATCAAGTAATATTAAATTTTTTGGGTTTTTCTGCAATACATTTTATTGTTTTTCTTGTGATGTTTTCACTTTGCTCTGTCTCAGATGAAAATAATATGGCCATAAATAATTATCATTGAAGAATTTGACAGTAATAAGCATTAATGTTTCCTAACAAGTAAACTCATTGGTTATTTAATTGTTAGTTGCTCTGGCTGTAAGGTCTTGAATGGGCTGATTGTTTCTCTTATAAGTAGCATGACAATTGGGGTATTGCATGTCATACATAGACAAAACACTATTGTGGTTATCTAACTTATTGCAAATCTTATATGTATATTGAACAAAGCTGATTAGTCATTTATCACCAGGTAGGCACTCTGTTAAATAATAGTTAATTAAATTAATTTCTGTGCAGGTCCTATTGGAAAAATTATTTTGAGAGCACTGATGGTGTGGCATGGGTGGTAGATAGTGCAGATGCACGAAGGCTGGCAGATTGTAAACGGGAGCTGAGGGCTCTCCTCCGAGAGGAACGTCTAGCTGGTGCAACACTGCTCGTACTGGCAAACAAGTCCGATCTTCCTGGTGCTTTGTCACTGCAACAGCTGAGGGAGGTTAGTACTACTACAAGCAGATTGATTTATATCAAACAACAGTGGCAAATCATATTATTTGCTTTATGCTATCTGGTAGGTGGACATAATTAGACTGGTTTGCACCTTCAAGATATTATTATTTCTATGCTAGTCTTGCAGGAGGAATCAAAACTTATAGGAGGAGGAATATTCAATGAGCATTTGTTAGATAAACAGACTAACATAAATGTTCCATTATATGTGCAGTTAGTATCCTTCTAAATAAAGGAGAGGAGGCTTACTCTACTGGTTATTATTTGGTGTAGGGTTATGTTTTAAGATTCCCTCATCTTTGCAGAGATAATTGGAGTAATTTCCCATCTGTTATTTGAAGTACAACAATAATGTTTCCAGGCACTCGAATTGGACAGTATTAAGACGCATCACTGGCGCATAGTGAGGTGCTCTGCAGTGACAGGCGAGAATCTATTGGAAGGCATGGACTGGATGCTCGATGACATTGCTTCTAGAATATTCTCCATTGATTGAATGTTTTCGTTTTATCAAGGAGTGACTAATATTTTAATTAAATTAATTTGGTACACTATCCTTACCTCGTCCTTCTCTAATTTACACAATTCCACTTTTTTACCAATGTAACTAAAATTAACTATCTACTTAGTTGTCACCTCAACAACAAAAGGATCTCAGAGCTGGCAGAATTGTTGTCTTAAGATAGCAGATTGCCAACAATAAAAGAAGAAGAACAAAAGGATCTGCAATAAAAAAGCTTATAGTGAAATAATAAGTATTTTAGGGTTATATTGTATTATTTTTCATTGCTAATATTACATGCTTCGTAAGATAATGGTTACACTGTTCAAAAAAATATCAAGGACTCGAAACAGCATAACATTGTATGGATCTTTTGCTACTCATCTAATGTAGCAATATTCGGCAAAAATTGTTTATTATTTTTTTCTTTATTTCATTCAGAACAGATCTCTTAAATTACTAATAATGTCTGTCTAATGAAATATATCAACTGTGATGTATATATCGTCTATATTAATTAAATTTTAAAGTTTTTGTAATATACAATGGCATTTTAATTTCACCCATAATTATTTTATTTTACTCCTTATTTTATTTTACATAATAAAACACTATTTGTGCCTAAACTGAATTCATGCAACTTTTAGGAATGTTGGGAAGGTTCTGTAGTATCTTGTTTTTCTTCTACAGTATTATTGTCCTGTTCTTCTTGAGTGGTAGTTGCATCATTTGTCTCGGAGATTGCTTCGGTACTTTCATTTGATTTTTCTGTTGTCATAGTAATATCTACATCAGCGTTTTCAGCAGTACAGGTTTCAATGTTGTTTTTATTTGATTCTGCAATAAATGGTTTATTTTTTTTTAAATTTATTTTATAAGCATATATATCATATAAGACGACATATGTAAGAGAGAAAAAATGTCTAAATGTATGGTTATGAATAAAAGGAATGTTTAAGTGTTAGCCTGACATTGACAGAAGAGAAATGACGGGAAACAACAGCTCCATTCACATGAATGGGGTTATAAATGGCTTCACTGTCAGTCACAACAAAAAACGGCCCGCTGGGCCGTTGGGAGGTATGTTACTCCCTTAAATATGGGAGTGTATGCCGGGTGTAGGAAAAGAAGGATAAAAGCTATATTAATTCAGTGGAAATGAGAGATTTGAGAGGAATGGCTGGAGTGATATTGAAGGATAAACTGCAAAATAATGTGATAAGGGAAAAATCTGGTGTGAAAGAAGATGTAGTGACGAAATCAAGAGGGGAGGGAAAAAAAATGCTTAGATGGTTTGTATACGTAAAAGGATAGATGAAAAAATTTATTACGCCAATATTAGTGCATTCATATATAATTAATACATTTCTTTTTAGTTGGCAGGGGACTACCTAGACAAACATATTTGGACCAAATAGGAAGAACGCCATGTCAAGAGTACTATAGCTAGGGAAGTATGTTTTGATCCTAGCAAATGGAAAACTGGGAACTCTGCCTACCCCCATGAGAAAGAGGCGTGAGAATATTTATGTATATTTCATATGTTAGGAGTCTCATGACCAATGTTGGCTGTAATCATTAATAAATATCAAAAAAGAAGATTAAGTACTGACTATACATGACAGAAAAAATAGTTTCAGTCACCACTCAAATTAATCATCATTAGTTAATTGTAGTATGATTATTTAAACTTTTTTAATGGAGTGTAAATCAATATTATGGGTTGTAATAATAGTACATAACGGTATTAGTGCGTTATGATGTTATGATTATATGATGTTATAACATGCGAGGCGGAATTTCAGCCCGAGCCGATGGCGAGTGTGTAATTGAGCCGAGCATGTTATAACCAATACGCACGTATATTGTACGACGTTTTTTAACACATTTGCTAGGAAACAGAAAAAAAACATTTAAATAAAGTCAATCTGTGAATACACACTGTTGCTTTCCCGCCATTTTACTTCTGAATGGCGCCACGCGGCGATTAGTTCCAAATTTGAATAGTAAAAAATATAATTAAAAATATTATTTTTTAACACCTTTGCGCCAATCATAACGCACTAATACCGTAATGTACTATAACCTGCAATTCGTTTAAGTACACTGGGCCGTAAGGTCCATATTAGGCTAGAGAAACTACCGCTATTTTGAGCTATACAAGAGTGTGTATGGATGTATGTTTGTTACTCTTTCACATAATAACTACAGAACGTTTTTAAATTAATCTTTCCAATAATATTTATAAAGATATACAGCATAATATAAGCTAGTTAATTGCTATGATGTAAACACTGTCTAATAATGGAATGAAAATATCTGTTAATTTAATAATTGTTTTTTTTACTGTTCCTTGAAATTATTTTTTCAATATAAAAGAACGCCTTAAAATCACTGCTTAAAATTTTCGTACTACATATTTAAAACTAACTCAAATAGTGAAATGTTAAAACATCAAGTTTTCAATATTAGAAAGCAGTAATATTTTATCAATACTGCTTAATAAAATAGATCATATGTTACTCAAATAAAAGAGACAATATACCTTGTTCTTCCTTAGCCTCAATTTTCTGATCATCCTCTGGTAAATCATCATGTCTATCGTCAGCATCACTGTCTTCTTTATCGTCAGTATCCACGGCAAACTTATTTCTTTTACTTCCTTTATCTTCCTCCTCCTCCATCTTTACATCCTCGACAGCGTTATCGGTTTGCTTGTGTTCCGTCTCTTCCTCGGTTTTGATGTGTGGTTCATTTTCCTTTGCAGGCGCTCGTGACCGTAAGCAACGCTGCTCTATTCTTTGTAATTCCTCTTGCAGTTCATGACGTTTGTTACTTAAGCATCCTGCAAATCGTAAAATTATTGATTAACTTTGTAGGAATCTTTCCTATATAAACACTACACAAACCAAAATAAATTATTATTTATTTACATATTTTCACTATTTATAGACATCTATAAATATCGACTTGTCGATACATTTATCAATAAGCCAATGTCGACAAGCCTTGCCCACTAATTAGATAGTCATAGACAAAGTGGTTTAGTGGTTAGTTGGCTAATGGGAATTATAAAAGTGATACACTTAAATTATACTTGCTTACTGAATAATTGTATTTTTGTATTTCTTTGTTGTTGTGCTTTTATAAATATATACATATATTGCTTTTTGCTTCTGCTTCCTGGCTGATTGGAATATATGCTTTTGATATATATATATATATTATATATAAATACTAGTATTTATATAGACAAGTGTTGAAGAAAATTATAACTTCGGATACCATGAGTGGAACTTTTATTTATCATCCCTCTCGACCTACCAAAACTTTATTCTATTACAATAAAGAGAAGTTCTATCACTGGAAAGAGAAGGCAATAGCATCAGAACACCAACTTAATTTTAACGCTACCATGTGTGTATATGTTGATGTCAAATGATTAATATTCAAAAATTTGCATATCATCCACTGTTTTATAAATCCATTTATCAGACATACATTTAGTACAAATCATTGTTAACATTTCCCACTATCTACTTTCTTGCAATAACACTCGGCAACAAAATAACACCTTTAAAAAAACCACTTCAAACATTATTAATTTAAAAGGTGAAAAGAAGAGCCCAAGAAAAATTGAGTCTATTTTTTATATGAATATAACAAAGGTCAAAACAACTTTAAATAAAATATACTTATCATATAACAATTAGCCGACGGCATTCTATAAGCTTCCTCATAGATTGTTCAAAGGTATGTTATGTAATAGTTGTAAGTACTCACAAGTACTTTATAATGACCCCAATCGTTATTTTTTTAGCTAATTAGGACACAATTTTATATTTAAATGGTGATTATAAAACTACAAAATATTAAAGTCGAGATTGTAGGTTTATAAAGTATACATTTTAAAAATACAATCATATTTCTTCGCATAATCGTCATTTTCATTTTACTGATAAAGTAGCAGTATAAAACCTATATTTATTGAAATACCCACAATTTTGACGTGACAACGTCTTAAATTAGGTTGCGGCTGGGAGTCACTTATGAAAAAGTGTAACGCTCGGTAACGTTACGATGAGTCACCGAACGAGAGAGAGGCCCGCCGAATGCCTTGCGTCTCTCTCCCACTCAACTATGATCGGTCTGCCGCGCGCGCAGCACTAGAGAATTAGGCGCATTGAATCGGCGCATGCTTGTGTCTCTGTCTTTGTCTTTCTCGAACGTTCTTGGCGTTGGAAAAACAAGAAAGCGTCATAATACAAGTTCACACGTGTGGTTAAGTATCGTCAGCTGTGTCTGTAGTGAAAAGGAGTGCTTAGATTCGTCATTTACAACAACTACAACAATAAAGGTAAATAATTGTACACTGATATTCATTATCGTAAACTATGATTGATTGATTAATTGTTAGATTGACACAAAAGTTGAGAAACTGAGTTTATAGGTTATGTCATACTATTGATAAATAGTCTCAATCTGAATAAATGTTTGATTTCGAATTGATTCTTTAAAATTACAAATATTAAGAAAAAGTGGCAGATAAAGAAAACTTGATTTAAACTGTGTTGAGCAAGAATTTTAACATCTAATTTAAGTAAATGTTTTAATTTTCAACTTCATTCATTTACAATTACAAATTTTAATTAATTTCAAATTTATTTAGCAAAAAAAACGTAAAGCTGACAACTCGTTTCTTAATTTCATGAAAATACGTATAATCTTGATTGCGTATCAAACGTTTCTAAGTCAACTACGTTAAAAGGAACAACTATCGACTTGACTTTCGCAAGACACATTACAGCAGAAACACTTCCTTTCATTTCATATTTCTCCTATCATCGTCCTATCCTCAACAAAATCACTCAAATAGAAATTTTTTAAGTTTTACATATGTTAAGTTTAAATGTACATGTTTAGTAAACAAAATATATTTCTATAGTTAAAATTTGTGCATTCTTATTTTCATTCAATTCCTTGTTCCTATTGTGCAATTTAATTATATTCATATCAATAATATTCTACCGAGAAAAGACGTCACGTAAAATCTTCGCCCGTAAAACCGACTTTATTTTTCTTAATATTTAAGGACTTGCAAATTTTGCGCTCTTATCTTGTTCCAATACCCAAAATGATAATACAAAAATTGTAGATGTATGTATGATGCAATTTGAATTATTTCAATAAGATCTAAAAAAATGGATGCTTATTCTTAATAATGGTAAAAATAAGTAATATGATACTAATATTGCCCCAACGTGGGTATAACAGTAATTCAGATTAAGAAACATTAATCTCGGAAATACACACTGAAACGGAGCTACAATACAAAGAAAAGTGTATGTAAATACTAAATCATGTTGCATTTTTAACATTTTAATGTTACTAAAAAAATGTAACCGAGTTAGGTTATTACTGCCGTTACTTACTGCGAAATTTATAACCATATTTAGCTGGAAATTATGGATAAGTTAATGAATAAATCAAAAATTAAAATTACATAATATTAAAAAAAAATAGTTTATACTCACTTTCATGGTATTTTCTACTTGTGTTTAACCTCTCACTAGCTTTCTCAGTCATTCTCTTGGGCAACCAATAAATGTGGGGTTTTGCTTTTGTCAAAATAAAGTTACCGAGGCTTTTCTGTGATGTTTCCCACTTTTCAAACTCCTGTACCCGAGCCATCTTGGCTTCCAATGCTTTGATGGTAGCCTTTTTGTTCTCTCGCTCAGCAAACAAGGATTTCCTTTCCTTCTGCTCTTTCTCTTTTTGAAGACGCGCTTGTTCTTCTATCTTTCTTTCTACTTGAGCTTTCTTCTCTTCCTAGAAAATATTAATTGAAAGTTTGTAAATTTGGGCTTGATTCTCTTTGATTTCGATAATTATTAAGAATATAGTAAATAAATGAGTTATAATTCTGTAAAAGTTGCATTATAAGTGGTGTGATGATTTATGGAATCGAAATCTGGCCACAAATGGGCCTTATAAGGAAGCTGAAAGTCACCCAAAGGACCATTAAGAGGGCAGAGTTTCTCTTCATGATCGTATCAGAAATAATTAAATTTAAATAAGAAACAGGGTCACCAACATAGCTTGAAGAATTGCAAACTTTAAGTGGCACAGCTGACAGCTACTGGGGTAGACAGGTCATTGACCAGCGGTTTCGCTGGAGTCCTTGACCAGCGTTGGTAAGCCTCCCACAAGATGGGCAGATCATTTGGTGAGGATTGCTAAAAGTCACTGGTTGCTAGTTATCCAGCAGGTGTCTATTACTTTATGATGATGATGATGATAACAAGTTGCATATTGAAGTCTCACCTTAGTCTGCAATACAATTTCTTCCTGTTTGAACTTCTGTAGTGTCCCTAGAAGTGATCCAAAAATGCGTCGGTTCCGAGTTCTTGCTTGCTCATCACCTCCCTGAGCTCGCAGGACTGCTGCTCGCGTGGGCAGCTCTCTACTGACAGCTGAAGGCATACGAGACCTTTTATTTCCCGGCCCGTCTTCTTCACCATCACTGTCTGGTGCACGAGCTGATAGTCTACACAGGTAACAATAATTATTTGATGCAAACAATAATCATTATTGATGCATAATGGTTAATCCTGTGTATGCAAATTTATGGTACACTATGTGTGTCCATAGTTACAATTACAACAGAAACGCACGGCTTTGCCGTATTAATTGGATTTTTTTAGAAATGAAATATTTCCTTCTCGGGTCTGAATGAAGTTCATGTTTAAGTTTTTTATTGTGTATAAGGTATAAAAAAAAAAAATAATATACACAATCAATTGTAATGTTATTCAATATGTCAATAATAACACATATTGTACTTCATTATGCAGAATAAATCAGTATATTGGTATTACTGTACATTGGCTTAGAACAAAAGGCAGTATTAGTATTTCTGAATTAGAATTTCATACAATTTTGGTGCTAATGTGTATTAGTTATACCTAAAACTTTAATAGCATAATCTGTAAGTTACAGTTCACGGTTTAAACCTCAACAGATGCTTATTAATGTTGAATGTTCCGAGTCACACCCAAAGGTGATTACTACTGCTACTTGGTTAATAACTGCTGAACAAAATGACTTAAGTGTAATTTGGTAGACAGATAGACTGGAGCTTGAGAAAGGACATAGATTACATTTTATGAGTTTACAGTTTTAAACTTACTATTTAAGATTTTGGTTAGATAACTGCAAGCACAGGCTTGCATTTGCATTGCAATGAATATTAACTATGCAAAAAATGCATTAATATTTGTATTGACAGAGCAAATAAGAAGATATATTGCGAATTTTCACTGAAGACAGATGCTAAATGCTTGTTGGATGAATTCCTTTCTCCATTGCTAAGTTATTGTAGACATGACTTTGCGGTAAGAAGACAATTCAGTTCTAAAGATTATTATTAATTTTGTAAATAAAAAGAGAAGCATTGCAGGCTTCACTCTTTCGAATCATTTGTCAAGATACGGAGTCACATCAACATAATTCACTATAGGTTGCAGAGGTAAGGTGGTTATCTATGTGCAATGTAGTGACCAGAGTTACAGAACTTGAAATAAAAGTATATTTACAGCAAGTTAAGTCACATTACTCTGAAGTCATTTCTGACCTAGAAAGTCATTACAGCAAAAGACTTAAATCATAAAATAACACTGGGCAAATATGCATTTTAAATCCACTTTTACATGCAGCTACAAATGTGACACATTTGGCCACAAAGCTCAGAGAATCTGCTGGAATTATCTACTGAAGAGAAATTACATCTGAAATTCAAGTCTGAAAATTTGGGATACCTATTAGTTAAAATTAAAGCAGAATATTCACAGTTATTAACAGGGGATTTGAAGTATTCAATTACCTTTTTTTTTAATTTGCATCAATGGTGTAAAGTTGAAAGTAAACTGAGAAATCGCTTATATTTGGAAAAAAGATTTAATACTAAAGCACTTGAGTTTGTGCAGTTTGGAAAAATGGATGCACAAACCGAAGTGCAACCTTCATGTGTTTTTTTTTGTTCATTATATTGTATAAATAACATAGTATTTTGTAATTTATTTCTAAAAAAACATTTATTTTTTACACTCATACCAATTACCAGCTAGTCCAAAGTAAGCACTGAAACACTTGCATTATGGGATTAATTTATGTAATATTAATTTATCTAGCCATTGATAGATATACATAAATTAATATTTTTAATAGAAACATATTTTAACAAACATGACTAAGGCCTTCAGACTTGTTGACACCTTTAACCAGTATCCTAATCACTCAACTGGGTGAGGTCATGATGACTCCCATAGAGTCTTGATCCACAGGTTGAAAAACATTGGGTACACAAGCAGAATAAAATAATAAACCTACAATATAAATAAGCGGTAGTGAATATTTGTGTCAGTATTTGGCCAACAGCTTGCCCCAGGTTAAATAAATTATAGAATCTAAAATGATAACAAAGTCATCACAAACAAAATAAGTTTCACAGGCATGATAAGAGTTAAAGACTTACCTGCTAAAAACTGTTTTAGTTTCATGTCTTCTTTTTACAAGTGATTCATCATTTTTGAAATTATTGCCATTATTATCTGTAAACGAAGTCCGGCCGCTGGCACGAGTGCTGGATCGAGAGTAGTCTCCTGCACCAGAGTTGAATCTGTAAAATGCAAAATAAGACTTTTGATTATTAGACTAGCCTTCCGGTATTTACAATTCTGACGATACATGTTTAAGAGAGTGTGTGATTGTATCAAGAAATAAACACACTACGCCTTCTCTAACCAATAGTTAATAACAAAAAAATCATACAAAAAATACTAATAATAAAAATAGTACTGTAATCACTAACCTATCACTAGGAAACCTTGGCGTTACATGTATTTTTCTTATGTTTTCATCAATTTTGAACAAACTACTTCTTTCGTTTTCTAGTTGAGCACGCAAAGCACTAAAAGATATAGCTACTTCTGTTCCCATTTTAATTAAATTATGATACAATACTTTTCTTAAATTTCTCAATTTTAGAGGAATTCTCGCGCTTTGCTTACTTTAATTTGACTGGTATTGATGTTTGATACAGATTAATAAATATTTTACAATGTCACACATAGACTATATAATAACGTTTTATTTTTTTCTTGTATTAATTTATGTTTAAAGTATTTTATAAAAGTGTACATTAAATAGTAACTAATAATTATTTTTTTAAATAGGGTTTAAAATGTAATGTTTTAAAGTTTTTCTTCTAACTACTAGATGGCGCTGTAAGGCAGATCGGCAAACCGATGGGCGTGCATTTTAAAAAGTAGTCTTGTATTGAACGTTTCGTTCAAATGCGATTAATAAGCATTTGTTGTATCATTGTATTGCCGCTTAAACTTAAATTACATCTTTTTGCGATATAGCTAAATATAAAATATAAAATAAATATTTGTTACACTTACACCAATTAGCCTAACCCAAACTAAGCTCTGTAAGGCTTGTGCTATGGGATCTAGGGCAACGGATAGACATACATATAATACATATATAAATAATTTTTATTGAAATATATATCAACAACCATGACTAAGGTACAAATACTGGCATTCATCACACAAATATCTGCCCCCACCGGGATTCGAACCCGGGACCTCAGAGATGGCGACACCTTGAAACAGGTGTACTATCCACTCGACTATGGAGGTCGTCAATAGCTGTTCATTTCATTGTCGAATATAAATATCCTACCATCAATTTTTAGGGGTACCCTTATTTTGTAATTGGACTGTCCATTTGCCAATAAAATTCTCTGACAAAGATTTTATGACATAAAATTTTGACGACTTAATAATTATAGGTCATATCCGTCCGCACCGAGGTACGTAATTATGTAAGATCGATTAGGCTTTAGTTAACCACGCTGGCCCAGTGCGGATTAGATGATAACGCACACTTTTGAATATCTTCGCAAGTGTATGCAGGTTGTGTTGCGATGTTATTTTTCATAGTAGGAGCGTCAGATAAATGTAATATAACACATTGGTGCACGGTAGGTTTGATCCTGGGCCTCTCGAATTATCCGATACATAGAGCAATGCCGAGATCTCAGTGCCACCGACGATTCTCCCGGATAGAATACAAATGGCACATTTTCTTAACATGATTCAAAATCATAGATTTATTGTACGTCAGTATATAATAAATCTATAGTCAATATAATGTTGATTTGTCACACAATAATAATTTCATAATACTATTTAATGTTTTATTTGTGAAGCAAAGGTGCAAATTTTATTGACCCAAACAAAATTTAAATTTAGACTGTAAAATGACGATTTGTAATACGTAAATAAAAAATATAAAATGGAATTCCACATTTTATTACTTGTAAATAATATAATAATAATAATAATATAGCCTTTTATTCAGATCTTGGAATGTTTACAATAAATTTATATCTAAAACTACACATGCTTTTAACTAAATACACTATTTAAACTAATATCTGTTCCTTGGTTATCATCGCTAGATCTGTTTGCCAGTCGGCAAAGGCCTCCTCCAACCTTTTCCATTCTGTTCTGTCTTGAGCCACTCTGTTCCACATAACACCTGCCACTTGTCTGATATCATCATCCCATCTTTTCTGCGGTCTGCCTTTCTTCCTTTTGCCTTCTCTGTAAATAGATAACTGAAAATGTAAATATTATAATCTAATCTAGATAAGAATAATACCATTATATTGGTACTGTGATACCCTACAGGATGTTGCGGGATCGTGGGAATACTTTAAAATATAAATACGATACCTCCTCAATTATCTGCTTACCCACTAAAAACCTCTGCGATTCCCCCATTACGCCTGAGCGCAAGCACGTCATCCCGAAGGAGAGGTGATCGCTACGACCCCGTCGGCGTATGGCGACTAGCACCCACATTAAGCCACGAAGATGGCAGCCGGTTATCTCTGGCTATCCTCCGACTCAAATTGGGTCTCTTCCCTCCGCCACTGACCACTAGAAGGGCCAGGTTGAACGTTGAACTCGGCCATCCCCCCACTCGGAGGGCCCTCTGTCAGACTATTATCTGTCAAAAGCGTTGCCCCGGTGTGCACATTACCGTACCTACATTACAACCTTAAATGAGAATTAACCTTCTTCGTCTACGACACAATAATGCCGTACCGTACTTAATTATACTATATGTATATACATAATTATATTATATGTATATTTTTTTAAACCCTTATATTAAATGTTTGCATTTTAATAAAAGTGTGTTACATTTTGATAGAACATATTTTTCATATTAGGGGCTGTCCATTAATCACGTGAGGCTTAAAAGGGGGGGAGGGGTTTGATAAAAATCACGAAAATAACACAAGGGGGGAGGGGGTGTGTAGTAAGATATCACGTGTATTTATTTTTTCGTCAAACGCGCGATTTTGAAACAGATGAGCAGCGCGGCGTATAGTGTTATATTTTGATTTGCCACGATGACGACGGTAAAACATTTTTTTTAAACATTTTTTCGGTAATAGGAACCCACGTATACCAGCTTAATTTAATCCTATACTTATGTACTATTTATTTAAATAAATATTTTTTTGATTCGCTATGACGAGACTTTCGGTGTTACCAGCTCCCTATATCATGGTCCTTACTTTCAGAATTTTGTAATTCTTTGTAGGTACTAAAAATATACGTGATGTTAGGAAGGGGGGGGGGGGGTTAGTTTTAAATCTCACTACATTTCACCACGGGGGAGGGGAGCTTAAAATATGCTAAAAAAAGGTCACGTGATTAATGGACGGCCCCTTATACGTTCATCATTTTTCATTTCCAATCTTAATGTAACATGCTTTGTCTCGAGCACTCTACTCTTTGCTTCTGGGCAAGTAAAATGTCGTAATCCAAGTATCAAATTTTTTATTATATATTGATTATGACTAGAGATCGGATAATCGGATGCATATTTACCTAAAGTTAATTTTTGGCTCACAAATTATGGAAGCGGCTTTTTAAAATACATTTTGTTAAATAAAAATCCCGGAAAAATACGAGACTGCAAATTTAACGTAATGATATTGTTTGAAAATTACTAAATTAGCACGTGGTATTTATTTTCAAAAGACCGAGACTCCGGGTTCATTTATACAACTATGCATACGTATTTACATGAAGTTTAGTTTCAGTTCCCCGTGCGATTTATCAATGTACGATTTATTACATGAAGAGTGTTATACGAAAGTAGTGAGCTAGTTTGACTAAGACAATAATCAATTAAATTTAACAAAACAATAAAAAGCCGTTTCCATACTTTGTCTTAAACTAACTTTAGGTAAATATGCATCTGATTATCTGATCTCTAATTATGACACATTGTGATTGATGATACTCGTATATTGACAAACCAGTAGACTGTTCACCTTCACGTTCTTGTCAGATTCGCAGCAAATCTGCAACCTAGACAAAACCACAATGTAAATTGCTAACATGTGACTTAAGATGTAATTACACTATCCAGTAATTGTGTTACCCTTCAGTGCCTGTCTACTGTTATTTCGTGATAGAAATAGATAAGACAGAGGTACTCAAGCAGAAGACCCTGGTAGAGACCTCTTCTTCGGTCAAATTTTGCCGGGTACTGTTAATGAATCCTGGGTACCATCAATCATTCGCAAGACTGCGCGAGGTCCCCCCGCTGCAGAGCTCTGCTACGGAGCCTGCAGCGGATAATGGCCATACGGATCGTACGAGGCTACCGTACAATCTCGTACGAGGAGGCGACGGTTCTGGGACGCTCCCCCCCATTCGACATCCTGGCCGACATGTACGCGGCGACGTATGCGTCGCGGCGTGTCGGCCGGGGGAGCGATGGGGGGAGCGCCCTGGAACCCGCGCACGATGTGCCTAAGCGGGAGTGGCACCGACGGATTGTGGCGGCCTGGAGTGCGCAGCTCGAATTACGGATCTGCGCGCGCCAGCGGGCCGTCGGTGCCGTACTCCCGCACCTCGAAGCTTGGCTCCACGGGAAGGAGGAGGTCACCTACCGATTGACTCAGATACTCACCGGGCACGGCTGCTTCGGTGAGTATCTGTGTCGAATAGGACGGGAGGGATCGACACATTGTCACCACTGCGCATCCGACCTCGACTCGGCCCAGCACAGGCTGGCGGAGTGCCCCGCGTGGGCCTCCGAGCGCCGAGTCTTGGTCGCAGAGATCGGGCGAGATCTGTCTCCGCCGGCATTGATTGCGGCAATGCTGGCGGACGAGGGAGGTTGGAGGGCTGTGGCCTCCTTCTCTGAAGCAGTGATGCTCCAGAAGGAGGCCGCCGAGCGGGGTCGGGAGATGGCCGATCCTGCTCGAAGAAGGCGGCGCCGGGCTCGGTAGCACAGCTGCGGCGCCGCCGCGGGTCGCCGGCGGGCGCGAGGAAGTCGCGACTGCTACGGCGACCCGGGATAGACCACGCCCCTTCCGTGGCCGGGGGGCGTCGTCGGTGGAGGAGACCGGGGGAGGTAGTAGCCTCCCCCGAGGAGGGCTCCCCTCTAGGCAGGGGAGCGGAGGCTGGGGGTTCCCGGAGGTGGCTTGGTGTTCCCGGGGGCTCCCTACATGCCTGAGGAAGGCCATCGCTGAGGTTTTTAGTGGGTAGGCCTCCCCCTTCTGGGGAGGAGAGCCCCACATAACCGCCGGCTCGCCACAGCCGGGGTATGCAATTTAATGCATTTTCCTCAGGGGGAAAAAAAAAAAAGTGTACCATCAATCATGGATACGATTCGGCAACCAAATATCAGTTATCACAGTGGCAGCATCGTCGTCACCAAGATCAAACAATGCCCGCTAAGTATGCAACAAAGTAAATTGATGCTGACTGTTTTCTTCGACTCCCATGAGGCTTACTGCAACGTGAGTATTTATTAAGAAATTAAACAATTACCAAAGTAAATCACAGGGATGTTTTACGTCGCCTACATAATGCTTGGTGGCGCAAACAATCAGAATAGTGGTAATCACAAAAATGGTAAGGCTACATTATTTTTGATATTATTTATTGTTACAAGATGTTATGATATTATTTTTTGAGAAAAAGAAGAAGTATTGTGATTTTTTGACGTGAAACGTCTTTAAAATCGCGCCGAAACATACGGGTACCAGGTTTGAAAAGTGGACCGTAACGAAAAGGTCTATATCATCGTACCTTAATAATTAAAAAACTATTAGTCTTAGAAACAAAAATGTGGTGTGAATATTTCACTTATATAGTCAGCTCGCTGTTGTGATATTGAGTTTTTTATTAAAATTCTTAAAACACCGTCAATATTGTTTTTATTTCAATCTTTTAGTTTAAAAGCGATTCCCTAACATAGACGTTTCACGTTAAAACCAACGGCCGTGTGCCCCGACACAGCCGCACCCGATTTTTTTTATTATTTTGTTTAGTAATTGTGCTCCTGTTTTCCAAAATTCTTGCTTTCCTTACTTATTACTGAAGCAGACATGTGAAGCATCATCCAATAACTGTCACTTTTCCCTATCTCAAATATGACACCGAATTCCCTTGACATTGATACGGAGACACAGAGACGGGGGCAGCTCATAACAACACGTCCCAGAGCCATAACAAACTGGCACTGAAGCATGCATCCTTTCCGACACAAAGCGCCGACGCCGCCGTGAAAAAAAGTAATTAGCTGAAACGCGACCGCGCATCGTGAGTCTAAATCCGAGCGGCTTTCATGCGTTCACGCGTGCTATGAAAAATGGTGAAGAGGCTGACGTGTGAGTACCAACAATACCGTATTTTGATCTTTGTCGCGACTAATTAGACAAAATGTAACTAATTACATAATGTCGGTTAATAGTTTGCTGTAATAAAATTTTGATGCTACCATATTTATAAATAAAATTATTTTGATATAAAAAAGGACCCTTTCAAAAGACAATTCTGGAAGTTTCTTTTGTTACTGCTATTTATCGACAATGGTGTGCTTACATGTTTTTTAAATTCATATTTATGAGGATTATAATGGAAATTATAAATATATCACTTACACTAGTGTATGCCTTATAATATGAATCAATATTTTGAAAAGACAACTTCTAAGGGTAAGTATTCATTGCTTAATATGAATTGTCTAATAATGTTAGTGGATGTAGCTATAAATAGTGTAGCAGAAAACAACATTTCTTAGTTGTAAATGCTAAATTGTCTAAAATAATTACACTAACGTCAATTGATTGAAACTGACCGCTAGAATAAAGAATTAATGACGTTTCGCCATTGTTCTTTGATAGCAGGTCTTTGACTCATCAGTCAGTTTGGTGGCTTATCATTTATCTATATACCTAATAAAAAAAAATGTGCAGATAATGTGTACTGTACACACTGCTGTAAGTCAAATGACACACGTTGAGTTTGAGAGAGATAATAAAATCGTAGTTCAAAGTAAAGACTTTAACGTGCTGATGATTGTACTGTCATTCATTTATTTAATAAACACATAATTAGGTTTTATAACTGATAATGACTGCTAATGTAGTATAATATGCACACATAACACGAAATATATCTATATATCCTTTAACATGTTTTATTTATCTAGTAATAAAAAATAAAGCGTTAACTATACAAACCGCGAGGCCACGCCGCCGCCATTTGCTGCGGCGGCCATTTTGTCATTTGTTTTACATTGCTGTCAGCCGCGAGATGCATCAGCCGGAACCGCGCGCGCGCGATCCCCGCCAATAAAACACTTATACTGATTAATTGTACTGTCCATTTGAAATATCTCCAGCCACGGTTTGTTTGTTAATATCTTCGGTGGGGCGGTGGAAATTAAAAATAACATGTTGGCGGAAAACGCGCGGAACTAAACGACATTTATGACGCGTGGCCGTCAAGCGGGACGGTGTTTTTAATTCAGCTCCACCCTGACGGATTTTAATCAATCTTGGACAGGAATAGCAAGTGCTGACATATGTTGCCCGCCACGAATTGCTACACTTATAATATTTTTTCATAACTCGTTTCGATTATTTGGAATAGACGATTGAGGCTTTTGGACCAATCCATTATAAGATTATTTATATTTTTTTCATTATAATGTCATATTTCCTAAAATTTATTTTAAGTCAACTCAAATTAATTTTTATACATAAGTATGTTATAACCATAGCGCATAGGTATACGTCCCCACCGAGGTGCACAAGCCAATCCTAACTATGTTAGACCTTAGTCAACCACGGTGGCGTAGTGCGGACTATATCTTTTGAATTTCTTAGCCGGTGTATGCAGGTTTTCTCATGATGTTTTCATTCACCGTAGGAGGGTCGGAGAACTGTATGTATGAAATTCGAAAAGCATATAGGTACATGGTAGGGTCGACCCCGGGATCCTCCGAATTTAATTTATAGCCCAGTACCGAGATCACAGCGCCACCGATGAGGAATTGTTTGGACTGATCCCTGCTGCTACTTTCCGACATCGTTCCACGCGACAAACCTTCCATCCTCACCATCTCAATACTTGGCAGTCCACCACTGTGCGTTTCTCTAGAAACTTTCTGCCTCGCACAGCTAAACTGTGGAATGAATTGTCGCCTGCAGTGTTTCCGAGCCGTTACGATATCCAAACTTTCAAGGAAAGAGCGTACTCCCATTTAAAAGGCCGGCAACGCGCTTGTGACTCCTCTGGTGTTGCGGGCGTTCATGGGCGGCGGTAATTGCTTACCATCGGGTGATCCGTCTGCTCGTTTGGCCCCTATCACATAAAAAAAAAAAATGCTACATTACAGTGTCAATCTATTGATCGATTGATTTTTGTTCTTTCAACGACGTTTTCTTGATAAATGTTTACGCGGCAGATGTTAAAAGTATCACCCGTGCTGCCATTCACATTTAAAATCAAAATTAACTTTATGATGATGACTATAAATATGACTTTATAGAAAGCTACTTTTGAATCGTCCAATTTTTTCCCCTACCACCCATTAGGACGTATTTTTTAACAGACAAGAAGAATGGGCGCAAGAAACTTATCAGCTTTATCAAAAGTAATAACAACATTACAATAAATTATGTCGTTATCATACAATGTACATAGGTATGTGTTTACAATTTATACTGGAAAACAAATATTTACAATTTAGAGTCTTCAAATCAACACCAAGCATTGGCATCATTTAATAATCATTGACTTTGTAATAGCCCTTACTCATTAGCGTCTTTTTAACATGTACCTTGAACTTATGAAAAGGTAATTCAGCTACACTATGTGGAATCTTGTTATAAAAATTTATACATTTGCCCACAAACGAACCTCTAGTTTTTTTATTTCTTGTGTTTAAATGATGCATCTGAAAATAAGTATGAAATGTGTGACAATTTTTATACACATAAATCAAATTTTCATGAAATTATACTGGCCCGATAAAGTCATTATATTAATCTCTTTAAATAAATCTCTAAGAGAATCCCTTGCTCGTAAATTATAAATAGCGCGGACTGCTCTTTTTTGAAGAACAAAAATACTTTCTATGTTAGCAGCCGACCCCCATAATAGTAAGCCATAAGAAATAACACTGTGAAAATAACTAAAGTAAATTAATCTTGCCGTTTCAATATCTGTAAATTGTCTTATTTTTTTTACAGCATATGCTGCAGAACTTAGTCTATTTGATAGGGTCTCAATAAATAAATATAAATAAATATTTGTTACACTTACACCAATTAGCCTAGCCCAAACTAAGCTCTATAAGGCTTGTGCAATGGGATCTAGGATAACGGATAGACATACATATACATATATAAATAATTTTTATTGAAATATATATCAACAACCATGACTAAGGTACAAATGCTCGCATTCATCACACAAACATCTGCCCCCACCGGGATTCGAACCCGGGACCTCAGAGATGGCGACACCTTGAAACCGGTGTATTATCCACTCGACTATGGAGGTCGTCAATATGTCGTCAATATGTGGATCCCATTGCAAAGTCGGATCCAAAGTAATACCCAAGAATTTAGTGAATTCTACAAATTCTACCACTTCATCATGCATTTAAAGAATAGTATCTACTTTTCTTACATTTGGTAATGAAAATTTGATACATTTAGTTTTATTGGGATTTAAAGATAAATTATTAATCGTGAACCAGTGCAATACTTTAGAAAGAGTACTATTTACAACGCCAATATTGTCGTTTCCTCTGTCAACCTTAAATATTAAAGAAGTGTCATCTGCAAATAGAACAGTATTGCACAAAGTATCAGTGAAGTGTGGGAGATCATTAATATATATCAAGACAAACAAGGGTCCCAATATCGATCCCTGGGGCACGCCCATAACAATAGGAACAATACCTGCAGACTCAGTCCCATTAACAACAACTTTCTGGACTCTGCTGGACAAATAAGATTCGATTAATCTAGACACTGAACAATTAATGTCGCTGATTTGCAACATATCAATATTGTACAAGGAACAATGTAGGCGACAACATACTGCCTTGGGGGACACCAACATTTATCAACATTTACTCAGAAAATTTAAGGTATGTAACTCTGAATATCTGGCGACTGTTATCTGATAAAACAAAATAACTTGAAGATTGGCATAACTACAAGTTATAGTACACTACCAAAAATGAGGCAACTCCCTCAATTAGTTTGCGAGTAATAAACTTGTTTTGGTAATGTTGTAATTATAAAAAATATATGTACCACATAATATTAATGTTGGTGTTATTAACAAAATGTTAGCAATAAAATAAAAACGTGAATCTCATGCAAAACAAATGCAAAAAACACATTTTGATAGTTATTATTTCAACAGTTTATCTGACAAAATGTCATATTTTTGACTTCACATTGTGAAGACTATAGTAGTGTACATTTTCTGATGTGGCATTTTGTTACTTGTCATAATAATTACAACGAATTTATTAGTTCATAACGCGGGCAAATTGAACACGGCCATGCAAATCATGCCCGGCTTCTAGAGCCGTGCCGCAGCGCGCACGGATACGTTTGAAGCGCGCCCGTAAATCAGAGCGCAAGCGATGCGCTCGAGCGTGCGCAAAGCGCGTCGCAGTTTATTTTCCTACTAGGCATATTGAAGTTGGATGTAGATCCTATTCTATTTGCGGGTAGACGGTTATTTGATGTCCATGTACGCATGTCTAGACGTGTACTTTTAGGTAAAAATGTATCAATAAAAGAACACCGAGTATTGCAAATTAATTATTATCAGAAGAACATTGCTTTGTTGAATCAAAATCAAAAATTTATTCTTCTAATAGAATTTGTACACTCACTTTTGTCCGTCAATGACGCTATGTTATTCATTCAAAAGTCTACGGCAGCAGACCTTGTACTGGATAGAACCAGCATGAAAACTAGCTAGGACAATTAATTATTTTTCACCTTGTCTTTTTAAATCGTCAATTAGAAGCTGGCTTCAGATAAGTCTAAACCTTTTTTTTTTTGTTCCCCTGAGGTAAATGCATTAAATTGCATACCCAAGCTGTGGCGAGCCGGGGTTATGTGGGGCTCTCCTCCCCAGAAGGGGGAGGCCTACCCACTAAAAACCTCAGGGATGGCCTTCCTCAGGCATGTAGGGAGCCCCCGGGAACACCAAGCCACCTCCGGGAACCCCCAGCCTCCGCTCCCTGCCTAGAGGGGAGCCCTCCTCGGGGGAGGCTACTACCTCCCCCGGTCTCCTCCACCGACGACGCCCCCCGGCCACGGAAGGGGCGTGGTCCATCCCGGGTCGCCGTAGCAGTCGCGACTTCCTCGCGCTCGCATATATAATAAAACTAGCTTTCTGCCCGCGGCTTCGCCCGCGTGGATTTCGGGATTGGGTGTATAGAGGGTTAAGGGTCATAGCTTTTGCCCACGGCTACATATACGCGGAAGTCGGTTTATGGTGCGAAGATTTTATCGCGCTTCCCGTGGGACTATCCGTTTTTCCGAGATAAAAAATGCCGCAAAACTCCTCAAGAATCACTATCTATTGATGAAAACCGCATAAAAATCTGTGCAGTAGTTTTTGAGCGAAGCCTTTATTGCGCATCCCGTGGGATCTGTCGATTTTTCCGGGATAAAAAGTAGCCTATGTTACTCGGGGAGAATGTAGCTTTCCAAAGGTGAAAGAATTTTTGAAATCGGTCCAGTAGTTTAAGCGTGAAGAGGTAACAAACAAACAAACAAACAAACACACTTTCGCATTTATAATATTAGTTGGGATTAATATTTACAATAAAACATCTCGCCACTGTAAATTTGCATGAATAAATTGGAATAAAACTGAATTACTTTTGAAGCAAATTCACTAAATTAATATATGTAATAATATATGTCAACAAGCACTTTCTTTCCAGTCAACCATCGTCGAGTATAATAAATAGGGTAGACGACTTCAATTGATTATGGCCGTTTTTATACTATAGTTATCTGATTTGAGCAATTTATATCTAATGAAAGTATGTCAATATAGAAATTTCAGTTTAATTATTAATTTATATTGTTTGTTTTTAGATTTCTAAAAAATGAGCAATTATTATTTACGTAAGTCTAATGAAACGAACACTTTTCTATTTTTTATATAGAAAGTATACCTGTAATCGTACAAATAATAAAGTTATTTTAAGATTTGTTTATACGCTCATACAAATTAGGCGAGTTTACTTAGTTATGACGTCACTATTGCAGTGTTTTTAGTATGGAGCGTTTTTGAACGACCCGCGACAGCGCCGCAAACATGTCGATGTATCTTCAAAAGTAATAGGCGCAGGTGTACTGTTGGTTCTACAATATTTCTCACTTAAATGAGTACTCTTATTGTATATAGAATTTGAGAAAATTGTCGTATACCCAATTATTGAACTTGCACACATTTCCACGCGCACACACACAGCGCGCGCAACGTGCACACATACACAGATGGGTGTATGATGTTGAGCATGTGTATTGTGCATATTTATGTATGTATGCGTTTAAACTTTGTCTAGATTTAATTTAAATACATTTTTATTTCTATTTCTTAAGTCCACTGCAAATGTCACTATGTTATGTGAAGAGCAGAACCTTCTGACACAAGTATGTTCATACTTAAAATGAGACTCTGGCCACTATATGCTAACGAATTGGATTGTAGAAATAAAATTTTTCATTTTCATTCAATATCTGCATTAAAAACGGACACTGCACGTTTCTATGTATATAAATGTGTAATATATTGAATTCAATGATTTTTTTTCCTCGCGGGATGAGGCAATGAATCCTCATAGGGGGCGCGCCACCACAGTGGTCGCTATGACCCCCTGGTGCTCGGACGACCTTGCACCGGATACCACCCGCGCCCGGTCTACGGCGGGTGGTTATGTTGGACTCTGACAGAAGTCAGGGGAGGGAACTCTCTCAGGGGAGGGGGCGAGGCAGCGCAGCCCTTAACGGTGCATACGCTTCATGGAGTAGGCCGGTTCCCTGAGTGGGCCGGTCGAATCTTTACTGTGTACAGAAGGTAGGTACGCCCCTTCCGTGGCCGGGGGGCGTCGTCGGTGGAGGAGACCGGGGGAGGTAGTAAGCCTCCCCCGAGGAGGGCTCCCCTGTGTCGACGGGGGAGCGGAGGCTGGGGGTTCCCGGAAGAAGCTTTCTGTTCCCGGGGGCTCCCTACAAGCCTGAGGAAGGTCATCCCTGAGGTTTTTAGTGGGTAAGCCTCCCCCTTCTGGGGAGGAGAGCCCCACATAACCCCGGCTCGCCACAGCCGGGGTATGCAATTTAATGCATTTTCCTAAGGGAAACAAAAAAAAAAAAAAAAAAAAAAAAACTACTTACTGATCCGTGCTGTTCGGCGGCGCAGATGCTGCCTCTAGCAGGGTTAGGAATTTACGCGTGATGCGATCGGGAGGGTCTGTGAGCGCGTTTTTAGGGCGACGGTACGAAGGGGAGGGTGAGGGCGTGTAGTTGTAGTTGTAGTTTTTAAGCGAAGCCTTTATTGCGCATCCCGTGAGATCTGTCGATTCTTCCGGGATGAAAAGTAGCCTATGTTACTATTCATCCCTTCAACTATCTCCACGTAAAAAATCACGTCAATTCGTCGCTCCGTTTTACCGTGAAAGACGGACAAACAGACATACACACTTTCCAATTTATAATATTAGTATGGATTTAGTAATTTCTACACTAGAAATTCCCTATATGACAAAACTATGTTTGCCGCGTCAATTAGTTGACTAAGATAGAGTTGAAACTGATATAGGTATACATAATAGGAAACACGTCGAATTGAATTTAGTATACAGTCTCATAAACCTGTGATTCATTGGTTGAAATAGCAATATTACAGTGTAGTGGTTGGCGACACGTTGGCTAGTACGAGTGTGCTGTAGTAACGATTTGTGTGGATGCAGACGGTTGGCGCTGGCCGCCCTCGGCCGCGCGCCGCCGCGCCTGCACGCTCCTGCGCACGCGGCCGCTCCTCACCTAGTAATGCGCCATGCGTATAGTTACGGCGCCGGCGTTGTTGTTGTATATTTTTTTGTATGGTTGTAAAGAGAAATTACACGAGGCAACCTGCATACACTTGCAAAGAAAATTCTAAGAGAGCGTTCAAGTATTACGTAACGCAATATATAAAGATTTTTTACTCCCTCCTTTGTAACGCACCGTAACGTTTTTATGTCACACACTCACACAACACTCAAGCGATCATTTTTACCCTTAAATCATAAAAAGTTATGTTATAATTTTTATCCTTGGTATAGGTAATAAACACTAACGAATATTGACAACGAAAATAACATTACAATCTAGGGATTCCCCGTGAAATATAAACGAAAAGATTTGCCAACTTGCGAGAACAAATCAAAAATGACGACCAGATTAATACAATCGAGGAATTGCCCGTAAAACGTAAATAATAAGGGTTTTTTTATTTAAAAAAAGAAATAATGTTACGTAGTATGTTGTAAGAAAGACCCCGCCCCTGTAACGCATCGTAACGTTTTACGAGAATCCCATCGCCTAAGGCCCTACCCTAGTAGCAATTATCGTTGGGATGTCGATGCCAACTGATGGGATTTTGTTGGGAGGTTGTGGTGATGAATGTGGTACTGCCAACAAAATCCCAACATTGTCCCAACCGCGCCACTGTTGTCCCAACAACGTAATATTTCCTACAAATTAGTAACAACGGGCCAACGATGGCCAGCCAACAGTTGGCTCTACTATCGGACCTACAACCTTTAGGGGTGACAAACCACACCGTTGGCCAACTCAAAAGTGAACGGAAGCCCAACTTAAATTGCTACCAGGGTAATAGCTCTAACCTTTTTTTTTTTTATTGCTAAAGTTGACAAGCAAGCAGGCTGCCCACCTGATGGTAAGTGGTAACAGTCGCCTATAGTACATGTGGTTCCCACGAGATTCGCAGCAAATCTGCAAACCTCATAAGAACCACAGTGCACGTTGCCAACTTGTGACATAAGATGTAAAGTCACAGTACCCAGTAATTTCACTGCCTATTACCCTTCACGCCGGAACACAGCAAAGCGAACCCTGCTGTTTGGCGGCGGAAATAGGTAAGACGGAGGTACCCATGCAGACGACCCTGGTACAGAGTCTACTTCCTAGACAAGACAACCTATTAGACTTGTGCTCTTTGGTGGAAAGTCTACTGAGACGAGTAGGCTGCGTGTTGCTGTTGCATGTAGGAATTTCAAAAATATCCAAGTCCAATAAAATATCTAGTTTATCTTCACATCGGACTGTTGAATTAGAAGTAACATATCATTCACACGTAAACACACACGATTCGAATTAAATATCTTCTGTGAAGTCGGCATAAAAATATCTATTCAGCTGTAAGTTATTAACTGAATTTAATATTAATCATTATTACCAGCTCCGACTGTTTTATTTGTGTTGGGGTCGGATCGGCTAACGAAGCTCATGTGCGCCGGCGCAGACGACGCCGGACGCGCTGTCACTGTCGGTCACGGCTTGCCAACGTCTCCGCCGGCGCCGCCGCAGCCTCTAACAAAACAAATATTTTACCACTGAACCGGTAGAATGAGTTTTACAGTTATGATTGGAATACTTACTGATTTTGTGGCGACAGTTTGAGTGGATTTTTAGTACCTAATGTAAGTAATTTACATTTTCATAATGATATATTTATTTATTATTTTTAAATGAAATTTAAAGTAACAATTACAGCAATATAAGGATAATAAAGATTGCGGAATCTATAGAGGCAGGTACGGGGTGAATTTGGTCATTCCGAATCAAGGACTACATCTGTTTTCAAAGAGCGCCTATTGTATGACTATAAGGATTTTTAATAAACTACTTTATGACCTTAAAGTCTTGACATTCAATAAATTTAAGTTGAAATTATTTGATTTTTTGTTGGACAAAATGTATTATACAATTGATTGATGACATTTGACATATTTTATAATACCATTTTCTTTCCTTAGACATTATAGTTATTATTTCTAGTTCTTAGTTGATGTTATAATTTATTCTTAGTTTTCCATGGCTATTATTGACATTGTAATTTTTTTGTAGCTATTCAGTTGACATAATTATTGTTTGATTCAAATATAATACTATATGCGATGAATGATTGTTTAAACTGCGAAAAAGTGTGCTTCCTTATTTTGATTTATAAAGGTTATTGTATCTTAATTTTTGCACACTGATATATTCAGTAGAATATGTTGATTAAATACTATTTGTAAGATCTTTGTAACCATATTCTGGCAAATAAAATGATTTATTATTATTATTATTAAATGTTACTCCAGTAGCGATGATTTTACGAAGCTGCCAATGAAATATATTCGCGTAATGCCAAAATTACACCCTGATTTCGTGTGAAACGCGGCTCCTTTGACATCGGCTGATCAGTTAAGCTTTTGCCAAAGAAGCATCGCCTGTCAGTCGCGCTGTCAATTAAACATAGAGATGATGAAACCTGTGACTTTGCATCGGATCTATTCACGTAAAACATAAAGAGAAAACTTAGTTTCATATTCTTTTCGTGATTAGAGCGTTTTTGTCTAAGAATCTATACCAAAGTCAAAATATTCTGTATTTAACATCCGTAGGTACTAATATTATAAACGCGGAAAGGTTCTATTATAAGTATGGAAGTACGTTTGTTACTCTTTTACTGAATGGACATATATTAAAATAACTTATAGGCTAATAACTTATAAAACTTATATATACCCTTCCGTGGCCGGGGGGCGTCGTCGGTGGTGGAGATCGGGGGAGGTATTGTGGCCTCCCCCGAGGAGGGCTCCCCTGTGTCGGCGGGAGAGCGGAGGCTGGGGGTTCCCGGAAGTAGGCAATATATATAAAGATACTAGCTGGTAAGATTCACACATATTTTTTTTAATGTCATAATGTCAGTCCTTTTCTTCGCCACGCTAACATAATATAAACTACTTGAAATACTAATCCTGAGCAGACGAAGTCGCGGGCACTAGCAAGTAGAACAATAAATTCAATATATCATATGTTTATATTTCTTACGCTTCCACCAATTAGTTAACCTAGCCCAAAGTTAGCTCTGTAATGCTTATATATATATAATACTTTATTGTACAATAAAAAAATAAAAATTGTAGTTATTCATAGTGTACAAGGGCGGACTTATCTCTAAAAGCGATCTCTTCCAGCCAACCCAAATAGTGGTGCAAGACGTTAAAATTGCAGGGGTAATTAAGTGTTTAACCTATTCAAATGTACACATCATTAAGCATATATATACAAATACATACTTACACATAAATAAATATATACACATATATATATATATACATAAATACATACATACATATAATATAATAATTATATAATTTAATACAATTAATAAGACAGGTAGTACTCTTTCAGAAGACATTTGAAAGATGTAAGGGATGATCTCTCACGAATGGAAGCGGGCAAACTATTCCACAGCTCGGCAGCACGAACGGAAAAGGATTTTTGAAAAAATACGGAATTGGACTTGTGTTATGGGATCTTTTTTTTGAGTTTAAAAAAGTTCCTAATTTAAAAAAATGGTTTTCGAGACCATCTCCATAACATAGGAACGAAGTTAATAAGCAATTTAATTCCCTAGTTTAGTCTCAAAAGAAAAATGTATTCTATCAACCTGCGTTAAGAGATTACATTTTTGTGTACGTACAACAAAGACGCAGCTAAATTAATGAACCAATTATCGCATTGGATAACTCGCATTTCTTAATTAAATCTAATTAAAGAAGCAGATACGATCGGCTTCGAGCCGCTTCCGTTGTTTTACGCCCTTTGTTTGTAGCTCTACCTGAAATGCGTCCTATATTCTCAGTCTTTAACACCAAAATCCCTTATCTGCTAAAGATAGAAGATTTAAACTACATTTTGATGTGCGATTAAAGGAAAAGGATTCTAGTGTAGTTAGGAATAAGGTTGTTTTTATATTAGCTCGGGCAGATGTAAAGGGTAGGGTAGGCGTGACTATTACCGGTGCCAGCGGAGCGTGACGCCCGCCGCTGAGATCAAGCCGCCGCGCGCCACAGCCGCGGGCGGCCAGCGCATAACCGCATCGCACTCCCCTATTTATAGGGACACGCAGCCATCACTTTACGATTGTCAATAAACCTCTGTCATCTCTGATTTTGAAGTCAATAGCGCGACATGTTTTCATTTATTTACTAGCGGACCCCACAGACTTCGTCCTGTCAAAAAGATTTGTACAGTGGCAGTTTTTTGTTCCTAATTATTTTATAGATAACTAGCTTTTGCCCGCGACTTCGTCCGCGTGGAATAGTGACTTCCGGCAGATTTTTGGTTAACCAACAACATATTTATATTTATATTTGAATAAAGATTAATATTATTATGTTGATACAACTTAAACAAATTATTTCGACCAAATTTGGTACCATAAAAACGGTCATTGTGACTAAACTTTAAAAGATAGACATATGCCGTCGCGGACTTTTTTTTAGATCATGTATAGAGGAATAATTCTTTCATACATATTTTTTGTGTATCTTGAACCGTTTTCGCAGCGCACGCAAAGAAAGCCTTCAAAAATGAATAATTTTCCCCGTTTTTTACACATTTACCGCTCTGTCTTTGCTCCTATTGGTCATAGCGTAATGTTATTTAGCCTATAGCCTTCCTCGATAAATGGACTATCCAACAAAAAAAGAATTATTCAAATCGCACCAGTAGTTTCGGAGATTAGCGCGTTCAAACAAACAAACAAACAAACAAACTCTTCAGCTTTATATATTAGTATAGATTAGTATAGATGTCGCATAGCCAACCAAATTGCAAAAAAAGTCTAAATGACCTATTACATTTTGTGACTATTCAATTTTGGAACGTGACATTAAATCCTCCAACGATGTATTCTGTGCTCCAACGCACGCACGCACACTGTTTTGATAGATATGATTGAATTTCAACTATATGTAGCGTTAATAAAGCGCAAATTGACTCTTTGATGTTAGGAACACACCTTCATTGCTTAGACAACAGTGAGTGCTTGCAATATGAACTTTATACAATAACAATAAAGCTCAATTCGACTGTACGTTTTAGTTAGAAAACGTTTGCATGGGAAAATAAAAGGGCTGTTTTTAGAGTTTTTCTGATAATTATTCAAATTTTTCCCTTAAAAACCATCCTTAAACTTCAACGAACATTTTAAAAAAAGAATTGGCCAAATTGGTTCTGGCGTTGTTGAATTATGCGCTTACCAACACATTATGCGATTCTATTTTATATATAAGATTAAGAGATAACAAACAGTTACAATATATAAAGTATAATGTAGTTAGTTTAGTTTGTTGGATTTGGATTTGGGTTTGGAGAGTCACGCCAGAATCGATATCATTAAGATTGTAATTATGAAGAGCGGAGTCTCCTAACACAGGTCCATAAAGCTTAAAAGGAGGCTCCTGCCACATTTGTAGCTAATTCTAAGAATTTAAAGAAAATAAACATTTGTATTGTATTTAGTTTACTATATATATGCATGCCACTGCATACTGCAACCAACAATGTTATCCACAGATTAACAAAAACAAAAATAGTGCTTGACTTGACTTTGGCACCATACAGCGCGTGTGTGTGTGTATTTATGTGTGTTCACATAAATACACACACATACTCAAACACGTACCTACCACATGTATACACCACAAACAGCAACTAATTTGTTTTATTTTTTGTGTTTAAAATAAAACATATTAAATGAAATACATATATAAACATACAAATAAATAACATTTAACAAATTAATATTAATTATAACATATAATTAGATGTTATTTATAGAATTATCATGTAACGTTCTTAACAATTCTAATTTAAAATTGCGTTTAGACAAATTGAACACATCTACAGATACAAACATAGAATTATACATTTAAAAATGCGATTTATGCAAACACTGGTAGCAAATAATTTGTCAACGCGGGCATTACGCTTAAGAGCGGATCTCGGAACTGTGTAATAAATTTTATTAGTTCGGTCCATGCAGTCAAATTTATTATTAATAATTGGGTGCAAAATATTCATCTCCAGATACCTACGTCTATCCTCCAAAAGCATTCATTGGTTTAACATGCTCAAGTTTTCTGTATTACGCAAGGTTTCGCATACAACAAACTTTAGAAGAAATCCACAGTACCTATTGAAAACAAAGCACGTTCTCTCATATCTTATGCACTGAAGGTAAAAATTAAGTAAATTTCCAAATTTAAAGACGTTTACAGAAATTGAAACGATTGTAATTTATTTATTTAGGACAACCAGCAAGACATACCTACACTAACACAATGTTCATGGACACTATAATATTTAAAGCTATGCTAAGTGCTATCTTAATTAAAGGTTGCCACGGCGTGCATTAACTAGGAGCAAATGGTATTAATAAAAAAGAAAACGAAACGGAACACAAAACAAAAAGTCATAGAAATTTATAGAAAACAAAATGTATGACAAATCAAGGTATTGTATCCTACTAGCTTAGTCAGCTGCTAAGGTATTAATTTTAAGAAATAAGCTACATACTATAAACATTTTAGAGTAACACCAAAATGCCTTACTGGTGTTTATTTAACTTAAAAAAAAAAGTATTAAAGAGAATTAAACAAAGTATTGTAAGTTATTACTATTCGACAATAGGTACGTCCTTACAAGCTATTCACTCATCTATTAATTCTACCTGTTATATTAAAAGAGAGACAAATTGAGAAAAACTACCCAGAAATCAAACGCTACATCCACCCTTACTTAATTATATATTCCTATTATTACAAATTTGCTATAAATTAATTAGTTTTCGTTTATAAGACACCAATGTGTCAAAAAATATATCGACATCGCAATTTCACTGATTCTCGTTGTAGCCTTTACATATAGAAACTATTGGGGAACTTAACCAAACTTGGTTCTACAACATCAGTTACAATCAGTTTGCTTGTATGTTGAAAAACATCCGTGTTTTGTCTTATTTTCACCAATAGTCGTGTCACAGAACGAGACAAAATACGTAGTGACTATACTGAATGATCCGGAGAGTAAAATTGTTATTAGTAACAACGCAATTGTCTCTGGACTTCTTTACATCAAACTGGACGAAGTATTTTTGAATTGTACAGCTAAATAACCGGTAGCAACTCAATATGTACTTGTTTGGACAGGATTGCTTCATAGGACATTCTCCGTGGAATCTATAATAAACATTTTAACACTAGTTTGGGTACTATTTTTATTTATTTGATACTAGCGATCCGCCCCGGATTCGCACGGGTGCAATGCTAGTATATATATTGTTAGCCACGCGCTCTTGTAGGTGTTTAAGCAAATATCGATGTTTTGTTCATTCGCACGTTTAATTGCCGACACAACTGACCGTAAAATACAGTATTCTGTATGTGTAATATAAAAACAATTTAATATTAGCCGAAAGCGATACAATTTTTTAAGAAAAAGTGGTACGGTGTCACATTCGTTACGGCTCGCAGTACACTGGCTGCACGTACGCCGAGAACCTTCGAGCGTTAATCGACCACCTTACAAAACAAAAAATAATTCTTAAACACCTACAAGAGCGCGTGGCTAACATAATATAGCTGAAAATCTGCAATTTTTGCTCTTGTGCAAAAATATGGGCGCTGAGTTATGGACCTTTTTCTGCTGCTGCAGCACACATGAACCTCAATAGTTCTGCATGGCGGATAAGTCTGTTTCCCTGTTCGTACCATAAATTAGTTTATTTTTAATGTATTAAAGGAGATGTCCTCTTATTACAAGGAGGTTGGATTTTTGTAATCAGCGTTAACTAACAAACACCAAACTACATTAAATTGAAAGCCGAAAAAATATGAAGTATGAAACAAATAAAAGAAATATTTTTACCACCCCCAATTATTTTTTAATAAATAAAACATGTTTATAAGAAATATTTCATATGGCACCTTAATGATGTTTTTATTAATCTGTGACTACCGGTATCTTACTCTATGTCACAGATTAATATACTATTGCTGGTCTGATCATAATCATAAAATCAAAAATATGACATTGACAGCAGGTGTCTGACTTGTCAGTTGATTTTTTATTAATATTTTTTTCTGGCTCTAGATAACATACATTAAGTAACATGGCAGTCCCTATATTTTGTTAGTTAAAAAATTCTCAAAATTAGAAATATTCGGTTCATTAAAGCAATTATGTATGTATTTAGATTTTTAAAAGGCTTGTTGATAATTTTTTTTAAGCAATGTGTAATTATTGCATTAAAGATGTTTCATTTTTTATTATACCAGAATACGAATTATTAAAAATCGGGGGTCTTGAAAATAACATGACTTACAGCGATTACTTTCTTTTAGAGCCTTCTATCCAAATATGTCAAATTACTAATATGTCAAATTAATAATAGTTAGTTACTATAAACCAATATGGGACATCTCCTTTTCTTGTGATTGAATAATAATTATTGCGTGTGTGTGTGTCTGTGGACCAAATTAAATATCTCTCTATATCTATTTATAGAGACAGACGAGAAGAAAGCGTTGATACTGTTTTGTATCGACATTTCCGGGAGAAAATAAAATGTTACCACCAGGTAAAAGAGGGAAATTGAATATGGATAAAGTTATAAGGTATAAAGCGATGATTGTATTGAAAACATCGAACCAGACCACACATTTAGACAAAAACATGTTAAACATTTCCAATATCACTTTCAAAGCGAATAGAAACCGCTATCAATCCAGAAGCGCCCATAAACCAGCCGGCAGTAAAATTTCAATTATTAAGCGTTACCTTACCAATAATGAAACGATACGAAATTATTTTGTTTGCACAAAAGTATCGAATTAACAATTGCTATAAAACCCACTAGTAAAGATAAAATGCAAACAATGCCACGACGCCCTGAGGGCCGTAATGGGCTACAATGGGCTATAATCCACGGCGCTGCCGAGAACAATGCTCTTTATTGGTTATTAAAACGCTAGGCACGCCTGCGCACTTTGGGCATTTCACGAAATAAACTTTTACAAACGAGCATATTATTTACACTTTTTCCGGACAGAATTTGACGGAAGTTGGTGTAATTGGTCCTTTTATGTACGAGTATCGCTCTGTTGTCCGTCGCGGATTCGTTCTGTTGCCTTGCTATGCGTGTTTTCTTGTAGTCTTAAATTGAATGAAGAATCAGCGTATGTTTTATTTAAATACTAGCCTTTCGTCTATATTCTACCGTGGGAGAGCCATGCTTCGGCACAAATTGGGCCGGCACGACCGGGGTGATACTACGGCCTCACAGAAAACCGGCGTGAAATAGCGCTTGCGCTGTGTTTCGTCGAGTGAGTGAGGGTTCCGGAGGCCCAACCCCCCTTCCCCCTTATTCCCTTTTAAAATGCCGGCAACGCATCTGTGACTCCTCTGGTGTTGCGGGTGTCCATGGGCAACGGTTATCGCTTACCATTAAGGTGATCCGTTTGCTCGTTTGCTGCCCTATCCTATAAAAAAAAAATCGTAATGACGACACGCTTAGCGCAGTGGTCGAGTAATCGGCTTCTACGCAACGGGTCGCGGGTTCAATTCCCGCACGGGACAGATATTTTGTATGACCTACAAAAATTTGTTCCGGTCTGGGTGTTTGTCCATGTGAGATTTCTATGTTTGTGACTGCACCCACGACATAGGATAAAAAAACTAGTGTGGGGCGACGTTGGGGAGGTAGTGGCCTCCCCCGAGGTGGGCTCCCCTCTGGGCAGGGGAGCGGAGGCTGGGGGTTCCCGGAGGTGGCTTGGTGTTCCCGGGGGCTCCCTACATGCTTGAGGAAGGCCATCCCTGAGGTTTTTAGTGGGTAGGCCTCCCCCTTCTGGGGAGGAGAGCCCCACATAACCCCATTAATGCATTTTAATGCATTTTCCTCAGGGGAACAAAAAAAAAAGTGTGGGGCGACGTTTTAAAAAAAATAAATTATCATATGTTCCTATAGGATATACGATCCTCTGGTAATAATTGATTAAAACTTTCCCAGATCCTAAAATAATTCCTAACCGAATCACGTCAGAATTGTTTCAGATAATTTTGGCAGATTTGTGGCATGGTAGCGATTCTTTGTCCATTTGGGTTTAAAATATCGCTATGCAAAATTTTATCAAAAATGATTTCATAGTTTTCACGTTAAAATACTTTTTTCTAACTTTAGATACATTTAAATAAAATATGAATGTCATTTTTTAAACACTTTTTGTCATTTTTAAGGTAGTGAATAAGCTGCTTTCGTAGTTCTCTCTTTTATAACAAGAGTCCACATAGTGTAGCTGAATTGCCTCTTCATAAGTTCAAGGTAGGTACATGTTAAAAAGACGCTAATGAGTAAGGGCTATTACAAAATCAATGTTTATTTAAATGATGCCAATGCTTGGTGTAGATTGGAAGACATTACATTGTAAAGAGTAAATATTTGTTTTCCCGTATAAATTGTAAATATGTAAATTGTATGATAACGACATAATTTATTGTAAATGTTGTTATTACTTTTGATAAAGCTGATAAGTTTCTTGCGCCCATTCTTCTTGTCAGCTAAAAAATACGTCCTAATGGGTGGTAGGGGAAAAAAATTGTACGATTCAAAAGAGTTTTCTATAATGACTTTATAGAATAAAGTTAATTTTGATATTGATTTTGATTTTGACCTGACATTGTCTAGAGAATTTTGTAGAGTCCGTGATAGTTCGAAATTAAAATCTCAAGGCTATATGGTGGATGCATTTTTCCCAGAGATATTGTCGAGAGGTTTCTTAGGGAATACTCGTACAGTATGGGGTTCTTGAATCAGAGAGTAAATAGGTTTTTAAAGGATTATTTACTTATTTATTTATTTTCATTTTAGGGACATATACAGTTATAATAATACAAACAAGTTTAACAGTCTTACATAACATAAACCAATGAAATGTCCACAGAAACGTATAACATACTATTCTGAGCAAAAGCAAAATATGAATTTAAACTGAAAAAAAATGAATTAAAAAAATACGATATAGAAAAATTTTATACATTTTTTGTGTTATTCTAGTTGTTGCTTAATTAGCCTCTTAAATTTACTTAAACCTAAATTGAAATCACAAATATCGGTATCAACAAAATTCCCATTATGTGATTGGCATGCACGGTATACAAATACATTTCTGGCATATTTGGTGTTCGTGGTGGGTACAATAAAGACATCCTTACATCGGGCGCTTATTCGGGGGCATCTTAAATTAATATTATTTAATAAGGTGGGAGAGTCCACCAATGAATGGATTACTTTGTATAAGAATACCTGGTCTCATAGTACTCGGCGGTCTTTTAGGGACTGAATAATAGAAGGAGACTGTTGTAATTTCTGGCACTTATTGCTCAAATATCGTATAAATCGATTATTTATAGATTCGGTACGATTAACGTATAACTGGTACTGAGGATTCCACACAACGGATCCATACTCAAGAATGGACCTTACAAGGCTGTTGTAAAGCAGAATAAACGTAGAAATATTTTTAAACTCCTTACAGATCCTGAATACAAAGCCCAACATTCGGTAAGCTTTACCAACTACATAGTCGATGTGAGAGTTGAAACTTAGTTTGTTGTCAACAATGACTCCCAAATCCCTCACCTCGACAACCCGGTTAATCGGAACATCACTTAACTTATAATTAAAAAGGTATGGGTCCTTACTCCTAGTTAGAGACATGATGATGATGATTACGTTATATGATCCTCCTGGTATTGCAGGCATCCATACGTTACGATGATTATTTACCACCAGGCAGGTCTTAGTCTTTATCACTATCGTCATGTATTATTTTCAAAATAATACATGCCGATGGTGATAAATAGACATAATATTATATATACATAATTTTGTGACGAAATCTATGTATGTATTGCTCAGTATGTAAGTAAAATGTGTCTTATAATAGACAACATGCACTCGTGTGTCGTCTATGGTACCGGAGCCTTTTTTAAATCCGGCTAGTTCGACTCTCGAGAAACAGCTTATAAGTGTCAGTTATGAACTTGATGCGCTTATAGTTCGTCGTTTAGGTTCTGCCATCATACCCCTGCGCCACGTTGTAGGTCCACCATAGTCCACGGCGACCCGGGATGGACCACGACCCTTCCGTGGCCGGGGGGCGTCGTCGGTGGAGGAAACCGGGAGAGGTAGTGTAGCCTCCCCCGAGGAGGGCTCCCCTCTAGGAAGGGGAGCGGAGGCTGGGGGTTCCCGGAAGTGGCTTGATGTTTCCGGGGGCTCCCTACATGCCTGAGGAAGGTCATCCACGAGGTTTTTAGTGGGTAGGGTTATGTCTCCCCCTTCTGGGGAGGAGGGCCCCACATAACCGCCGGCTCGCTCGGGTATGCAATTTAATGCATTTTCCTCAGGGGAACAAAAAAAACAAAAAAAAGGTCCACCATAGTCCTGTTTTCAGAAGCGGTTTGACCGAAGCGAAGATGATTGATTCAGCATAGTCCGGCCTTGATATCCTTTAGTTGTTTCAGTGGTACATTTCGTAGGGGCTGGCATTCTGTGTAATGTACGAGTAGGGTTAACTTAATTTAGGTTCTGAGACTTGATCAAGGGGTGGTTGCTATATTGCATTAGTTAGCTAAATTTAGGTGGCACTTTTAGACTTGTTTGCTTAGTTATTATGTTGGTAGAATTGGTTTAAAGTTAACATAATAATTTCAGAATTGTTATCATCATTTCACCTAATAGATCAGTAGCCCTAGACAAAATGCACGCGCGTCTTTTCTATTCTATTTCTACTATTATAATAGACTAAGCGTTTTCTATCGAAAAATAGAACACAGACGAGCGATAGAATAGAAACACAGTAAGCATCTTGTCTGCGAGTTTTCTATCAGCGTCATCAAGTCACGTGACGTATCTACAGGAAATGTCAGTTCCATACATTTTTTATGTTATCTATTATAGAAAACGCAAATAGAAAGGCATTTTGTCTAGGGGGGCAGCAGGCGGTCCTGCGCTGCTAGCATTCAGTGCCTCCCTCCGATCTTCACCAAGTTGCCTGCCTATCTCGTGGAAGGCCTGGCAACGTAGTGGTGTCCAGCATAAGCCCGTTATTCAAGGATCTTTCTATCCCAGCGGCCGTCAGTATACTTTGAAATATTCGTTCAAAAATTACTAGGCGTCCGCGGCAGACACGTTTGTGTGCAGTCCCCGTGCTGGTTGACTTGAGAGGAGCAATTTGTTGACATGCGCGGTCTGAGCGTCGGCAGACTTTTTAGCCGCGACATATTTGGGGTAATTAACAGAAATACGCCCCGGCGGCCCCGCTGAAGCGTTTTTGCCGCTCTGCCATAATTAGCGTTTTACCGGTGACTTTATTCGTGTCACATGTTGAGCGGCTTCCTTAGACCTTCCTATAGTAGCTTAGTATGCAAAAACACAAGGAAAAACAAAATTGGAAAATTTTATTATAGATTTTTTATTAAGCACATTTTGCATCTCTATAAAATTATTTTTGAAAATTATTTATTTTATATTTAGTATTTTCAAGTTATTACTTTTTCAAGTATTAACCTTGGATATGGATGTCATCAATAATAATATACATACATATATTTCTGTTTTTTTTTTATCTGTTATTACCAGAGATCGGAGTAGGTAGATTGATTTAAGGTCGTTGGCGTCAGAGGTAGAGGATAATATGGATATAACTCAAACGAAAATCAATAATATGCGAAATATTAATTTCGAACTCCGGCAAATATGTTTAATAAAATGAATAAAAAGCCGTAAACTTCCATAACCTTATTTTCACAATTCTAATGTTGGTAATTGATATTTGTTGGATATTAGTTATTAGAGTCGAGATGTCGTAAATAATTACATTTCAAACAATTTTAAAAGCGTGTTTTGTTTAGTTTTTTAAACTATTATTTATTATATATAGCGTTCATAGTTTTTCTGTAGCGTATTTAGTGTCAGCATTGCACTCGTGCGAAGCCGGGGCGGGTCGCTAGTATCAGATAAATTATAAAATCATTGTAGTAAAACAATATTGACTATCATATCATGTTTTAGATTACGTTAGACCGGTTGGTCGTGTTGGCTCCATTCAAGCCGTAGGGTACTTTATGGCCAAGGCTCAGGCTGATTTTAGTTGGTAGGTCACGCGGTCAGACCGCTCCGATCGCGTGGAGTCCAACATAATCCTCGTGACATTTTCCATCGCGGGGGTATCCTGGGCACGTTTCGTGTTCCTTTTGACGGATTCTCAACCTTCCTCTCCTGAGGAAAAGGAAAGTTTTGTTGGGTTTACTTGTAGATCAAAACTAAGATGAGGGCTAAATCAATAAGCATCTTGTATAATCTGCCACAGTGTGTACGTGTAGTCTTTGCCAGTTCAGTTATTGAGGTGGTTCGTCTAGAAATTTAAAAATATTTTCCATACTATATTTCTCTGAAATGCTTTTTAAAATAGTTAGTTTATTTTTAAATAAGATAGTATGTTTGATACATTATTTTTCTTACAGTACTTTCTTACTTACAGTCTTGGAGACTTGAACTGTATTACCAATCAGAGATTCAGAGATTATAGTTATTATTATCTGTGTACATGACAGCTAAATATGTTTAAATTAGAAATGTCACAAAACAGTGAAAAAAAAATTGAGGTCGTCATACGATTGTCAACTCTTTAAACAATAACATAACATAACCCTTTATTGTATACATAAAATACACACACACACAAAAAAAGAAAATAACGAATGTACAAAAGGCGGCCTTATTGCTAAACAGCAATTTCTTCCAGGCAACCTAGGTCCAGGGAAGTATTAAAAGGAGATTTAAATATAGGATGGGTGCAGTAATTGGACAGGACAATAGGCTATAACTAGTTTAAGTTAAGGAATCTTTGACAGGAAGTAAACACGGACTTGATTCTTAAAGGACTCCAGCGTTCGCGCTTTCCTAATACAAAAAGAGAAAAGGAAGAAAGTTCCACAACTGGAGGGCATAAGCCGGAAAAGAATATGAAAAAATGTCAGTACTTCGGTATATCCAGCGTCAGATTAAAATTGGAACGCAAGGCACGACATGAAGAATGGGATCGAAAAGAGAACAAAGATTTAAGGTAGGATGGAGATGTTGGAAGGTACAAAATATAGTAAAGTTAGTAAAGTAGGGATAAAACATGTAAGTCTCTGCGCTGGCGAATAGGTAACCATTTTAGTTGAGAGCGATAGTTAGAAACATGGTCAAACCAACGCAGATTGAAAATGAACAACAATCTTATTTAAGTCTTTATATTAAGTCAAAACAGGCTTGAAATATTTATACTAAATGTTCTATTAATGTTGTGCATTTTACGTGTGTACAAATTTCATCTCAATTTACATAAACAATTTCCAAACGGCTCTTTATTAAACTCTACATCAGAACAATCGAATCCATTTCTCACTTTGTCCTCCATTTTATAGTTTATTCAATCAACGCACATGAAAATATCAATTACAGAGATTTTCATACTAGAACGAGCTACGTGCTACAAAGTGCGGCATAATTAAATCGTAGACAGAGTCGTTACCCTCGTAGCAGTTTCCACTTGCCCGCGCGCAGCGGACCGAAGGGGAAAACGGAGCTAAAACGCTGTAGCAATATAAACTTAAACTTAAGCGAAGTAGGTTTATAATATAGTGTGTTTTTAGAGAATGCATGACCACGCTTCAAATAGAACGAGACATGGAAAAAGGAAAGCGTTTGAAATGAAGCGCGGCGATTGGTCGATGCGCACCAATGGTGACGCGGGGCGTTTCCTCCGCTGCGCGCGCGCACATGTCACGGCCGCCGTCGCGCTGTACGTTGCGTTCACGGTTAACGTTACGACGTTTCGCTAATTATGTACGTTTAGCGCGCTCGATTTGCGGTACATCGGCAACAAGTGATTTGGACTTAACGCGATTTTTAACAGTGTGTTTATTGTTCGAGTTATAATTTTCGTAAAGTTTTCTAGTAAGTGCCGCAGTATTTGCGCCGATTTAATAACTTACCAAACTGGCGAAAGGTTTAAATTTAACTAAAATTAGTTCTTAAGTAATATTACTAGTTCTACGCGTGGTAGCACGATAACGCGGCTTTTATATAAGTAAATCGAAATTACTGTTGTATAATATTTTTTGTCAGTGGGACCAGTTCATAAAATTACTTACCGCTATTCATATCGCCACTAAACAGTAATATTTTGAAGTTACTTAAGCCACTTGTGTAGTCCCACGTGCGTGGCGTGGGATAGGGTATCTTGAGTTCTGTGGGCATGTGCACTGCTCGCCGGCCATGATGCTGGGCGGTATGGACGGCAAGGAGTACGGCGCGCTTCACGCCGCTGCCGCCGGATACCCCATGGAGCCTGGTAAGTCCACAATATATGTATAAATATACACGCATGTTTATTTCTACTGGTTAAATTTACACGATAAAACTGCAAATTTTTCATGAGCTAATCGATAAAAAAAATCTTTGCATATAAAAATTCTAATAGGTTATATGGAGGAATAAACATTAAGGAGTGAATTTCCTAATTTATAAAATGGTTAATGACAATTATCGAGGACCGAAATAATAAACTAGAATGGAGCAAGCTATCGTTAATTATTTATGTTCTACAGTTTTAGCGTTTCGTAGGTACCCCGTACCAAAAAACGGGAGAGAATGACTTCGTTGTCCGTCTGTGAAGACCATTTATTATCGCATAGAGGTCTCTTATTAAAATATATCCAATACTTAGTTCTGTAACTATTTGAAGCACTGAACAAAATGCTAATTCACCGCAACGGAATTAAAACCTATAGGGCGTTTCCTGTTGACCAAGAATCATAAAATTTGTCATCAAGAGGATGAAAACCTATGGGGTATTTTCTGTAAGCCTAGAATCATGAAATACGTACATCATCGAGAAATGTCACGTTGCACGAGTAAAAAAAAAATCGTAGACGGAATACGAGTACTTGTAGCTAGTATTACAAATAAAAGGGATTATATATTTAATCGTAGTTGGTTACTTAACTAAAAAATTGTATGGAACTCTCAGTGCGTGATTCCGATTCGCACTTAGGCTGCTTTTTTATTTTCATTTAACAACTTTTATAACTAGTGTAGTTTAGTGTTTACATTCGTTTGCAATCTATGTACAGTACATTGGTAACGTAAATGTACATAATTTTCATAAGATAGCTCACATCATTTTTCCCTCTGGAGAGGTGAGGCTGAGAATCCTTATGGATATCTCCGGAACTAATTGCTATGGTGCTTAAGTCGGACTCAAAATTATTTGAGGTGCCACAATTCAGTCCTCATTTGATATGACCTACCAATTCAGCCCTAAGCGTTAGTGTTAAGGACCCCACGGCTTGAATGAAGGAGTATCGTCAAACATCTTTTTTTTTATTTTTTTTTTATTTTTTTTATAGGATAGGGCAGCAAACGAGCAAACGGATCACCTGATGGTAAGCGATAACCGTTGCCCATGGACACCCGCAACACCAGAGGAGTCACAGATGCGTTGCCGGCCTTTTAAAAGGGAATACGGGGAATAAGGGGAATAGAGGGGAATAAAGGGGAAAATCAAAATGCATCTATCAAAAACGCTCTAGGTAGAGTCATAAAGGAACACATATGATAGATCGTGTGATATTTTTGTATCGACCAATTTTTTACTACATTTGTACCTATTAATCTAAGATACATTTTTGCCTGAAATCGTTCAGAAAGATCATTCCAAATTTAATAAGACAATTAAGAAATTCAAATGTCTTAATGTAGGTGACCCATATAGTTTAAAGTTACCACATTGAAAACACAGAGCTTTCCTTCATAAACAGATTCACGGCAAAATGAGCTTATAGTATTTTTGGATTTGGTTACGACTTCAATTGTTTTATATTGAATATCGTCAGAATAAGTAGCATTTGCAAATAAGATAACGTTGAAATAGAATAATGCATATTATTCGCGTATTTATCTTTACAAAAGCGATGTTTTTATTCATTGTTATGAGATATATGATTTAAATATGAACTGAGTTCGTGATCCCATTTTGTCGTGAGAGACAACATATCAATTAATCTATACAACATATATTCAAACAAATATAACAAATAAAATATCATTAATATCTAATCTTCGATTAGATATTAATGATTTGTTTGAATATTTGTAATTTGTTAATTGCTAAGTTGAAATTACAGATAAATTATGTATTGCTGATATATGAAGATATTTCCTTAAATTGAATTTTGATGTAATCCCGCGCGGAATGAATATTATGAAATTTATTCCTTCAAATTAGATTCGAATCTTCGATCGATTTCGATTCGATCGAATCTAGTATATATAAAGTTCGACACTAAATGACTCACTGACTAACTGATCAGGTTATTATTTGGAGTGTTTTCGGCATGGCAGACGGCATGAAATAATTAAATTTTATACATTGGCTCCGTTTGTAATGGAATTTTGAACACAACATATCGTGCAAAATGGTGTGTAAAAATAGCGCCGCCGCCATCTTGGATTGAAAAAATGGGGGTGAAAAGTAGAGTATGCTGATCGGGGATAAAATGTATATTCTGGACAGGCTTGAAACCTTCGATAAATATTTTCTTTCACCTGGTGCACAGAATATATGTGATTACTGTAAAAAATACAGTAATTCTGCAACCTATCTATTGTATTTCGTTTGTAACAAGTGACACCAGAGGTGTCCAAGCCGACCCTAGCAGACCCTAGACCATCAACCGGATAAAACATAGTTGTCAAACAAAAAAAAAGGTTACAACTGTTAGCTTTCTTTAATTAAGGCCTTTATTTTGTTACCTTTATTTTGTTGTTATCAATAATCTATATTTTAAGAACGTCACATTGAACGTCAGGTCTGTGCTGTGCGGCCATACTGATTTTGTATATTGTAATGAGCAGTCGTGTTTATAAAATCCGTGTAAATCAACGACATCCTGTTTCATTTCTCGAGATAAAGAACTGATCCTTCACAACATACCAAAATGTATTTGAAATCAAGTTGATTAACGATCAGTCGTCAAATGAATCACAGATAACAAAAATGTGTAATATCGGGCGTAATTAAGACTTAATTATTGGAAAAAGCTGTCGATAAGCTTAATAGCGAGTTATCGATAAAAGCTACAGCACTAAAGAGTTCATGGGTCAAAAAATACAAAAATAATTGATTCGCCTTTTTTTGCCTATCTCCGTTAGTCATTGCGTTATATTTTTACAAACTTTTTAATTACCAAACGGTACTCTGGCTATTTTTATAGGTAGTAAAATAAAATGTCGCACGTACCATGATATAAATTTTGAATCTGTATCTTTATTCATGGCTTAGGTTTCCAAACCATTGTTAAAAATTGTACAAACAACCGAAATATTCGTACTATATAAATTGTATTTTTATGACATCTATTAAAATATACAATAAAACCTTAATAACAAGGGCGGATCCACCGTTGTGGGCACAATGGGCATACCCACAACCTTAATAGACGTGTGACGTCACACTTTTACGGTCTATTGAGATCGATAGGCTGATGATAATAAACGACATGCCTTAATAAAATTTAAAAAACACAATGAATCATGAAACGTGCGTGATTCGGAACGCACAAATACTGGCAACTCTTCCGGTCAGCGTAGCTACCACAGAGAGATCTTTTTCTATTCTTCGCAGAATAAAATCTTGGTTGCGTGCCTCAATGGCACAGGAAAGATTATCCGGGCTAGCTCTCCTAAATATACACAAAGATATAAATTTGGATATCGATGACATTATCAACGTTTTCGCAAAAAAGAAACGTAAGCTTGAATTTGTAATTTAAGTAAGTACCTAATAAAGTTGTTTTATGTAAAATGAACCTTAATTTGATATTCTTACAAAATGTAAAAAATAATAAATATCTCGCGTAGTGGATCTCACTTGCTGATCTCACTTACATTACTCCTGATACAACGTCAAGATACCTAATTACCCAGTCTAGTGTCGCTATATTGGCTTACTATCTACTAGAAAAAAAAAAGAAAAAAAAAAGAAAAAAATATAAGTTATTGATTGAAATAGGTTTGGATCAAAACTGACTATTTTATTTCAAGAAATCGGGTCCGACTTCCTGCTAAGTTTATTTCCATTCCTAAGGCCAAAGGCCTTATGCTCAGAAAAAAGAAAATAATCTAATTCAAAAGTTCATAAACGACTTGCATGATTGTTAATGAGCATGTTCATGTTCCGACTCGTACTTAGCCGATTTTCTAGTAGCTGTGACCACAACCTTTTATGAGGACTGGATCCGCGCTTGCTTAATAAAATATATTCTTGTATCCTTACTTCAGTTGGGTTACTTTTAGTCATATCAGCGGAATCATGAAATAGCCTGTAAACCCAAATTATTGTTGTTTATTATTTATGTAATACAAAAGACATAAAGTTAGGAGTACGAAAGAAATAAACATCAATTTTACAGGTGAAAAAATACATCACATCTATCATCATCATTACAGTTAATGTGGTAATGTCATCATCCAGGGGCGAAAGCCTACCCCTAATCAAGTTTGGATGATTACGTCTTAATAAACCACCCCGGCTTAATCTGTATTAGTCAATTTCACATACTTATCATTCGTGATGTTTTCCTTCTCCGTACAACCGTCGGATAAAGTACAGTTAGTAACACATCAAGCTTTACATTAGATGCGAAAACCACCTGTATTTTGAAAGCAATAATTGTTGCCTTAAGGTCGACATGTAAAGTCGCGTTGCTGCGTGTACATATGCAATTCCAATAAAACAAGTTGGTACAAGAATGGAACCTTGGACGATCCCATTGCCGTGACCACAGCGCCACTGACACTATTAAAAGACTAAATTGTTCAAGTTCTCACGTAAGAATAATAGCAGATTAATTTATTATGAAATCGGACATTGATATGCAATCTTACTATAACAAGAACGAAAGATAAAAGGTCTTCTACACAGATAACTCTCTCCGCGGCAATAACATTCATACTCAGTTATGTTTTCATATAAATATATCTAATTCAGGCTAACGAATTGAAGCATCCACGTTTGGATATTGTAACATCAAATGAGTACGCAATAAATAAAGTCGTGTAGAAGAATTATGAACTTACAGACTAACCAACAATCATATACTGATTACTCGTATTTCAACCTCTTTGAGGCAGATATTCCTACAAATGTAGGTAGGATAGGTATTTATGTATTATTTACTATTTACTTAACAATACTATTTACTTAACAATCTATATACATATAATAAGACAGTAAAAATATTTTGTCTGTACATTTAGTATTTTTGACTGAAATGGATAGAGGGGCACTTAAATAGATTATTAGAAAGCAAAAAAAATTTTTTGGAATTTTTTGTCTGTCTGTCTGTATGTATGTTCACGTTTATCTCCGAAAGTACTGAACCGATTTGCTTGAAACTTTCACTATTTGCTTTGTTTTAACTCAGAATAATATCTAAACTTTGTTTCATCAAAATCGGTTCATTAAAAAAAAAGTTATCGTCATTTTAATGAACTCAAATAAATAAAACTGGAGTGTCATCTGTGAAAATTGAAGACGGTGAAATTTTAATCAAAAGTACTGTGAAAATAGTATTTGTGGAAAAGCTCATTGTTTTGTGCCATACTATACATACATACATACTAATATTATAAATGCGAAAGTAACTCTGTCTGTCTGTCTGTCTGTTCCGCTTTCACACCAAAACTACTGAACCGATTTAAATGAAATTTGGTACACAGATAGTCTGGAGCCTGAGAAAGGACATAGGCTACTTTTTCATGCAAAAAAGGTTGTAAAGGGTTGTAAAAGGTTGAAAGGAGGGATTATTGGTTGTATGGAAATATTGTTAAAACTACTGAACCGATTTAAATGAAATTTGGTACACAGATAGTCTAGAGGCTGAGAAAGGACAGAGGCTACCTTTTAAAGCAGAAAAGGGTTGTAAAAGGTTGAAAGGAGGAGGTGAAAGGTTGTATGGCAGTATTGTTAAAACATATCCTTCCTGTGGGAAATTCGAATATAACGCGGGCGAAGCCGCGGGCGGAAAGCTAGTTTAATAATAAAGTAGGATTCACTATCCCCAGTTTCCAACTTACCTTTGAACCCGTTTTTAATTTTGTGCCGAAAGCTCCCGCCCCAAGCGATCCTGTGTTACTAAAAATGTCCTTGAAATTCCTAAGTCCAATTCCGTATTTTTTCAAAAATCCTTTTCCGTTCGTGCTGCCAAGCTGTGGAATAGTTTGCCCGATTCCATTCGTGAGAGACCATCCCTTACATCTTTCAAATGTCTTCTGAAAGATTACTATCGGTCTAATTAATTGTATTAAATTATATAATTATTATATATATATATGTATGTATTTATGTATATATATATATATATATATATATTATATATATATATGTGTGTGTATATATTTATTTATGTGTAAGTATGTATTTGTATATATATGCTTAATGATGTGTACATTTGAATAGGTTAAACACTTAATTACCCCTGCAATTTTAACGTCTTGCACCACTATTTGGGTTGGCTGGAAGAGATCGCTTTTAGAGATAAGTCCGCCCTTGTACTCTATGAATAACTACAATTTTTTTTTTATTGTACAATAAAGTATTATATATATATTAGGATAGGTAATTTCAAAAATGGCGAACTACTATAATATCATACCTTTTTTTTTGTACCGCTAAGGAAATTACATTGAATTGCGGAGAGCCGGCTCTTATGTGGGGGTCTCCTTTCCAAGGAGCCTACCCACTAAAAACCTCAGCAATGGCCGTCCTCAGGCGTTTGCGGCGTTCCAAAAGCAATTGGTTTAAATAGGTATGATGAAAATAACTGTCAGATAAAATTGACTGGATTTGACAATCAATTGGATCTGACATTCACGATTGAAAAATCTAATCTCATAAATCAATTATCATTGTAGTGATAACATTTGAAGAGAGGGGATAAAAATTTACCTTTCTACTTTCTTTCCTGTTCTTCGTTAAAGGTTCTCCCAATTTGCGAAGAGGCTGTAAAGTCAATAAGTGCCTGCAAATCCTACGTTTATAGCACTAGTTTAATAAACGATATTCCACGTTAATCGAACCTTAACCCGATTGCATCGCTTGTATCGATAGTACCGAGTGCGCTTTATCGATTTCCTAATTACCTGTTAGCCGCAGGCGGGGTATCGCGGGTCACGGGGCAGGCGCTGATAGCGCTACTGGTCGGCGCCACTCATTGAGCGCTAGAAGCCATGAATTCACGATGTGATTTTGACTTTCAATGTAAAAATTACGTCACATACGTTAACTTCAAGACAAGTTTTTCAACGAGCCCACTCCACGGCTTGCAACTTTGCATTATCAGCAAAACGATGAAGATATTTAACAAAATTGACAGACATACAGGACAAACATACACTTTCTTTTCATATGAGACTTAAATATAAATAATATTAACAAATTAATATAATATTAGTTGCATTACAATAAGTTTCCGAGAACCATATACATTTTAACTTAATAATTTTCATTAGTCCATTCCATTACTCCTTTATTCATAAAATATTCTTAAAAATTAAACCTAATATGCCGCCTGGAGAGGGGCAGCGCCCAAGCCGGCCGTCTTCATCCGATAGGCTGCAGAGAAAATCTCAGCTGCTCAAATTCAAAACCTAGTAACACCTAAATTAAAAAAAAAACGCTTTTTGGCATTTTTCGACTAAATAAAACACTCACTTTCATACGTAATTTTTAAGATATAATTTAGCAAGTCTATGCAATTTGTCATGATTACGAGAATTTCTTTAAAGTACAAATTCTAAACTTAGTATTTCAGAATACAAATTTAAAACTCTAGCATCTCAAGCGCTTACTAAGTTATGAATTTGAAATACCAAATTTCTATGTTTTGAATTTGGCGCGGATTAAAAAATTAATGAAATTTCAAAAATTTAATTCAACTTGATAACATAGTAAAGCAGAATTTTTAAGTTTTAATACTGTTTTTATAGTTATATTTGGGTAAATTTACGAAAAAAAATAAAGTATGAGCGATTTTAGTGTAACTATACTCCAAAAAGATTACGAGTATTACAAAATAAAATGTCAATTATATAGCACAACTTTTCGTCAAACACCCACATCGTTATCTCTTCTGGTTTCGTCGGCCTAACGAATCAAATTAGCCGACCAATTTTTTTGCTCTCCTGAACATTTTTGTTGGAAGGAGTTACTATGTTTTGATTTTAAGCAGCCGATCTCTGGACTATACGTGCCGTGTCGAGAATCACTGCTTTCTTTATCTGGCCCTTGATTCATCCGTCAAGCGAAGAGCCTCATAACATGTTGATCGAGGCTATTTTTTTTTTATTCCATACGGTGGCAGACGAGCAAATGGCCCACCTGATGGTAAGTGGTAACCATCGCTTATGGACATCTGCAGTGCCAGGGGCACAGCTGAGCCGCTGCCTACCTGGAGAGAAATACTCTTTTTAAGCCTCGTTTGAAGTTAGACATATCGTAGCGCTGAGGAAACATCGCAGCAGGGAGCTCATTCCAGAGTTTGCATGTACGCGGAAGGAATGAATGCTGAAACCGAACTGTACTAGACAAGATCGGTTCCAGGTGATATGGATGAACTCTACTGCGGTGGCGGGTGGTGCGATGGTAAAAAGGTGACGAAGGCACCATTGCAAATAATTCCTCAGAGCACTCTCCGTTAAAGAGCCTATAAAGAACACACAGAGAGCCAAAGTCTCTCCGCTGCTCCAAGGTCTCTGTTGAGGCCGTAATATTGGGATCACCGATGATACGGAAAGCACTCCTTTGCAGGGAGTCAAAAGGGTCGAGTTGATATTTGGGGGCTCCAGCCCAGAGGTGTGAACAGTACTCCATATGCGGCCGTATTTGAGCTTTATAAAGCATCAGACGCTGACTGGGCGTGAAGTACCGCTTCGCTCTGTTGAGAACACCCAATTTTTTGCTTGCCATTTTGGCTTTGTCCTCCAAATGACTCCCGAACTGCACTGTGGCTGAAATTTCCACACCTAGAATCCCAATAGATTCGGACATACGAAGAGCGACTCCCTGAAACTGAGGCACTACGATAAATGGGTCTTTCTTCGCAGTGAACGCGCACACTTGTGTCTTCGTGGGGTTGAACTTGACTAAGTTCTTTGCACCCCATTCCGAGACTCGCCCTAGAGAGTCCTCGACTTCAGACACAAGTTGCAACCGTCTTTCATGTAGCGACATCCGGGGGACGTTCTGGTGGTTGGTATACCGCACATCACCCGTGCTGTCATCTGCATAACAATGTATGTTCTCAATGGACAACATATCGTTGATGTTATTATGGCTATCAGGCCATTCGCAGAAACGACTATCGGGACAATGATTATCGAATCAATATTCTACATGGTGGCTACCTCGTGGACCAAATCAAGGCATCCAGCTTAGGTAACGTCCATTACAATATACCAAGGATTGACAAATTATATTTAGTTGAAATTAAATTAGACCTGAACTAAACTAATGTAACTTTAGTTTGTTATATCTCGTCTTATTTGTAAATTACACTACATTACTTTATTTGTAACTAGCGGCCCGTCCCGGCTTCGCATGGGTTGACATTACTCTTCGCAGCGTATGCGATGTAAGACATTTTATGGCTATTTATTTTACACCTTCGGTTGGTTTTAATAAGATTTTCTAAAGTAATCTAGTAATAAATATAACATATGTTACTCAGTGATAATATAGCTTTCTAATGAAAAAAGAATTATTAAAATCGGTCCAGTACTTTTTGAGTTTATTCGTTACATACAAAAATACGAATCTTTCCTCTTATGTGTTATTTTTGTTCTTTATTTTTTTACGCTTAATTTGTTTTGACGTCAATTGAATAAAGATTATTTTCTATTTTGATTCTTAATGGAATTGAAACATCATTATTTTGGCTAACTGAACCAATTTCGAATCTTCGTTAATAGCACAAAACTAAAATGCAGTACAATTTAGTTTGCGTCTACAGAGTGAGCAATATAAGAAGCTTTCGCGTAGTTTCCGCCTTCTTGCAAAGGGTTAACCTATACATTATAAGCAAACTGATAATATATATTGTATTTCTGTTTATCATAGCTTGGCGTCTGAGCACGAGACTTACTAATCAGTTGGCCGATGACTTTAGGTCGGATTTACAGATAACGTGTTTACGTGTTCGTAATCGAGTTTTTATGCGCCTGCGCATGCTTTGGCACTTGTCTATTTGTGGATATCGTTAGTTTTGTTTTTGGTATTGACATTCACGCGTAATGTTAGTTTTTATCATAAAAAGTATGTCGATATATTTTTATTTTAACGAAATATATGATAATGTTGTTCACTCAATCATGTTTTAACGACTGGCAGCCCGTTACAGCGGCCGTCAAAGCGAGTAGATTGTGATCTACCTACATGAAATAAATCTAACAAAACGAAGTACTTAATGCGATCAATGCAGACACACAGACAAACAAACCTAGCTATTTGTTAACTTAATCCCTTGAAAAAGATGGCAATGAAATATAGACAGTGCTAGCACTGAGATAGAGTCGTCATTTCAACAGAACATTCAGGGGTGGCGCCGCGAACAACAAATTGTCAGGAAATTGTAACATAATTCTCTGTTTGGGGATGTTCTTACGAGGGTTAGGTTACGTGGGTGTTTGGAGATTATTGTTCCGAAATAGTACGACGCACATCAGTACAGAGGGCGCTGCTGTTCATTAAAAATTTGCTTGTCACTTTTACTTGCTCTGAGACGTGAACCAGTAAAGAACTACGTTATAAAAATTAAGCAGTTTCAATTATTCTAATAATACCTGGGCCCCCGACATGGTCCTAGATCATCGCCGGATATCTCAGTGTTTTGAAGAAAACTGTTTTTTTAAAAATTGGATCAGCTAAGCGCAGTGATTAAATTGGGGATTGCGCATTGTTATAGAGTGGTCGTAAAGGTCGAAAGGTCGAGTTCACCGGACAGAAACGGATGCAACAAGATTAAAAGTTATTAATTTTAAGAACCCAACACTCTAATCAGGTATTTTTAGAGTCAATAAGACCTATTAACAGGTTAGTAACAATTTGAATTATCATCTTAATACATTTATTGAAACGTTATAACAAAACTACCCACAAACTTGTTAAAAGTTATTTGCAGTGTAGATATTGTGATAAAAAGCGTAAAACTAAGTCGTAGTTTTCCATGTTAGTAATTTCATTCACATAATAAGGCGGAATATTATAATTACTTAATTATTAGTTTAATCACGTATCATTAATGTAAAACACTCATTTTATTTTTCAAATGTGAAGTGGATTGTTTTTGTTAAGTATTGTTTTGTTATACTGCTGTTAAGTAATACGTAAGTAGTTAAAATTCAATTGATTATTGTGTTTGCGTCCAGATTTAACCCTTGTAGTTACAAAGTATTATTTAATTAGCCTAATTAATTAAAATAAATCTTTGCCTGAACCCACGTTTACGGGACTTAGAATTTCATTGTTGATTTAGTCTTACTTCATTAACTATTAAAAAATTGTTATTAAAAAGTGTATCTACTTATTAAAATTATAATAATTTTGTGTGTTAATTTATTTTAGCAATTCATTAGCATATGTACCTTTATATTTTGCTCAAAAACTTTGCATAATTATAGACAGAGAATTTAAAGATATCTAGCTAAGTAGGTATTAGGATTTGCACATTGTATCAATTTGTAATAGCCCTAAGTTCATAAGTAAACACTTCTTATTGTATAAATTACAGAATGATGGAGGAATTAAAAGTGCCTAGTCGGCCCCAGTCTCCTAGAATAACCGATGAAAAAGATTTAATCAGAAAAAGAGGCAGTATTAAGGGTCGTGTCACAGCATTTGCAAATTATCTATCAACTTTGAAAGAATCCACGCTGAGTAGCCTGGAGGCCAGGGAGTTACAATTAAGAATCGGTAAGATTGAATCTTTATATAACTTATACGATGAGGTACAGTTAAAAATTGAATGTATTGGTGATGGTGACCTACAGGAAAGTGAACGAACTGAGTTTGAAAATAATTTTTATCATGTACTTGCTAATGCTCAGTCCATATTAGATCGATATTTAAAGGCTGAGGACAGGATTGAGGTTGAATCTTGTAGTTCTCGTTCTAATCATAAGTTAGTCAAATTACCTACTATTCAGCTACCAAAATTCAGTGGCTCTTATGAGACTTGGATGGAATTTCACGATACATACACCAGTTTAATTCATAATAATGAACAAATTGATGAAATAAACAAGTTTCATTATTTAAGAGCGTCATTAGAAGGGTCGGCTGCTGTGGTAATAAAATCAATTGAATTCTCAGCAAAAAATTATCAAGTGGCTTGGGAGCTTTTGTGTGAGCGATTCGATAACAAACGTTTATTGATACAAAATCACGTTGCTGCTTTATTCAATATCGAACCAATCACAAGGGAGTCATCCAGTAACTTGAAACGTATAATGGATCAGGTTAATAAAAATTTGCGTTCATTAGAATCCTTGGGTGAACCAGTGGAATCGTGGGATACACTGTTGATTTATATAATTACACAAAAGTTAGACTCAAAAACATACCGTGAGTGGGAAAACCATAAGGGCAGTCTACCTAAAGACAAATCAATTAAATATCAGGCCTTTCTTGAATTTATGCGTAATCGTACGGATTTGATTGAAACAATAGAATTATCACATAATTCATCAAATAATAAAAATATTGCAAAAATTAAAACTATGGTTTCATATCAAAATCAACAAAAGAACACATCCAATACGCCATCAGTGAAGCCTTGCCCTAACTGTAACAGTGATCACTATTTAAATAATTGTTCGAAGTTTCTTTCTTTAAGTAGTGAAGCACGATATAAGTTGTTACCTAGCTATAAAATATGTTTTAATTGTTTCCGCAGTGGACATTATGCTAACACTTGTAAACGCCCGGGTTGTAAGATATGCAAGCGGAAGCATCATACCCTAATTCACGTTAATGAACCTGGAGCGTCAAAACCAGTGCAATCGACCATACCCACAGATACGACAGGCACGTTAAGCCGTGATGGTAGTGAGTGCGCACAGAAGCCGACACCCAGTGTAAGTCACTCGAGTGTTGCGCTCGCCGGTAACATAATTAATGAGACGTCGTGCGGTCAAGGTCATACTGACGTTTTGCTGTCCACTGTGTTAGTAAAATTGCGAGATAACAAGGATTATGAAATTATTGCTCGCGCTATTCTCGACAGCGGCAGTACTTCATGCCTGATGACGGAACGGCTTCATAAACAATTAAACTTACCTGTCGAAAACATAAATAGAATTATTGTAGGTATAAACAATAAGACATCGAATATTACGAAAATGTGCCGTTTACCTATTTCATCTTTAAGTGAAAATTACGCAACTTATTTAAATTGTTTTATTTTACCATCAATTACTGAAAATGTACCAGGCTGTCAAATTGATATATCACAATTAAAAATTCCGACAGATATTTGCTTAGCAGACCCTGAGTTTTATCAGCCTTCTGACATTGACATGGTCATTGGCGCTGATATTTTTTGGGACATATTGGGTACTCAAAATATTAAATTAGGTACGGGAAATCCGATACTTTATGAAACTCGATTTGGTTGGATAGTTTCAGGCCCGATAAATCGCGGTCATGTGGCGGACTTATCACGCATAAAATGTAATATTTCTCAAGTTGATACAATAAGTCCTTTTTCTTCAGATGTCGACGTTCAAACCCAGCTTACGCGGTTTTGGCAACTTGAAGAAGTTAGCCCTCAGTCGTCTCATTATTTTCCAGAAGAAAAGAAATGTGAAGAGCATTTTTTAAAAAATACTACTCGTCTCCCTGATGGTCGTTTTAGTGTTAAAATCCCGTTAAAACAAGCACCAAGCGTGTTAGGCGACTCATATCAGCGAGCAAAGCATTGTTTGTTGGCATTAGAGCGAAGATTTAAATCTAATAATTTTTTTTGTGAAATGTACAATCAATTTATGTCTGAGTATGAATCATTAGGTCATATGACGGAATGTGAACCAATTACATCGGGTCCACATTATTTCATACCGCATCATGGAATTCTTCGCGAGAGTAGTATAAGCACTAAGTTGAGAGTTGTGTTCAACGCCAGTAGCCCTACTACCTCCGGAGTTTCATTTAATGAAATTCAGCTTGTTGGGCCGACAGTTCAAGACGATCTGCTTTCAATATTATTACGCTTTAGGCAACATAAATATGTTATTGTAGCAGACGTCGAGAAAATGTATAGATGTATAGATGTTGACGTGAATGATAGGCCACTTCAACAAATATTATGGCGAGACCAGAATAAGCCTGATTCTCCTATAAAATGTTACGTTTTAAATCGTGTTAGTTATGGTACATCAAGCGCACCATTTCTTGCTACTCGTTGCTTGAAGCAGATAGGTCTAGAATGTAAAGATGCTAAGATAAGAGAAGTTATTCTTCACGATTTTTTTGTTGATGATTTTATTTGTGGCTCGGATGAATTAATTAGTACTTTATATATACGAGATCAAGTCACTTACGAACTGTCATCAGCCGGGATGCGACTCAGGAAGTGGAAGTCGAATAATCAGCATCTTTTGCCCGATACCGATCAATCATCGCCCGATTTAAATATCTGTGATTCTGAAGCTAGTAAAACATTAGGGTTAGGTTGGAACTCATCATTAGACGAATTCTATTTCCCCGTTTGTCCTACCGTAGTCAAGGCAAATACAAAGCGTGCCATTCTTTCTACTATTGCACAAATATTTGACCCAATGGGGCTTGTATCACCGTTTGTTGTCCGTATGAAAATTTTATTACAGAAACTATGGCTGTTGCGACTATCTTGGGATGATGAGTTGCCTCCAGACCTAAGTAAATTGTGGGAGGAGCTAATGACAGACCTGCCGGCTCTGAATAGCATACGTATTCCACGTTGTGTGAAATGCGACTCACCATCTCGTATAGAGCTTCATATATTTGTGGACGCTTCGGAGCGTGCATACGGCTCATGTGTTTATGTACGTAGCATTGACATTCAGGGTGAGATAACAGTTAATTTATTGCTTGCTAAAAATCGAGTAGCTCCAATTAAACCTACGACTATCCCACGGCTCGAACTGTGCGGCGCGGTAGTTGGTGCAAATTTATATCAGAAGGCTATCTCTTCTTTAAGATTAAAAATTTGTGATGTAATATTTTGGACAGACTCCATGATTGTACTAGGCTGGCTTAAGATGTTGCCTTCTAAGCTGCAGCCCTTTATCAAAAATCGCGTTGCTGACATTTTAGATAAGACAGGTAACTACACATGGAGGCATGTCCCGACTAATGATAATCCTGCAGATTTGATATCACGCGGTGCTAATGCAAACTCTCTGCAATGTCTTGACTTATGGTGGCATGGTCCAGAATTTTTGAAACGCGACTCGACATGCTGGCCTGCAACTGCAAAGGCTATAGATAACTTACCTGAAATACGGAATACAGTTTCATTATTTGTTAATAGTCCATTAAACACTAGTGTAATAGAGTTTGATCACTTCTCAAACTTAAATAAACTAAAACGTACTACAGCCTATTTATTAAGATTTATAGATAATTTAAAACACAATAAATTACGCAAAACTAAATATCTCGAATGTGATGAGTTAGAAAACGCTTTGAATTTAATTTTAAGGCAATCACAGATGCAATCTTTCCCAGACTACGAGTTATTAATGAAAAACAAATCTCTACCAAGTAAAAGTCCTTTATTAAAATTTAATGTTTATTTAGACCAAAATAATTTAATACGTATTGGAGGTCGTTTAGACAATTCGAATTTCAATTTTGAGAAAAAACATCCTATTTTATTACAGTCCACACATAAGGTTACTCAATTAATATTTGAATATGAACATAAAAGATTAATGCATGCCGGTCCACAACTTTTGTTGGCGTCAATAAGGGAAAAATATTGGCCAATAGGTGGCCGTAGCTTAGCGAAAAAATGTTTTCGGCAATGCGTGCGATGCACCCGCATGAAAGGTAAAGTGTACAACCCTTTGATGGGTAATTTACCACAGCAACGGCTTGAACCTAGTGGCTATCCGTTTAACAGCGTAGGTGTAGATTATGCTGGCCCGATAGCAGTCGCAAATCGTGTAGGTCGTGGCTGCAGACTTACTAAATCTTATATTTCTATTTTTATTTGTTTTACTACTAAGTCTATGCACTTAGAGCTAGTAGGTAATTTGACTAGCAATAGTTTTTTATTGGCCTTGCGTAGGTTTGTATCACGAAGAGGCAAACCATCACACATATTTTCTGATAACGGTACCTCATTCGTTGGTGCTTATAATGATATATCAAAGTTTTTAAAAAATAATTGTGACTCATTGGCATCTCAAGGAGCGCAGGAAAATATTCAGTTTCATTTCATACCTGCCTATAGTCCTCATTTCGGGGGTCTCTGGGAGGCTGGAGTTAAGTCTGTTAAGTTCCATTTAAATAGAGTGTTGGGAAATTGTAATTTGAGTTTTGAAGAGTTGACTACTACATTAGCTCAGATAGAAGCCGTGTTGAATTCTCGACCACTCTCACCGCTGTCATCGGACCCCGCAGACTTGACACCACTCACGCCCGGTCATTTCCTTATTGGCCGACCCCTGACTGCGCTACCAGAAAGAAATTACGTGAATCATTCCGAAAAAAGGCTGACTCGTTTCCAACGCATAGAACAACTACGCCAGCATTTTTGGACCCGTTGGAGTAAGGAGTATGTGGCGGAGCTCCAACAACGCGTGAAATGGCGATCTTGCAAATTTTCGCTCAAACCTGACACCCTGGTGTTACTGAAGGAAGAAGGTTTGCCACCATTAAAATGGAGACTTGGTCGTGTCGTGGCCGTCCATCCTGGTGCTAGTGATGGCATTTGTCGTGTCGCTGATATAAAAACAGCAAATGGTGTGGTGCGACGTAGCTTTAGCAAGATTGTTCCATTATTTCCGGATGAAGTCACTGTTGAAGGAGAGGCCTTCAACGCGCGGGGGCATGTTCCGAAATAGTACGACGCACATCAGTACAGAGGGCGCTGCTGTTCATTAAAAATTTGCTTGTCACTTTTACTTGCTCTGAGACGTGAACCAGTAAAGAACTACGTTATAAAAAATAAGCAGTTTCAATTATTCTAATAATACCTGGGCCCCCTACAATTATTAGCAGCAACTATGTAGTGGATAGGAAAAGGAAGAAAAACATAGTTATTTAAATTCAAATCGTCTAGTGTATTAATGGTATTTATCGTTCATCCCGCACGTTACGGTGTGAGGAAAAACGAAAAAACGAGATGAACTTACATAAAACTACTCGCATATTAAAACGGAAGTGCATAAACTGCTTCTTAATAATAGTACCCGTATGCAACTGATACATAATAACGGCCTTAAAACACTAGTGTGGTAGATCATAATAAAAACACACGAAAGCATAATTATAAATCGCTACTAATATTATAAATTTGTTAATCTTTCAAGTCAAATCTACTGAATGGATTTTAATGAAATTTAATAGAGATATATTATTTTAAATAATTTAATTAAAAATAATATAGCTTACTCGTATACATAAGAATAGAATAACACATAGGCTACGATAATATAAGGTACTCGAAATAATAATCGTATTGACATTCATAAAGTCAAAGGCTTCAATGAAGATTTGATGCACAGATGAGGTATTGGTTGTTCCGATCCGATGTATCGTGTTTTGATTACCAAAATCCAAAGAATTGGAACCCATTGGAATTATGTAGTTACTTCAAAACACGTCATCGTGAAAAACAACCACTGTCACCATTTATACAGATTAAATATTTATTTAAATTAAATATGTTATAACTAGAGATCGGATAATCGGATGCATATTTACGTAAAGTTAATTTTTGGCTCACAAATTATGGAAGCGGCTTTTTAAAATACATTTTGTTAAATAAAAATCCCGGGAAAATACGGGACTGCAAATTTAACGTAGTGATATTGTTTGAAAATTACTAAATTAGCACGTGGTATTTATTTTCAAAAGACCGAGACTCCGGGTTCATTTATACAACTATGCATACGTATTTACATGAAGTTTAGTTTCAGTTCCCCGTGCGATTTATGAATGTACGATTTATTACATGAACTCTATATACCTACTCACAAATTACACGGGGAACTGAAACTAACCTTCATGTAACGTCGTTTTTAAGCTCATATTACCGACTAGTTTTGCATTACCAAAATGTTCTACAGTACCGGAATTCCGGGATTTTTATTTATGGAAATAAAATAAAAAGACAGTTCCATACTTTGTCAAAAACTAAATTAGGTAAATAAATAAACATCCGGCTATCCAATTCCGCAATCCCGGGATTTTTATTTAACAAAACAATAAAAAGCCGTTTCCATACTTTGTCTTAAACTAATTTTAGGTAAATATGCATCCGATTATCCGATCTCTAGTTATAATCTAATGCGGGTCTTAAAGTGTAATTATGTAATTTGTGTAGATAATAATTAATTATATCAAAACTCATAAATTTTTTTATTGTCATGGAGTGTGAGTAGTTCCAAAGTGAACCTTAAGAGTATTAAGTCATAAGGTTTCTTCTTCTTACCAATTCTTGCTGCGTATCAGCATTGGTGCGTTTCCACAATGCACACTGGCTCTTTTGATGATTGTAGATTTCTTGCGAAGCTTACGCACTATGTGTCTGAAACCACGCATCACCAGTGAGCAGTGCAACATACGTGTACTACAAATTATAGGTGATGGTGATTGATTATGTAGCTCAAGAAATCTGAATTACCAGAAGGTGATGGAACTAGTAAAGCGCGTCACTTAAAGATTACATGTGAAACGCACAGACAGCGCCAGGCAAGATCTATAAAAACATACAAATTAAACAAATAATCACAAGGGAATCAGCGCAAATATTTACTTTTAGTAACCTGGTAGACGCCAAAAAGTGCATCTTAGCGACAACTACCGCCTCGGTGCGCAGGCGCACGGCGCGCCGCTGTTTGCGCACGCATTAGCCGCGCCGCGCTCCGCAAACAACGTAATGGCCGCAAACATAACCTCCCTCCCCGCTGCACCCCTCCCCCCTCTCCCCCGCCCCGCCCGGCTACTGTTGGGAGCAACGGGACCCGCGCGGGACGTGACTTCGTGACAATATAAACAAATAATACTAAAGAGTATACAATGGAATGCCATTGGATTTGTCACTGATGGGCTCTCATCGCCGAGGTGGTTGGGAAGAATATTGGACGCCGATTGTTGAACTAGATCTGTGAAAAAAGAAGCAAGTGAGTAGAGCAAACCGAATTTCGACATTTAATTTTAATTGTGAGGCAAAGGCATTCTGGTTTTGTCAATTATCAACAAAATCAAAGGTCATACGCGGCTCGCCCTTTAGCAGATGCATTTTATTCTGAAGACACATCGCACAAAGTAATGTTACTTCAAAACGGCTCTAGAATTATAACTAGTATTTACACCTTCCAATTAGACAGAACTTTATAATAATAATATTATTAATATATAGTCTTTAGCTGCATTTATCATAGTGCAGATGGAGATCAGACCCAGTTGGTACACTCCACGAACACTTTCATTAAATTTCGCTTAAATGGCCTTTACACGTTGGATCTGTATCCTCGCGCACTTCTTATAAAGGACCGTGTCATTTAAAGACGCATGATATAAGCTACAATAATAATAATAGTCATTATTGGTATTTTTATAAAGTTAACAAACACATTTAACGTTAATAACTACTTTAATTGAAGACTGTTTTGCAGTTATAAGCGCCCACCTCGAACAACTTCGTTTTACAGAGAAACACAATTCATCTTTGATTTAAACTTATAAACGATTTTGTTTAAATATATCGGATAGAATAATGATATTATTTATATATATAGATAATCGTTCCTTAATGCGTTGATCTTTTCCGTTAAGGAAAATGTATTGAATTGCATACTCCGGCTGCGGAGAGCCGGCGGTTATTTGGGGCTCTCCTCCCCAGAAGCGACCTCAGCGATGGCCATCGCTGAGGTTTTTAGTGGCAGTTTCCTCAGGCATGTAGGGAGCCCCCGGGAACGCTAAGCGACTTACGGGAACCCCCAGCCCCCGCTCCCCTGCGATGCCCCAGGGGAGCCCTCCTCGGGGGAGTAATGCGTTGATCTAATGCAAAACTTTTCTTCCGTAAATAATTTTGGCAAAAGTGTCCGTGCAACATCCAGGTAGGTTGATATTTAGAAATTGGAAAAAAAATCATGGGATTAAGTTTGGAAAGTTGATGATCAATTAATCAGGTGAGATTATGAACATGACCTTTCTTGGCATAGGTAGTGAAATATTAGAGCATGTATAGCGAATTGAGAACTGAAGTTATTTAGACGCACCAAGCCGTACGACCATCCTTATAAGTACTGAGGGGCGATCGCACTAATAAATCGCAAGCGAAACGCAACCGAACAATATCACGTCATCTGTTCGATGACGTGATATTCTAGCTCTCGGATTGGTTGAGTGGAACGATTTGGTTTCGTTTCAGCTGCGATTTGTTAGTGCGATTGCCCCCCTGCAGGATTAAAAAATCTATTTATCGTACTTTATTGTTGGTGTTTGGCTGTGGAATTGCGTTAGTACGTAGCCTAGTATGGAAATACCAATATCTGTACAAAAAGGCGATTCCATAGCCAGATACTTGAATTTACCTCATAAATTGTTTATGAAGTGACTAAGCTTACTGCGTACATATAAATAAATGAACTAAGAAAAAAAAAACGGTCAAGTACGAGTCGGACTAACACAACGAGGGTTCCGTACAAATATATATATATATATATATATATATATATATGTGTGTAATAATAATAATAATTTCTTTCTGTGAAATAACTATAAATTTAGGGTTTTCGGAGTTTTTCCTTTACTTGTGCTACATGGCATTGCTTCTTGCCAAATTTCTTGATTCTAGATCAACGGAAAGTACCCTATAGGTTTTGATTTCCTTGCAAATGTAAAAATATGCAATATAAGTAAATGGAACATAAACGGCTGCGTTAATTTAAAAATTTTATTTTTTCACTGCTTTGAGAGATAGGAGACCTGAGTATGTGATATTAATTTCAGCTTGATACCCCGACGCGTTTCTGAGAAAAAGGGTCTTGACAGACGGACGGACGGACAACAAAGTGATTCTATAAGGTTCCGTTTTACCTTTGGACGTACGGAACCTTAATAAAAGGATGGATTATGAGCCTATGGTGGAAAAATATACTAATAAAAAAAAGAATTGAGAAAATTATTATTTTTTCATTGCATCATACCAAACCTTCCAGTCCATCTGCTCATTAAAAGTGTAACGGGTCCAAAAATAGCAACGACAAATCAAACCCACCCCGAGATGCCGCGTAACAAATCGCAGCTACCAACTATCCATCCAAGCGGTCCTTAACGAGGTGCGCTGCGGCCTGGCACGCGCCAACAATTAGCCAGCGTGAGTAACGGCCCGAAGCTGGGGTTAATAAGGCCAGCTGGCAAATGCCAAAACACCGGACCATTTTTCATTCATCGATTTTGGATGACACACGCCATTACCTCGTTCAAGATGCAGATGCTTTTGGTAACCTACAAAATTCTCGTAACACACTAATAAGCACCACAGAATATCCTACTGATTTTGTAAGCGCAAAAGTATTTAAGTATGGATGAATGTTCGTTATTCTTTCACGTGAAAACTACTAAATGGATTTTAAATGAAGGGAAATGTTGGGAAAATGGGAGAAGTTACACCATTTTGGAACGATTTACCTCCACCTATTAAAATATTGTCTTCCAAGGATACCTTTAAGAAACACGTCAAAAAATATTATTTAGACAAACAAAAGTTAGGCATCCCATAAGTTTTAGGCACAGGGGAAGTGGTGCCTCGGCCGAACAGTTTTCAGTTTGTTGTTGTTACATTTATATACATATATGTATATCAGTATTTATATTTTGTTTTTGTATATATACTTTATATAAGTATAATTATATTTATTTGAAAGTATTTTAAATATTTCTTCGCACTCGCTTGACACTTTGTGTATACTACCGTGACAACGATAGTTATAGCCTCATGCGGTTATTATTTTTTTTACTATTATTATAATTTTATCTGCTCATTTCAAAACTCTACTCACTCAAAAAAAGGTGATGGCTGAAAATCAGTTATTTGCCTAAATTAGGCAAATATTTAGCTGAGCCTTGACCTTTTGCTTTCTGCAGCATACATATATTTATAGTGTTTGATTGTACTTTTGTTTTTTTTCTTGATTATTACCATTCGTTTTATTAGATATTTATGAGTATTTTGCAGAATTTAATAAACGTTTTTATCTATCTATCTATCATTTTTTAAGCTTCCGTCGCGTGTGCAACCTTAATGGTTAAAGCTACACAGAATTCATGTTTGATGGAAATATTCTCCTCAAAATTATATAAAAAATATCCCACGACAGCATATGTCTATCTTTTATGGTTGACTCACAATAACACGTGTAACTCCCGATAGCTTAGCAGTTCGAAGCTTAAGTAAGTAAGTAAGTAAGTAAGTACTTTATTTTGTCAAACATGAGTTATACATACGAGTATAATGCAGATGTCAGGTTTCTTCATTCTCCTTACATGTTTGGCCTGGTGAGGCATACAAAATTAATTAGAATTTAAATCAAATCAAAACATGTTAAATCAATATTCAAGGTAAGTGAATCCTATTAATTCTACAAATAAATATTAAAATAAACTCAATCATATCTTATGTAGCAAATCGGTTAAACAGAACTAATATTCATTAATAAAATTAGACATCCTTAAAAATTTAAATACAATGTCAGTTAATTTAAAATATTTGAATTTAATTGAAGCAATGTCATGAATTATATATAATGTCATACTACATCCTATTGTATTGTATAAAATTAGACGTCCTTAAAAGTTAAAATACATTGTCAAAGAATTTAAAATTATTTCAATTTAATTGCAGAAATGTCAAGAATTACATAATTATAATGTCATACTACAATGCCAACTTTTGTATGGTTGAGAAAAAAAAAATTATAAATTAGGCAAGTCGTTATCACACACAAAGTCACGAACGGAGTAATAGCATTTATCTATGAGGAATTTTTTTAGTCTTAACTTAAATAAGTTTAATTCTAGCTTTCTGATTATATTTGTCTACTCTTACGTTTATAACACTCTCAGTCATTAAAAAAGCTAACTAAAATTATGATTCCATGCGGACGAAGTCGTGGGCATAGCTAGTAATTAATAGATCTGATAACCCGTTTTCAGAGATTGCTCGTTGTTAAAATTTAATTGGAGTAAATACTACTGTGTGATGCTGTGTGTTTCAATAATATATAAATTGAAACTAAGATAGATAATCTATCTTGATTTAACAGTTAAGGCTACAAACTGTCAAATCAAGATAGATTATCTATCTTAGATTGAACACAGTGCTATTTACTGAAATTGAATTTTAAGGTTAAATTTTTAAGGTTGAAAAGCTTGAAACGGAAGCGTCCTAGAGTGGTAGACTTATGCCGGTAATTGCAGCGTCAGTTGGTACGTTATCAACAACGTGCTAACATCGTGTAGTGTGTAAGTACTATTAGGTTACGTGTAGTGTGTAAGTCCCCTAGTATGTAAGAAAATGCAATCATACTTTTCTGATGAATGAAGTATCGGGACGCCGGACAGCGGGCAGCGCTCGTTGGCCACGCGGTGCGCCGGCAATACACGATTACCACAGAAAGCCTGTTTTATTTACTTACCAAAGCAAGTGTCTGGTAAAATCGCTTGACCGATCGGTGTGGAGATCTTCAGGAAGGCTTATATCCAGTAGACTAGAATAAAAAAAAATTGACAATAAAATTCTCAACTGTGAAGTCAGAATCTAACATTACGACTTTAACAATTGTATTAAGTTCTAGTTTCGATTATTTACATTTTCTCTTTCTATCTTATGCAATCAATTTAGAGATGGAACGATGAATCTAAATCAACATGAAAGAGAGATAATGGTTTTATTGATGTCACGGCAGTTCAAAGCAGGCGAACCATCTCGTGCATTTTCTGGCAAAGATCAAAATGCAGCGCTATTTTAATGGTTTGGAAAAGCTATTAGTTATTTATTATACAAGAGTGGAAAGTTCCTTTTTAACCGCGTGCTCGATTTGGATGACCGAGCAAGCGAAGGATTCTAAAGTTGAATCACGAGCGCAGCGAGTGATTCTAAATTAGAATCCTGAGCGTCAGCGAGGGAAACAAACGAGCACAAGGTGAAAAATCTTTCCACTCGAGTGCAATACGTAACTTTTCATCCCACCTCAGCGAGGAAATGACAAAATGAAAAAGAAAACAATTTATAATGACAAATTATATTAAGCAATAAAACGTGAAAATCTAGAATGGCGCGAAGCACGCAAATAAAACAAAGAAACCAAGAAGGTTCCAAATTTAAATTTTTTCACAATTTAAAAAGTTCTAATCATAAATTTGGCACCATAGAGGTTACATTAAATAGGTTTAATGACGTTTTGAATTTACAATTATATTGAGTACTCATTATATGTGATGTTCTAAATTCAAATCTACTTTGCCGCTCAAGCGAATAAAATAGAATTTTCCAGCCAGATTTCGAAGCGCAAAATTACACTTTCCGAGGTGGTGGGATGAAAAATAAATTAATAACGTGGAGCATTTAACGGGGTTGCCTGTAGTTAGAGCGAATAATATTTATTGCAACAAATAAATTTAATATGTTTATTAGAAAGAATACGACTTGTTCAATCTAATATTAGTCTATGAAATTACCACACTATAACAATTTATTAATTTATAACATTATTTACTCCACGGCTTATTTACGTTTTGGAGGTTCTTGATATAATTAAAAGTAAACTTTTATTTTTAATACAAGCTTTTATTAAATATTCTAAAAAGAACAAAATAAACTTTTACATATAAAAGCTTGTCGCGAGATTTACTTACTTATAGAATACCTACTTTTAACGACAAGCTTTTATATGTAAAAGTTTATTTTGTTCTTTTTAGCGCATCTAGTAAAAGCTTGTATTAAAAAAATACTTTTAACTTATTTTCCGACTAAAAAAACCAAGTTTAACAAACCCTTTCATTTGAAACCCATATTGTAGGGGTGCATTAAAAATAATTGATCCACCATCTTGGTAATGCCGCCATGTTGGATTTAGAATGACGCCACACACATAACCATGCATTGTCACCCAACTTAAACGTGCATGCAAAATTTCAGCTCAATCGGAGATCGGGAAGCGGGTCAAATTAAGATTCCAAGATTTTCTTACATAGTTACAAGTGAAGCTAATATAAAAGCTTGTAAAAAGATGTTGAAAAAATTATGAGTCGAGATTTTTGTCAAATAAGTCAAAGTTGGTAGCATCTTTTCTTTGCAGATATTGCAAAACTCAAGACAAAATTTACAGGGACCACACAGACTTGTACCACTTTCTGCCAGGCGGTGAGAAATGCGTTTTTTCGCTGGTAAATAATCTATAAGTACTAACTTACCTGATTCGTCGACTGATCCATTATCGTCCTTCATGTCATGAACTTTTGTCAGTGACTACTGACTAAGGAAAAGTTTAATTAACTAAGGAATGATTTTTAGAAATTATACCCCTAACAGAGTAATTTTGAATATTGGGTTGTCGATAAAAAGGTCTTAAGGAGCCGAGGACGGTAATCATCAATACATAAGTGTATTATACAACGTTTTTCAACACACTTCTGAATAAAATAATACTTAAATAAAAAACCATTTTCTTCATAAATTGTATTTGCAGACATCTTAATTAATAACTAACTAAATAACTTCAAAAGAGAAAACGAGACGAGTTGTGAAAAATGTTTCGTAATGGCGGGAAAAATTTATCAGTTTTCCTATGCGCGCGCATCGACCATAGACTAAAAAAAGAGGTTTCTTTTTTTTGGACTTTTCGCGGATAGTTTTTTAGCGCAAATGTAAGCGTAACTCAACCAATAATATTTAAAAAAAAACTATTACTCACTCGTGAATAATAGTAATGAAAAAGTCACAGTTTGATTATAGGTGTCATTATGTGCCTAATTGCCATGGGATTAGAGCCACTTTATGAGGAAGTGTGTTGAAAAGATACTTATACAACGTTGCATACAATATTACACAACAAATATATAGGTACTTATAACTTTTTTGTAATTAGTAGGTATGTATGTATTAATAATGTAATGTATTAATAAACTAGTCACGTTGATCTAATGAAAACTGCGATGTATAGAAAATTCTATCAAAGAATATGTATTCAAATCTGGTAAATATAGATAAATATTTCATAGATTGTGTCTATGGTAAACTTTTTATTTAATTTGACGTCTACTTCAAAGCGAAGATATTTACAAAAAACATGTATCTCGTTTCTTTATTAGTATCTGTATGTAATCAGTTGTTTGTTATATCGATAATTTTACTTTTTTGTGGTAAAGTTAGTAACGGTCGCGAAACCCTTCTAACATCTACATTTCGTATTGGGAGCTACGCGTATTATGGTAGTAACATTTTGAAACAAATGTTGTCATAGGACAAACAAATGTTGTAAACGCTTACATATATACTTACGATTAGGCTATAGGACATGAGAGGTCTGCTGCGCCCTCTCTTGAAGCATTCCCTCTCTCTGCATTCGTTCTCACATCTAGCCTAAGATAAGATCATTAGGACCAAGGCTCTAAGGCCGAGTTTAGTTGGTAAGCAGACTGAGCTAAGCTATCTAGATCTAGTCTGATTTCAACATAATCTCCGCGGCAATTGGCTGCAGCGGCATTCTCCTCCTCAGGAACCAATTTGTGAAAACTTTTAGAAGTATTTTCGATGTTTCGAGAAAGTGTCAAATATAACAGAAATTTATGTAATAATTTTGTCGATTTTATTACTAAAACTTATCCTACATTACATTACCTATGTAATTGTAAAAATAATCACGTTTCTTACTAACATTATATAATTTTATCAATACAAGGTAGCGATTGCCAAAAAGAAAAGGACAGCCCTTTACTATTCAAAAGCTTTGCAAATAAATATGGTTTTTCTTTTATTTTTATTGATAAAAATAAGTATAATTTCACCCTTTTTTGTTAGTGTACTTTGTCAAGACTCACTCTGTACATTAACATCCATGCCTGAGGCACAAATGTTTGCATTCATTTATTTATTAAGAGATAACAAACAGTTACAATATATAAAGTATAATTTAGTTTACTATATCTATGCATGCCAATACTGCAACCAACAACGTTATCCACAGATTAACAAAAACAAAAATAGTGTAACACACAAATACACACACATACTCAAACACATACCACATGTATACACCACAAACAGCAACCAATTTGTTTTATTTTAAAATAAAACATATTAAATTAAATATATAAACATACAAATAAACAACATTTAACTAATTAATATTAATTACAATCATATGATTAGATGTTATTGTTTGAATTATCATGTAACATTCTTAACAATTCCAATTTACATCTACAGATCCAAAAGTAGGTACAGTTCAGTGTTTATACGACGGACACTGGTAGCAAATAAATTGTCAACACGGACTTTACGCTTAAGAGCGGATCTCAGAACTGTGTAATAAATTTTTCACCTTAGCAGCTCAATTATACTGTGTTCCCTGCTTAAAAAGAGTGAGGGAAATGCGTTTTCCCTCACTGAGTGAGGAATATTGATTTGAATTTAGAATGCTGCGAATTATCATTATGTACGAAACACGTCATTCGAAATTCGATTTATTAAATGTCAAAAATAAGTCGTTCGGAAACTAATAAACCTTTAAAATGAAAATTATTCGGTAGTAATTAAATATATAATTAAATTATAAAATGAAATGGATATATGTTTAAATTTTAATAGATACTTAGTTTTTGCAAATATATGTGGTTTCATTTTAATTCATATTGTTTCATTTATATCTCTAATAATGTTCTCACTGCTAAGGTGAAAAGTTGTATGTGTCACGCGAGAGAAAAGTTATTTCCATCTCGTGCCTTTGAATCCCTCGCGACGCTCAGGATTCTAATGTAGAATTAGAATCCTTCGCTTACTCGGGATTCAAAATTAGCACTCGCTTGAAAAAACCAACTTTCCTCTCTAGTTGAACAAATAACTATTACTAGTTCGGTCCATGCAGTCAAATTTTTTATCAATAATTGCGTACAAAATATTCATCTTCAGGTACCTACTTCATCAATCAACAAAGAGTACGTTAACAATAAGTCTCCTCTCGCCGTTAAAATATCAGATGCCATATAAACCAACAACATGAGCTCGTAAGACGGGAGATGAGCTGGTGCTCGCTGATCAGTAGGCAGTTATAAAAACAGTCTGAAGCTGGCCAGGAGTGGCGCGGCGGGCTCCAGTAGCGTGTTGACTCTGGCCGGCTCTTGATGCAGCGGCCCTTTGGCGGCGCGCCCTCGTCGTGTGTGGCCTTCTAGGGCTGGCCCGTCAAATAGTTTTAAATAGAATAGTTTAATAGAAAAGTTATTTTTCTGTAGTTAACTATAAATGCTGATCTTGAATATAAAATTCTCGTGTCACAATGTTAGCTCCCACACTCTTTCGAAAAATCTTTACCGATTTTTATGAAATTTTGTATGCATATTCTATAGGTCTGAGAGTCGGCTACTATTAATTGTTCATACCCCTAAGTATTAAGGGTTGTCCACCCTAGCAATTTTATTTGTTTCTTTATTATAACAGTAAAAGTACATACAATCTTAAATATTCACTTAGAAATAAAATACGAGTATATTACAAGACAATGTTTGTTGGGTCAGTTAGTGAGATAAATAAGTTTGTTATTATTATTTTATCCTTTACGGCTCTTGCTTTGAAGTAAATAAAATATTATTTCTCACTTTTTAGTATAAGTTTCTACTGCTAGTCGTAGTTTGAAGACAGTTTTTATCTATACTAATATTATAAAGAGGAAAGTTTGGTTTGTTTGTTTGTTTGTTTGTTTGTTTGTTTGTTTGTTTGTAATGAATAGGCTCCGAAACTACTGGACCGATTTCAAAAATTCTTTCACCTTTGGAAAGCTACATTATCCCCGAGTAACATAGACTACTTTTTATACCGGAAAAATCGACAGATCCCACGGGATGCGCAATAAAGGCTTCGCTCAAAAACTACTGCACAGATTTTCATGCGGTTTTCATCAATAGATAGAGTGATTCTTGAGCAAGGTTTTGCGGTATTTTTTATCTCGGAAAAAACGGATAGTCCCACGGGAAGCGCGATAAAACCTTCGCGCCATAAACCGACTTCCGCGCATATGTAGCCGTGGGCAAAAGCTATGACCCTTAACCCTCTATAGACCCAATCCCGAAATCCACGCAGGCGAAGCCGCGGGCAGAAAGCTAGTATATAATATTTTAATTATTCAAATTTATATAGGAACATTCTAGAAATATGACCTACCAAAAAGCATTATAAAAATAAATTCAGAAATGGCTGAATAATTACGTAAGAAACATAACAATACATACAGAATGCATTACCTCCTTCGTTTTTGAAGTCACTTAAGCTAATCAGGGAACGCTAAAATTAACTATTATTTATTTATTTTATTAATAAATTATTTATTTATTTAAACTTTATATATATATATTTAGTATACAAAAGTGTTTTCTGCCGGCCAACCTTTAGGTGATTCAGAGATACAAAGGTAAATGTACCAATTAAAAGACATTGAAAGCATATGTTAACATACACAAATGATATATACATATAAAGAATATTTAGAATTTATAAAAAAAATCCTAAAACATATATAATACACTACTACATAATAGCCTAATATCACATTATATAGCCTAAGACTTCTCTCAAAGAAAAGTTTGCTCAATTTATTTTTAAGGCTGCTTGGGGAACTTGTCACTTCTTAGGGTACACTCTTGGAGTACATTCCATAATAGAATGGATGGAACAGAAAAGGAGGAGTGTACCGTATCAGAATAGAGAGAGGGTCACTTAAGGAGAGTATTAGAGGCAGAACTAAGGGTCTCGTTTTGGGATGAACATAGAAATTGGAAATGGGAATTGAAGTAATTAGGTGTATTAAGATTATTAAGAATAGAGTACAGATTGAATAAAGTTCTTGTACCTCTACGCTATCGTATAGGTTACCAGTTTAAAAGCTGACGGTATTTGGACAAAGATCGAATTTCCTTAAATTAAAAATGAATCGAATGCAGTTGTTAAGCAGTCTGTCAAGTTTGTTGAGAAGATCGGCTTGAGATCTATGTTTTGGAATTTCAATATCTTGTTCAATTGAAAATAATTAAAGGGCTTAAAGGGTTTTCTAGTTAATAGCATAGATTTGTTTTCATGATGATAGTATTGGCCTTCTCTGGTTATGTGTCATGTCATGCTTCACATTTTCACTACTAAAACAACCACTATTACGAGCAACTTAAGAGCTGTCTCCAGGTCGACGCGTACTCTGAAGTGATGATGATAATTCGCTCTGTACGTTCATGGTTGATTAAGCCTTTTTATTCCATGAAAAATGCGTGAAATCGTCTCACCCGCCGTTGGCTAGGCAGCGGGATTGTTGGGGCTCTCCTAGCAAGAATGTAGGCCTGCCTATCCACTAAAACCCCCCCGTGTTCTCCATGCCTTTGGGTGCGTTTGGTAGGCTCCACATTGCGATGCTAGTACACACGTGGTTAATCAAACCTTAATTCAATTTTGTGCGCTTTTTAAGTAATAATTATAATGGATTATAAAATAACTACTCGAATATTTACTGTAAATGTCAATAAAAGGTTTCCATTTTTTTTTAGATACCTACATTGACAAAAAGGTGATTTTGAGTTAAGTTACAAAGTAAAACATCAAAACTTAATTATCATATGTTATTTGATGACAAAATACTCCATGATATGTCTTGGATATTTTGAAATCACTTACACTGTTAATTTATATGAAATAATTATTTATTATTTAGAAATTGTATGCTTTTACCAACCCTACGCGTGCGCAATAAAGACGGTGGCTCGAGTATACTTCGTTGTCTAGTGGTTTGACACCGGCATCTTACTGACAACTGCGACCACTCACGCGCACATGAAATATACGATTTGATTTGAATATTACGCTATCGCTTAACAAAATCTTGACTTCTATTAAGTTTCGTTGTCTTAACTAAGCTTTCTAACGGCATTCATACTTGCACTTAAAATTTATAAATGTTACAATCTTAAATATTATTTTATATTGAGCTTATATAAAATCCTTACATTAAAAACCCTCTATTTAATACAGTGGGGCCTCGTTAATCCGGAGAGGCAAAAACAAGTCCCTTTCGGATTATCGAGGCGTCTGGATTAATAGTATACCATATTTAATGTTAATAAAACACATGTTTAACCTTAGTTTCCTTAATCAGTTTTTAAATTATAGCATAAAGAGACAATATACATGTTCAAAATTACAACCGTGTATTTTTTACATGGTTGCAATTGTGATACTAAGTTAAAACATTAGTTGCTTCTTTTGAAAAAGTTTAATACTCTTCTGTTTATAATTTTCGCACTTTATTTCGAAAGCCCGGTCTCTAAGTCGACAGAGAAACATAATTTTCGCACTTCATTTCGAAAGCCCGGTCTCTAAGTCGACAGAGAAACATAATTTTCGCACTTCATTTCGAAAGCCCGGTCTCTAAGTCGACAGAGAAACATAATTTCGTGGCTATCAAATTCGTTATCTTTAGCCCATTTTAAAGCTCTTACTGCCTCTGAATCATCAACTTTGTGAAGGGGAGAACTTCAACGCTATTATCCTCATCTTGCTCATAGTCCTACTACTACTAGCCCCTACACCCGGCTTCCCCCGCGAATCCCACTGCCCGGCCGGATTACAGCGATCACTGAACGAGCGGGAGCCCGGATTACCTGTGCCCTAACGAGGCCTTCTTTTGCAAAATATGTAAAAGAAAAAATTGATTTTTTACTTCATACTTAAATATTACTTGCATAATAGTAAAACGTGAATGCACATTAATTATGAATACTAATAAGTTTATTTTTTGTCCAGTTTGTTTACCTCTGGGTGGGCACAATTGTATGCGATCGCTGATTGGGCGACGCGATTGTGTGCGTTGTTTTACACATGCGGAACGGCTTACAACATTAAGTAGCTGGACGAATTTTCGAGACATTTGCACGAAATTTAGTAATATATGTTATCTATACTTATCATCATATATGTTACAATACCTAAAAACTCGCCTTCTTAACGAGGCGAAAGCAGACTGGCACAGTACGTTCGGGATGACACACTCAAAAGCACTAATCGAACCATACTCTCGCAAACGCACTGACGAGCTATTAAAGCTTAACAGGAGTAACTTGAGCGTGATGGTTAGGGCTTTGACCGGTCACTGCAAGTTGAATAGACACCTTTACAACATGAAACTAAAGGACACTGACATATGCAGAGTCTGCGAACAAGAGCGTGAAACACCAATTCACCTCTTGTGCTACTGTGAACCGCTGATTCACAAAAGAAACAGACACCTGGGGAAACACATCCTTGACCCAGATGAAATAAAAACAATCCGAACTGGGAACATCCTATCTTTCTTGGTCGGTGCCCAGTTAAGGGAGCTACTGTAGGGCCTACATAGAACCTACATAGGAGGCTGGTCACAATAGATCTTAATAGGTCGCAGTGATGCATATCAGCCCCGACTTACAAACGAAATAGAAATATCAATACTTATAATAAATCTGTGGAGAGATAAATTCTGTACATGAAATATATTTTCAAAATAAGTGTCAGGGGGTGATTAGGGATCGATACTGATGCCAAAAAAGCAATCAGTAAAATTTTTGTATGTCTGTCTGTCTGTATAACCCAGTGATTCTCAACCATTTTTTTTGCTGCGTCACATATTTAACGATTTCAAAATTTGGCGGCACACAATGTAAAAGATAAAAATTATTTACTTACTACAACACACTGCATAAATATTAGTTTATGACAAAAATTTTAAATATACGAAATAAACTAATATATACTACAATAATAACTAAACGTTTATTAAGGGATTAATTACAAGCTAATAATAAAAATATTTTTAATGCGAAATTTGAGCTTGATGTTTTTTGATAATTTCATTTATATTTGGTCGTAAAAATGACAATGCTACTCTCATATTGTCTTCTACATTTAACAATCTTGATCTTTTTTTAGTTTTAATGTTGGCTAATGCTGAAAATCCGAATTCACACATGTTTAAAGCTTTTTTGGCTATCATTGGATAATCGCATCCCATGTTAATCCAAAATGAATTAATTGATTCTTCTGAATGTTTTAAAATTAAATCTCGAATATTGGAAAACAAAATGAGTACTTCCTCTTCATTCAAAGTCAAATACAGAAGTATCCGTTATTATGAGTAATGGATTACGAACCCAATTAAATTTCTTAATATCAAATTTTTCGAAATAATATATTTTATTTATTAAATTATATAATTTAATAATATTAACATTATTATATATTTGTAAAATTTGGCGGCACACAAAAGTGCCGCGGCACAATGGTTGAGAATCACTGTATAACCGTTATAGAAACAAAAACTACTTGACGGATTTTAACGAAACTTGGTACAATTATTTTTCATACTCCTGAGCTGGTTATAGTATACATTTCATCACGCTACAATCAATTGGAGCAGTGAAGGGAAATATTGGGAAAACCGGAGAAGTTACTCCTTTTTAAGCTTCCGTCGCGTGTGCAACCTTAATGGTTAAAGTTACACAGAAATCATGTATGACGGAAATGTTCTCCTTAAAATTATATAAAAAATATCCCACGACAGCATATGTCTATCTTTTATGGTTGACTCACAATAACACGTGTAACTCCCGAAAGCTTAGCAGATCGAAGCTTTTTGATTTATATTTGTCTACTGTTATGTTTACAACACTCTCAGTCATTGAAAATGCTACCTAAAATTACGATTCCACGCGGACGAACCTGACATCACATCTCAATAGCATCTTCCTCTTTTCCATTTCTCGTAGTGTCCACGTCCACGTCCATAATCCCACATCATCGTATCCGTTCCCACTTAGGGGCGTGAGTCTATCTTAACTATGTTAAAGCACTTAGTCGATTCGATACGGCCTTGTTCAGCATCAGACGCTGTACGAGTAAGCACACAAGAGCGCTAGATCTTGCTTCGTTGCTCTATTGGGATCCTTCTTTCTTCACTAACCTATTGTTCGAAAGCAAACTTGATATCGCAGTGCTTGTCGATATCACCATTCCCTCATGACGAGAACCGCGTGAAAGCCGAGAAGGACAAATGAAGCAAGTATCTTGACTTTGCATACGAGATAACCCTTACTTGGAATGTAGATTTGAAGATTATTGTCCCGAAAGTTGTGTCTGCGAATGGCTTGATAGTGAAGAGTCTCGACCAACATCTTAAGAGACTCTCGCTTGACGGATGGAGCAAGGGTCGGATTCAGAAAGCCGTGTCGAGACGGCACGTATAGTCAGGAGATTCTTCTCTCTGCAGCCCTAACCAGCGACAACTTGGGCCTTGCATCGCTGCTGGTGACATATTATATATAAATAACTAGCTTTTGCCCGCGACTTCGTCCGCGTGGAATAGTGACTTCCGGCAGATTTTTGGTTTTTCCCACATAGTTCCCGTTCTTGCGGGATTTTCGGAATGGTCGAGTTTCCGCAGAATTTTTAGTATTATTATGTTGATACAACTTAAACAAATTATTTCGACCAAATTTGGTACATAAAAACGGTCATTGTGACTAAACCTTAAAAGATAGACATATGCCGTCGCGGACTTTTTTTTAGATCATGTATAGAGGAATAATTCTTTCATACATATTTTTTGTGTATCTTGAACCGTTTTCGCAGCGCACGCAAAGAAAGCCTTCAAAAATGAATAATTTTCCCCGTTTTTACACATTTACCGCTCTGTCTTTGCTCCTATTGGTCATAGCGTAATGTTATTTAGCCTATAGCCTTCCTCGATAAATGGACTATCCAACAAAAAAAGAATTATTCAAATCGCACCAGTAGTTTCGGAGATTAGCGCGTTCAAACAAACAAACAAACAAACTCTTCAGCTTTATTATATTAGTATAGATAATATATACTTATATAAATAAATATATCTGTCTGTGATCTGCTACTGCGCGACGGGTCGCAGCTTCAATTCCCGCACGGGACAGATATTTTCTATGACCCACAAAAATTTGCTCTGGCTACAAATTCTATCAAAATACAAGTGTGGGCGACATTTAAATATAAATATATATATACAGGTTTATAAGAATGTAATTATGAATTCAAACATAGTATAAAGCGTAACTTATCCAGCATATTATGTAATACATATTTATGTATTAACGGTTACGTAAATCATACTAAATATCTAACAATAAGTTATCAAAAGTCAAGTTGTTTACAAACACGATCTCGTGTGAATGGAACGTGCGATTACGATATCGCGGGGTCAGGCTCGCGTCGGTGACTAGCAATCATTGTGTTATATTTAAACAATGCATATTTATATAGAATTGTCAACGCGATACATATTCGTTGTAACGTAACGTTACTTACCTATCATTATTTTTCGTGCGCCAACACTGGTTCTGGCGAGACGAACTTAACTATGATAACGAACGGCGACGAGTTCACTCTGGTTCGACTTGTGACTGATTTTGATCCAAACGGACAAAATGATCCAGGAGGTAGCGTTGCAGTTTTTCTAGGAATTTTATACCGAATAAATTTTATTTCAAACAGTTGTTTAATGGTCAGAAATCGGTAAAGTGAGCGTCAGTTGTCTTACTAAAGGAGACAGCATGGGAAAGTCATTGGAAAAAATACTGCTCCGGTGATTTTTATACCGACCAAAAATGTATGATATTATTGTTTTAGTCACATTTTTACATAATGACAACGGAGCCGAAGTAAATTATGACATTACTCAATGTTTTCAGTTTTTAATCAATTTCATTAACTGGTAGTGACATCTGTGTGCAGGCACAGACAGAGCCATGCATATGCATTCCATAGAGCAGATAGTAGTAGAAGTATTCCTATTTAAATATTCTTAATGATGGCTACACTTATGGTCCGTGTATATAATCTGTGGGTGTCTGGATTCCCACCGACAACTCATAAGTTCCTTTGACATCTTCGAGCTTCATCGTCAGACCCTGGTTACCTTAGATAATGGTTACCTGTTATAGAATCAAAATTATAAAATAATGCATAAAGTAAATATAACTACTCTATAATCTGCTCTGCTCTGCACTATAATCATAAAATAATGCATATCAAATATATGACCCCATGACCTCCCCCCTCCCCCTGGATCCGCCACTGTCTGCAAATGTGTTGTAGAATTATTATTATTATTTATTACACTACGGCTTCGTAGTCCATGCCCTTTTGAATTCGTAATGAAATATTTAATTACAATCTTTCTATTCCACTCGATATTCTGTTAAGTGCTACGTATTCCTTCGCAAAGCAATAGGGTTGTTTCCTAGTATTCACTCAATTAAAAGTAGATAAGTACACCGAAAGTTCACAAAACTAGAAACACGATAAGCTATATTTTATTATTTATAACTGACCACATAATTTTTTAATAATTTATGAAATTTAAGTTTATCGCCTATTACGTCACGCCATTTAAAACGGCGAGTGGCGCCGATTAGAGACTGATGACGTCACTTTACATTTGACAGTGACAAGTATTTGACATTGACAACGCTGACACAAACATAACCTCAAACCTTTGCCTCAAACTCGTATTAACACAAACTTTACGTTTGACATTGACACTTCATTGCACCGTTTTATTTTACCGCATTCAAAGCTCTAAACATTAAAGATATTTTATTTTTGTGCTCATTAAAAGAAACAAAATCGTGATACTCAAATGTTTAAATATATGTTTTTTGTATCTTTATTATAAAAATACATCAATAAAATTTTAAAATCAATTGGTCAGTATATTGGTGTGCGTTAAAATGTAAAGGAACATAATGTATAGTGACGTCACAGTCACGTGATCGAGCGTTTTTTGGCCATTTTTTAAGAAAAATAGAAAAAAATTAAATACATAAAAAGTAAAGAGATTTATGACGAAAAATTATAGGGAGGGTGATCTTTAAATTATTTAGAAGCTATTTAAATAGTTTTGCGAAAATTGGAAACAAGCCTATTCAAATCAAGAGAAACAATTCAAAATACTTATCGACATAAATAACATAATTATCTGACATAACAAAAAAATACAATCAATATCTATAAATTATGTTGAGAAAATGACTTGAGCTTTCGTTCTGTTCATAGGTTTGTGCAACATTCACTATATTTGCAACATTCTTAGAAAAAGTTTCGTTATTTTTAAAGCTAGAATAATGAAAATTTGTCAAAATTGTTATTGTAGGGGGTAGAATAACAATTAAACATAGGTTAACTTAGGTAAAACATACTCGTAGCATAACCGAAAGTCCACGCCAACGAAGTCGCGAACACAGTTAGTATTATATAATCTATATTTGGCATTTTGAAGTAAAGCATTTAGCATTTTCTAAAATGTCTAGCGCATGCTAGAATTAAAAACATTATGCGTAAAATTTTTATTTGGCAACTTTTTCAAGCATTTATATTGAACATTATATTATTCGATATAATTGATAGTCTCTCATCCTCATCACTCTTTTATCATATCACTAAGCAAATTAACCATCATTCTCATTCTGATTCACAGTTTCTTATGAACTTAATTTAGATTACAGAACAAAATGAAATAACAAAGCATTAAAAACTAAGACAATTTTATTAATAGCTGACCAAAAAAAAAGTCATTGAACACCAAAGAACTCTGAGAACATAATATGCCGGGGCTAATATTTTATTGTCGCAGAATTAACGAACCATTGAGCCTTTTGTTCTGCCTTTAAGTCGCACGCTCACACTGCCCCAGCAATATATTCCGAACGGCGTTAAATCATCGCGTCGTGGCTGAATAACTGAAAGCGTTATTTTCACAGAAAACACAAGTAACTGTCAGCGCGCGACGTCAAAGTGTCCTCGTAAATTAGCCGCCCAAAGAAAGATGCATCCCGCCTTTTTGTCTCTCTCGCACTGATAAATTAGCTGATAAATCCATCCTCTTCCGACGCCAATTAGTCGAATCTGATACTCAAAGAAAGCGATTCAGAGGCGAGTTAAATAATGGTATTAACCGATAGTGATGTGATAGCGTCTTATCGATAAGAATTAGAACTCGATGTGACTATTACAGCATTGTTATTTCAATTTTATCTTATCGTTTAATGCGCAAAAATATAACTTGATCTAATTGAATTAAAATAATATCATTAGATTTATCTTGAGTAAATCTCATGTCGTGTTATTAATATTACTATTAGTAGATTAAAATGATGATGGCTCAGATATGTCAGTGATCAATCGGGATATCCAGAATTCAATCACGCTATGTAATATGCATATAATATAGTGTATTTTTTATCAGAGCATTTTAAAAAGATAATATAGAGAGGCAACCTGTATTTGAAGGAAGATGATTACTTGCAAGATGATAGTTATAACAAGAGTTATGTTCCGAAGAATTGCTCGATACCAGCGGTCACATTCTATCATCGCATCGCTTGCTATCGCGAAGCTATTCATGGTCATAGGTTGGAGGCGGTAGTGATGTCTCTGGTGTTACATAGGCTATTATGACTACTCACTGTCACGCAGGTCCTAAGTATTTTGTGTGGTATAAGAAAATGGAATTACCTACTATTCACACTGTGGAATCTTCAGCCATTTTAGCTGCGAGCAGATAAGGTATTGGCAAAATAAAGATATAACCTACAATGTCAACGATGACTGCATTTCTATTTTATACCTCGGGATGTAATATTCACTACAATCGATAATGAAGGCTAGAATAATAAATCGATACATGGGTCACAAATCTATGATCGCAAGCAAATCGCATCACTATGCGCTAACACAGAACTAAATTTCAGTAATGTGTTTATCAGCGGGCTTCGCGCGCTGAACAATGCGCGCTCTTTCCTCGTTCAATTTATCGTGGTCCATGGATTCTGCAGTGCGATAAGCACCAGTTACAACATTCATATAATGCTGGTACGTCAATTATTTCAATTCTAATTTAATGACGCTTCGTTTGTGGAATGAGCTCCCTGCCGAGGTTTTCCCGCAGGGCTACAGTATGGGGTTCTTCAAAAGGGGAGTAAATAGGTTTTTGAAGGGTCGGCAACGCGCAAGTGACACCCCTGGTGTTGCAAGTGTCCATAGGCTACGGTAACCGCTCACCATCAGGCGTGCCTGTTTGCCACCATCGTGGTATAAAAAAAATGAAAATTTTTATGCTTTATTTTTTTATTTATTTATTTTATAAATATATAGTCTACTGCAGGTCATAGGTCTTCCTCAAAGGTATCCACATCGATCGATCCTGAGTTGGCGTTTAGCACCTTCTTGCGATTTTCCTCTGATCGATGGATCCAACATGGTTGGGCAGCATTCGGGAAGCTACGCAGGATATTCCAGACCCAACCACTGCAATTCCTCAAGGCAAAAGTCTCGGTTTCGTGCGTTGTATCAGGATGGAACCCTAACCTGAGAACATAAAATGGGCCTTACTAGTCAATGATACCCAAAGGGTAATAAAGATAGCTGTACTCGGAGTTTTCCCGAGTGATCTAACCATATTGATTACATCCGCCAATGTTGTATGAAGAAATACTGTGGGTCTGAGAAGTTAGTAAAAAATCCGAAAATGTATGTTAAATACATATAAGTCATGAAAGATAAATTGTATTGTTCATGTAACATACTGATTGACTGACGGCATACTATTGTGAGGATCTGCTGCGAATATTGAAAGTATTTTCGTGCTCCAAAAAAGAGCAATTCGCGCTATCTATAATATAAAACAGAGAGAATCATTCAGAGATTTATTTAAGGATATAATGACATTATAGCGTGTCAATATATTTATGAAAATTTAATATATGTTTATAAGAACTACGATACATTTAATGCAAATTTTCAAATTCATCATTTAAACACAAGAAATAAAAAGAAACTTGCCGTTCCAACATACAGGCTTCAAAAAACTGGAGGTTCGTTCTTTATAACACACAGAAAATATTACTTTACCGTTTCATGAATTTAAAGCACATATGAAAAATACTCTAATGATAAAAAGAGTATTACAAGGTCAATGATTTCTTGAATGATAAAAATGCTTGGATGTAATTTTTACGATATTTAATTTCCTGAATGATTAAACATGCTTGGATGTAAATTTTGCGATATATAATTTTAATGATTTTTTAATAAATGATATTTTTGTTTTGTACCGGACTTATACATATCAGATTTGATTAATGCGATATAACTCTTGTGACGGAAATATATATTTGTTAGTTGTTTTAACTTGTATCGGAGGTTGAGTTCAGACTGTGTATCTGAAGCCGACTTCCAACTGATCTGTAATGATACAGGGAGAAAAAAAAAATGGCCCTTGCTGGTTTTCTTGCTGATTCTTTCCAGTACAAGGTCTCCCGCCGTAGACTTGTGAACCAATGGCGTAGCATCTTTGACATTCAAAAGTGATTGTAAAATCCTATTTGAAGAATAAATTTTTAATTTTATGATTTTTGTGAATGAAAGAAAATTCGAGCCTGCAAAGGGTTACTGTTGAAGATTTTAGCCTTTCAATTGTGTAACTCGGCGGAGTACATGATTTAGCAAGCTCCTTAGTGCGTACATGATTTAGTTGCAGGCATAGGCCAGGAAACGCAGAGTCAAAATCAAAATCAAATCAAAATAATCTTTATTCAACATAGACCTTTACAGGCACTTATTGACGTCAACAGATAAAACAAAAAAAAAGTTAAAAAAAAAAAACAAAAACCTTGTCCGTACGTATGAATAAGGAAAAAAAAATATTGACTCGACACCTGTTCGGAAATTGGGAGAGCCTTCTCGAGAAGAACAGGCAAGAAACTCTGAAGGTCTATTTTTTATCTCCACTTTTCAATGTTAATAATTATAATAATATAATATAAAAATACAATATAGTATAAGATACAATCATACCTAATACGATTACAGTCGTATGTATGTTTACATACACATATAAAAATAATACAATATTATAAATAATGTTGTTACCAAACATGGCTCTATGAATAGTCTTGCTATTCCCAAATAGTGTGATCATTTAGATAGTCACTTACTTTATAATAACCTTTACTAATGAGTGTCTTTTTGATAATGGATTTTAAATTTATATAAAGGCAAATCAATGACACTTTGCGGAAGTTTGTTAAACATAGATATACATTTCGCCAAGAACGAACAGCTAGTTTTATGGAGTTAGTAGGGCTCCCACAATAGTGACCATTTCCCTGAAATGTAACAATAAACTTATAACTAATGTCATTAGCAAAATGAGAATGGTTAAGGGAACGAGCACAGAACACTTGTTCAGGGGCGCACACGCGCATGTGTACAACCGGAGAAGAATTTGCACAACCGGAAAATATAACTTTCCTATTGGAGAATGCGATATCCGAAGCCGTGATCAGAGAGCTAATGTACTATTGCGTACCAAATGATTTATCTCCTTATTTTGCTTTTGTGATAATATGGTCTGTGATTGGACAAAGACTACCCGTTGTATTAGTCAATTGTGACATTTTAACTTAGTAAAATATAATAACAACTGCGCTTGCGCATCAGTGCATAGAAGCAATCTGTTAATGACTGTTTTTATAGTCTACCACCTCCGGGCGTTGATGGAGGTCAGAAGTTCCCTTTTTAGGGGTAGATGTTTCTGTTCTTACATATTGCTGTAATTACATTTTTCGGGTTCAATAATTACAGGCTGTCAATTTTATACGGTTATGACTTACGGCGCCGAAACGTGGACATTAACGGTCGGGCTAGTCCACAAATTTAAAGTCGCGCAGCGGGCTATGGAGCGAGCTATGCTCGGAGTTTCTTTGAAGGATCGAATTCGAAAGGAAGGAAGGAGGTCATTCGACAAAGAACCAGAGTAACCGACATAGCTCGCAAAATAAGCTCGCTGAAGTGGCAATGGGCTGGCCACGTTTGCCGAAGGACTGATAGCCGATGGAGCAGACGAGTCCTTGAATGGAGACCGCGACTCGGCAGCCGTAAAGTAGGACGCCCCCCCGCCAGGTGGACTGACGACCAGAAGAAGGTCGCTGGAGGGGACTGGATGCGGAAGGCGGAGGACCGGGTGTTGTGGCGCAAATTGGGAGAGGCCTATGTCCAGCAGTGGACTATGATTGGCTAAGTGAATTTTATACGTATTATCAGATACGTGAAGGAAGCTATCCCGTCACATATTCATAAAACTTGTCCTATCAGCAAAATACGTTGCAGCATCACGCCAGCCCAAACAATATCCGGATCGTGTTCAACACATAGCAATGGGATAAACTTAGTCCTACGCATTTTGCCCGTATTTCTCTGCCGAGTATACATGAAAAATGCGGCACCACCTCCTAGTTCCCGGAGGGAGCTCAAAGCTGCCGCAACCCTTTGATGTCGCCAGGGACGGAGTGGGCGGATTCTGGGAACGCAAAAACGCAACACGTGCGCCCGCGCATTGCTACTGAGCTGCGCTTGTCACATGGATGGGGAACATTAACTATTCGCATTCATACGATAATATTTCATCTCACTAGAATGTTCTTCTTTGTCTCAATGTCGAGATAGGAGATTTCAGATTATGATATAGTGAATAAAGATGAAAGCATCCTTCACTTGGATTTTTATTAGAATATGACAGATAGATGAGATAGGAGTAGCGAACAAGTCAATCCTTACTACTAAATACATATTAATAATATAATACTAAATATATATAATGGATACGTACTGATATGTAGGTACTGAATGGATTTGAATGATACTTTACAATAATATCCATACTTTAATATTATAAATGCGAAAGTAACTCTGTCTGTCTGTCTGTCTATCTGTTCCGCTTTCACGCCAAAACTACTGAACCGATTTAATTGAAATTTGGTACACAGAGAGTCTAGAGCCTGAGAAAGGACATGGCTACTTTTTCATTCAGAAAAGGTAGTAAAAGGTTGAATGGGAGGGATAATAGGTTGTATAGAAATATTGTTAAAATTACTGAACCGATTTAAATGAAGCTAGGTACACAGATAGTCTAAAGCCCGAGAAAGGACATAAGCTACTTTTTTATACAAAATAGGTTGTAAAGGGTTGTAAAAGGTTGAAAGAAGGGATGCTAGGTTGTATGGAAATATTGTTAAAACTACTGAACCGATTTAAATGAAATTTGGTACACAGATAGTCTAGAGGCTGAGACAGGACAGAGGCTACCTGTTAAAGCAGAAAAGGGCTGTAAAGGGTTGAAAATGGTTGAAGGGTTGTTTTACGTTTGGTATATATATACCAATCGTAAAACCCGAGGACCCAAGGAAAGAAATAAGATAATTTTACCGACGGAAAACATATCCTTCCTGTGGGAAATTAGAATATAACGCGGGTGAAGCCGCGGGCGGAAAGCTAGTAGATTATACATGAGAATAACACATAGAAATTACAACTCTCAATTCAGATGTGGTAATTAAATAAGCATGTTGTGCTACCGAGCGGCAAGACTGGCGCGTTACAGAGAATTCTGGCGCAGGCGCAGCCGCCGGGCCGCGCGCCGTCCACGCCCATTGACTAACTGCAAAAACCTAAAGGTCACACATTAAGCATTATCTTTTTTATAAAAAAAACTACAAGTGTCTTTTCAAATTATTTGTAAAATGTGTAAGTATGAATGGCTGTTTGTTGGATTTGGATGGCCGTAGAAACTACTAAATGGATTTGAATGATACTTTAAAATAATATAGCTTATACATGAGAATAACACTACAATTTATTGTGCAGACGAAGTCGCGGGCATCAGCTAGTTCGATATAATTTTATAAATGTAAGAAGTTTAATAAAATTAATCTGCACGGAAGCGCCTTCCCGCCCTCGTCATTTAAGTTAAGGATTGATTTGAATTTGTAAGAAAGTACTAGCACGTACGCTAAGATAATTATGCGTAATTTAAGAAAATATTTTCCGTGCGATTTGGTTAAAAATTTATGACGTGGCATATTTTGTCATTTTCGGATCAAGTTGCTGCAATTTATTAAAAACAAATATGTCTGCGATTTCCAATATGTCTTGACAAAAAGCATGATATTTTTAGATTCTTCTGTAAACTTTTTCTGCAGCTAAACTTTGTTTTTCAAACCACCAGCGCTTTAGCTTTCTTCTTGTTGTCCGCTATTATTACAAGCTACATAACAGCTGTCTCAAGGTCAACATGTAAAGGTCGAGGAGTTGCTATAAACTAATGCAAACTCATCGTTGATCACTAAAATATTTGCTACAAAATTACAGGCAGAAGAAATATAAATACATCTCTAGACTGCGGCTATATTACATCAGATAGTTTGACCCAAAGCGAACTGCACGTGGCGCCAATCCCGCCCACCGGCAGCAGTCACAGGTCACCGGGCTAAGGGCCACTAAGAGCGACGTATAAAAACACAAATAAAAAATTCGGATGTTAAATATGGACAGCTCTTCCGCGAAAATTTGATGACATTTGCAAATAGACGATTCTGCGTAATTTTTCATATCAGAGTGTACCCGCGACTTAGTCCGCGCGGAATTTCACAAAACAGTTAAATAGCTTATATAGTTATTTTTTTACATTCACATTGTATTTTAAGTTTTAAGCTCGTTGACATTGCAACATTTCTCTAAAATACAAGTTATCTAAGTTACTCTTTATTACAACAGCTACTTGTCGATAAAAGTCCAGTCATCATTTGTATATTTGCCATATGAGACATCAACCGGAACAAATAGACAGACAGACGACACTCCAATTTTATTTATATGTGTAGATTTTGTTGTATTTAACATGTTTTGTACGAGTATAGCTATATTATTTTCTTGTCTTTGTAACTTTGTAATTTATTTGAAAGTACTAGATAAATAAGAAATAATAAATCGAAACGAACCCTATAATAACAGCAAATTGGACACAGTAAAGAAATAAATTGAAAACTGATTTAAGATCTAAAAAATGATCAGTGATCAATGCACCCGATCTATTAGTCTGCGCGCGCGCATTTGTGTCAACGAGCGACGAGCGGGGAGTGCGCGTCCGTCACCCCGCATGCAATTAGTTAACATCCCGCCATCCTCCTTTTGCGCGGCAGATTTATAGTCTGCGAACTGCTGCCATCATTTAAAAGCACTGAGTACTTCGACTCATATATCATTCAGCAGTCCGCTGCGCCGAATGCCTTTTGTAAAACAAAAAAAAATGTAGTTAGCTGTCAAAGAAAAGAAACGTGAGAGTTACACTATTAAGGAAATATCTTTGTCCAATTATGTCCGTTTTTTAAAATGCCTTTAGAAGTCAACTTTGGAAGTAGTTTGGGGAAGCAAAGCGCTTTTGTTAGCCTTACAGACTTTTAATGAGCATCAGTCACAATAAAGTGCATAATAATTTTTATCTACTATCATGCTATTAATCCGCTATAAAAGAACCTATAACAATTAGCTTATTGCCAACATTAAAACACTCAATGATATTATGATCATTATATCATCTAAACGCGTGATATTTTGAATTTCAAAAAAAGAACATTCTCATGCAATGACATTTTCACCACCAGATCGCTAAAATTTTGAAAAAAGTACAATAAATTGTAAACTAATTCGTAATTTCGGATTCTCGTCTTATCGTATCCAACAAAATCCACGTGTCAAATCAAATTTTAAGTTCTAGAAAATAGAAATAATGAAGTGGTGAATATAAATATTCCAAGTACATCAGGATCTGCCAACATTCAACAAGGTGCAAATGTTCAAGGTGCAAATTTCAATAATTGTACGATCCAAAATGTAAATAATTTTTACAATAAATAATTCTTTTACTTATTAAGGTTTGTTTATTTTACATGTTTCTTGCTTGCTTCTTCAATTAGACTTTTCTTGAATTTACATACATAATTCTTACAACACTGGTACCCTGTGGTATGAGAATCTTTTATAGAGGCTTCACATCATGATTGTAGATAAAGTCTTGTCTGCAACTGTTATACTTGTAATTAGGTATTAAAACACTCATGTGATACTACTATTATTTAATACCCCTGATTATACAATAGCATTATAATTTGTTCGACAGCGTTTAGGAACCTCGGTTTTGTACTTCGAAACTGTAAGGACTTTAAATCGCCTAAAACGAAAATTCTATTATTTAACTCAATTGTACGCAGCGGTTTAGAGTACTGCAGCGTTGTGTGGAATCCTTTCTATGACATTTATAAGAAAAGGCTTGAAAGTGTTCAAAGGTGGTTCTTGTGGCATCTCGTATATTCTTGCAATCTGGGTAAATCCTTAATAAAATATGAAGATAGACTGGTTCACTTCAAAATGAGTTCTCTATCAAATCGAAGACGTGTGCACGACATGCTATTTCTGTTAAAATTGGCGAATGGCATCCTCGAAGCTCCAGAATTGTTAGAAGGCCTTTCCTTGTCGGCACCGTCAAGGCTTCCACGCAAATCTCGCTTCAACATACTGGCGACCGGATTCAGTAGAACCAATCTCGGTCAAAATGCACCATTAAATCGGCTTATGAGAGAATTTAACAGTTTGTCAAAGTCTACTGAATTGGATTTGTTCGCGGATGGCATCCGCCAATTTAAAAAGTCTCTTTTATAGTTTTTGTATAGGTTATTTCTATTTATTTTAAATAAGACAGGTACTCATTAGTTCCTCTTTAGGTACTAGTTAGTTTTAAGTTATTTGTGCTTGTCTATTTCTGTCTTTGTTTTCATTTTAATTTTTTAATTTTTTCTTAGTTTTTTTTTTATATTTGGGAGTTACTCTTAGAAAAAATAAATGCTGTCATCACCTATAATTATAATAGCATTAGGCTAGAGCATTTAACATGATTATTATTCGTTGGTGTAAATGTTTATTATGTTGGTGATCTATAAATAAATAAATAAATAATCACATTCATGACAATGGCAGTTACACTTTCATAGGTTTAATAAATTGCTAAACCGAATATAAATATCAAAATAATGTTGCCGTTCCACTGTATCTAAATTAATGTCAAAATAAAGTTAATGATTAAAGACAACATACATATATAGACAATATATATAGTAGGCTACAATTGCTCTTATAATGAAATTGGATAATATAAACTCAAGTCTCAAAATCTCAAACTCAAATCAATCTTGTTATGGAGATTAAAGGTAGAAAATCCCTTGCTGGTCTTTGCGGCATATTCTGTCTTAAACTCGTGAACCAATGGTGTAGCATCATTGACGTTAGGTAGATTAGTTTATTGCAACGTTACACTTACAACAAATAGATCTGTTTTATGTAATATTTTGTCAAAAAAGCACGCAGCTCATGGTAAGTGGTTACTGTCGCCTTTAGTTCAAGTAATACCTGTGAGATTTTCATCAAATTTGCAACTCCCACAAAAATAACATTGTATGTAGTCAATATGTGACAAAGTCACGAATACCCAGTAATTTACCAGGCAAAGGTAAAACGGTGGTACCATAGCAGACGACCCTAGAAGACTGTAAATTCCATTACAAGTTACATGGGATTTTCACATTATGCATTTCTGCGGCAATCATAACATTGTAGCATTTGCATATAGTAAAAGCTATAATAATCTATACTAATATTATAAAGAGGAAAGATTTGTTTGTATGTTTGTTTGTAATGAATAGGCTCCGAAACTACTAGACCGATTTCAAAAATTCTTTGACCTTTGGAAAGCTACATTATCCCCGAGTAACATAGGCTACTTTTTATCCCAGAAAAATCGACAGATCCCACGGGATGCGCAAAAAAGGCTTCGCTCAAAAACTACTGCACAGATTTTCATGCGGTTTTCATCAATAGATAGAGTGATTTTTGACCAAGGTTTTGCGGTATTTTTTATCTCGGAATAAACGGATAGTCCCACGGGAAGCGCGTTAAACCTTCGCGCCATAAACCGACTTTCGCGCATATGTAGCCATGGGCAAAAGCTATGACCCTTAACCCTCTATAGACCCAATCCCGAAATCCACGCAGGCGAAGCCGCGGGCAGAAAGCTAGTATATTATATTGACATTGTAAGTAAATATTATGTCATTGAAATTATGCGCAAACATGATTGTCATTTAAGTAACCAGTAACTACGTAGTAACCTTTTTTCATTAATATGTGTTTTTATAAAATTATCTTAGCAAGCAAAAATATTTCATATGTATACTTACTCATATAAAATCAGTAGAGGTTAATTCTATACATGAAATATATTTCCAAAATACCTATCAAGGGGTGATTAGGGATCGATACTGATGCCGATAATGCAATCAGTAAAATTTTTGTCTTTCTGTCAGTATTAACCGTTATAGAAACAAAAACTACTTGACGGATTTTAACGAACTTGGTACAATTATTTTTCATACTCCTGAGCTGTTTATAGTATACTTTTCATCACGCTACAATCAATTGGAGCAGAGCAGTGAAGGGAAATGTTAGGGAAACGGGATAAGTTACTCCTTTTTTAAGCTTCCGTCGCGTGTGCAACCTTAATGGTTAAAGCTACACAGAAATCATGTATGACGGAAATGTTCTCCTTAAAATTATATAAAAAATATCGACAGCATACGAGTATGTTTATCTTTTATGGTTGACTCACAATAACACGTGTAACTCACGATAGCTTAGAATATTTTTGATTATATTTGTCTACTCTTACGTTTATAACACTCTCAGTCATTAAAACAGCTTCCTAAAATAACGATTCAACGCGGGCGAAGTCATAGGCACAGCCAGTTACTAATAAAATCTAAACAGGGCACTTGAGCGAGATAGTGTTTTCAATTAAACAACAGCATTGACAACACTAATTGTGCCATTCGCTTACAAAACATCCCTTTGAGTGTCGGGTGACAGCTCTCAGCGTGACAGGCAACGGGAGCTGCGCACGCGCAATATGTCATCCGCGCATGTCACTGTCAAGTTAAGTGACATTAGTGGCTCGGAAACAAATATTGGTGTCGTTTACTTTGTGGACTGTAAACGTTTCGGAGGCATTTGGATTTCGTTTTTAGGTTGATTTCTAAATGTGAAAAGTTGAGGACGTATTTTATCATTTTCACTTAATTTGTATGAATGTAATGTAGTGTATTTTGACGAGCTCCGTAGTCGGGTGATGAACACAATAAAAAAATCTAAACGCAATAATAAAACATCACTGGATCAAAAATATACATTGAATATTTGCTTACCACTTCATCCTCGCTATCTGGGATTTTACAAAAGGAAATATATGTTTTCCCGAGATAAAAATAATCTTATGTTCTTCCCTTTGTCACCAACCAACCTCATACCAAATTCCATCAAAACCCAGCCGGCTGCTTTATCATATTTTCCCGCAGGAAAAATATATTTTTCAATTGAGATGACCCAATGTCCTTCTCCGTGTTTGCCACCTTTAGAACAAATTTTTACAAACTTTGAATGATGCATTTAATTATATATAATTAAAATAAAAAACCTAACAAATAAGTTTTTGACTTTATAAATTATCTACTACACATACATTTTCATCCCTCATGTCAGTCCATTACAGCACTTTTTTAGTCTTACAAAGTAGCCTATATCCTTTCTCAGGCTCTGAATTATCTGTGTACCAATTCATCATTTCAGTAGTTTTGGGGGGAAGTACTACTGACAGTCAAACATATTTATTTTCGCATCTTAATAATAGTGGTTAGTATACCGATTTAAAGGTGTCCTCATTTCTGAGGTTCCGGGTTCGAGTCCCGGTAGGAACAGATGTTTGTGTGCTGAATGCGAGCATTTGTACCTTAGTCATGGTTGGAATATATATTTCATTCAAAAATATGTATGTATGTATCTATCCGTTACCCAAGATCCTATAACACATGCCTCAGAGTGCCTACTTTGGGCTAGGCTAATTGGTGTTAGTGTAAGGAATAATATATTTGTTACTAGCTGACCCGTGCCCACTTTCGTTGGGCATAATATTAATAATCCCCGAAGCGACCACGAACGCGATCCGAATTAAACCCGAAGCCATCGCGCGCCGTCCGGTGCCTGTTTTTTTCTCCGATTCACTTTGCAAAACGGACTACCACGTAAAAACCTTTTTATTTTTCGGTTTTTTATATAACCTATGACACTCAGCAATAACGTGGCCTTCTATTGCTGAAAGAATTTTTAAAATCGGTTCAGTAGATCCCGAGATTACCCTTTACAATTTAACAAATATACAAACACACAAACTTTACTTCTTTATAATATTAGTATAGAAGTATAGATAATAATATCTTTACGATGAGGATTTGTATGTATTTTCTGCTCACAGATTTCAGTTGTTAAATAACTGCAAAGACAAGGTAGGTGCTATGAAACTTTAGAGCTGAGCGAAGATAACCCTGACAGTCAAGTCAGAAAATTCAATAAAAACAGTGATCTACATAATGTGAATACTAGAAACAAAAATAAACTTGCCGTTCCAATGTTCAGACTCCATAAAACTAGCTGTTCGTTCTTGGGGAAATGTATTCTATGTTTAACAAACTTCCGCAAAGTGTCATTGATTTGCCTTTATATAAATTTACAATCCATATCAAAAAGACACTCATGAGTAAAGGTTATTATAAAGTAAGTGACTATCTAAATGATCACACTATTTGGGAATAGGGACACTATTCATAGAGCCATGTTTGGTAACAACATTATTTATAATATTGTATTATTTTTATATGTGTATGTAAACATACATACGACTGTAATCGTATTAGGTATGATTGTATCTTATACTATATTGTATTTTAAATTATATTATTATAATTATTAACATTGAAAAGAGGAGATAAAAAATAGACCTTCAGAGTTTCTTGCCTGTTCTTCTCGAGAAGGCTCTCCTAATTTCCGAACAGGTGTCGAGTAAATTTTTTTTTCCTTATTCGTACGTACGGACAAGGTTTTTGTTTTTTTTTTAAGCTTTGTTTTTTTGTTTTGTCTGTTGACGTCAATAAGTGCCTGTAAAGGTCTATGTTGAATAAAGATTATTTTGATTTTTGATTTTGATTTTAGTCCTAGACACCTAGTTCGACCATAAATCCGTCTATAGCCCTTTCCGCATTCCGGTTCACATCAAAAGTGGTCGAGTTCGGGGCGATAAAATTCGACTCCGCCGCCGTCCAATTATACAAACGAAATAGAACAATGTGTCCCCGGCGGCGGCGCGCTGATCAAAGATGGTGTTGGGTTGCTCTGACGTCACCACATCTGGCGGCTCGGCTGCGGCTCTCGCCCCGAGTGGTTCTGTGCGTGTTCATGACAGAATCATAACTGCAATATAACCGCCGGCTATCGGCAGCTTTCCAATTGCCACGTATTATTTTGCGAATCACGATTTTTGAAGTCGCGAATCACGATGAAGTATAAGATAATAAGATAGCTAATCTTAATTGTATTTGACTAAAAATAAACTAATTTTTAACAAAATAAAACCGATTTCAAAATTTAAAAAACCAAGAAATGGTTAACTTAGCACAAAGTAATTCGAATTATTAATCAGTGACAAAAATGCATGTTTTTGTCAACAGGTTCATGCTCGCACTCCTCCAGTACGAGCATGGAACTCTCCAGTTACAAAATTTCACAGCTAAGATCAAAATACTCGATAAAATATCGGTAAATTTGAGAGATGTTACTACTAAGTGACAAGGACGGATGTTTTTGTCGAAAGATATATATCGATCGACAAGTTCATACTTGCGCACCTGATGAGATAATGTTTTCCGTGATGAAATCAGGATATCTGAATGTGACTGATTTACATTTAAAAGTGAATCATACTAAGCCTGTAAATCAAGAAGGTGCACAACAGGACTTGTTAAGATATTGAAAATGGAAAGTAAATCAATAGCAGAGCTAATTAAAATTCATGCGTAAACACAAACAATTTTGTTAGGTCCTTACATATCAAATTAGAGATTTGTCTTACTGACCACTTTGATCTGGAATATCTCCTCTTTGGTTAAGAATTCCGAATTCAAATTTATAAATTCATTTAACTGTTACATTTTAATTTTGAATACCGTCATTCATTTGTTTTTTCCTCATGATTGAATATCGATCTATTGAATATCCATCGTAACAGGTGGCCGTAAATAACAAAGTTTTATATTTAGTTGAACAAAATGTGATGTTGAACCTTGTCAAAAACTTTACAGAAATCACTTTACAGAATACAGTATCTGTTTGCTATCTTCTGGCGATCTCGATTTCACATAAATCCGTATAAATCGATAGATGCTCTCGATTCAACATTGTGCCAAATGGTTTCTGAGTACGGCTTCTTGAAGACTTGGTTCCGAGTCTCGCTCAAGTAGAATATTTACATTTCATTTTTTCATTTTTATACATTTATGTTGCACATTTAAATAAAATACAAAAAGACCATGATAACTCGGTGACTAATTCTCTCACAGAGTCGTAACTGCAGGGATGCCTGTTTGTAAGAAATTCACCAGGCTCTTTTCTGATCAAGGTAGAAAGACATATCGCAGCTTCATCTAATAAGAGAAGGAATACTGTAATAGCCATATGCGGTTAACACCATAGATTCATCAAAGAGACATTAGACTGAAGCTACCAACTGAAGTGTACATTGTTCTTTTATTTTAAGACAATTTTTCTTTGTTGTCATAGACGCGAGCGGCGGTATGGGCGGCGCGGGGGCGGGCGGGCAGCAGTACGGCGAAGTCAACCAGCTGGGCGGCGTGTTTGTGAACGGACGGCCGCTGCCCAACGCAGTGCGCCTGCGCATCGTAGAATTAGCACAACTCGGCATCAGGTACGACCTTCCAGAGCCGTGATGTAGTAGGGACAAGGGTCAATAAGCTGAGCGGCTATTACCAATGGCGCATCATGCATTAAATTACGACCAAGGGATGGAAGGCGGAGCAGGGCGAGCAGGAATAAAGTATCTGAGCGTATAGCGGATCTGTGAGAGCTCTGCTCATTTTGTGAGAACAAATTATTGTAAGGACACTGTTCCACGCTGTCCATCGTTCATGCTCTTTTTATACAATAATTTTGGGTCTGTCGATCGTTTTTTGTTAAATATTGATAAGTTTAAGAGCTGTAAGTATCGAATGAAACCGAGATGCAATTGAGCGAATGATTCATTTGAAGCGCTGTTATAGATTTGAATCAGTGCATCACTTGGAAGAAACGACTCATTAAGTCGTTTCTGTAAAGATTGACACATCTCTAGCCAGTAGTGTAAAAGATTATTTGAGGTATAGTTTGGTGTTAGGCATTAACTTCGTCCGCTGTGGCGAAAATAATGGACAGGTCAGCTGAGCAGTGTGTTGTCGATCCCGGTCGAACAATTCGTCGCCAACGCCGCAAAATTCAATTTCATTCATTCAATCTCATTTAAGAAAATTGTTCAGGAGAGCAAAAAAAACGTTTTTTTTTTACCCTCGATGTCCATTCCGTCCTTACTTAGGCCCAATTGCTCCAGATCACCCTTGGACAACCCGGCCAGCTACGGGTCGGGTATTAACGCCTGTGGGGGATTACCGTGGACATAACAGTAATCTTCAGACGGGGGAGCCTTTGCATGCGCACTTGAAAAACCACCTAAGGGCACAGGCTACACCTTGGGTGGTTATGGACTATAAATGCTCGCTCTCTACCAACCAGCCGTCTGCGTCGGATGAAGTACTTTCGGAGCCTATTAAATGCAAACAAAGACAAACAAAAAAACAATCAATTCCTGTTTATATAGAAGTGTAGATATGCTGCTTCCTGCTGTTGCTCAACCTATGTACCGTTATAATCCGATGCCGTTTCAGTCCTAGTGTTAAAATGAGACTCAGATTCAGAGTCATATAGGGTACCAACAAACCAAGCTGAAAACGTGTCATCGGTTTTGTCATTATAGGATGTCATGAAAGTACATATTATTCTCAAAATTTTGTACAAAAAATGACATTTAGTGACAAGTCTATTCTTATTTATTAACTTTCGCCATAAGTGTAATACAAAGACCAGTTGGTGATATTGAGTGATATTATAGGCCGTGTGATATAAGCCGACAGCTGCGCGTGTCCCACGGCTGCGTGTCCAAGATCCTGGCACGCTACCACGAGACCGGCTCTATTCTCCCCGGCGCCATCGGCGGCTCCAAACCCAGGGTTACCACGCCCAAGGTAAGATACTTTTCTTTTAGTTTCCTTATTCAGAATATGGTTACTGCTGGAAATAAATACCTAAGTAGAGTAGTTCTCCTGTATTCTTCTAACTAGTTGAAGCGTAAGAGACGTTGATCGTTCAAAAATTGATCTAAGATTTTATTCGGAAATTCTCACAAACTAACTATTGTGAAAATATCGTCATGAATGTAAATTTGAAACTGAAATCTTTAATTGGATTCGGCTAGAGAAGAACTGACTATTTTGGCAACTTTAGTCAACAGCCTCAACAGAGCGAAGCGGTACTTCACGCCCAGTGAGCGTCTGATGCTTTATAAAGCTCAAATACGGCCGCATATGGAGTACTGCTCACACGTCAGGGCTGGAGCCCCCAAATATCAGCTCGACCCTTTTGACTCCATGCAAAGGTGTGCTTTCCGTATCATCGGTGATCCCAATATTACGGCCTCAACAGAGACCTTGGAGCAGCGGAGAGACTTTGGCTCTCTGTGTGTTCTTTATAGGCTCTTTAACGGAAAGTGCTCTGAGGAACTATTTGCAATGGTGCCTTCGTCACCTTTTTACCATCGCACCACCCGTCACCGCAGTAGAGTTCATCCATATCACCTGGAACCGATCTTGTCTAGTACAGTTCGGTTTTAGCGTTCATTCCTTCCGCGTACATGCAAACTCTGGAATGAGCTCCCAGCTGCGATGTTTCCTGAGCGCTACGATATGTCTAACTTCAAATGAGGCTTAAAAAGAGTATTTCTCTCCAGGTAGGCAGCGGCTCAGCTGTGTCCCTGGCACTGCAGATGTCCATGAGCGATGGTTACCACTTACCATCAGTTGGGCCATTTGCTCGTCTGCCACCGTATGGAATAAAAAAAAAAGCCTCAGAAGCCTTTCCATTAACTAAATAAGAAAGTTAGCACACACGACTAAATAGTGTCTATAAATTGATGCAGGTGGTGTCCTACATTAAGCAACTGAAAGCCAAAGACCCTGGTATCTTCGCGTGGGAGATCCGCGACAGGTTGCTGGCTGATGGCGTCTGCGACAAGTACAACGTACCGTCTGTTTCGAGCATCAGTCGCATATTGCGCAACAAGCTGGGCGGGCTGTGTCCCGTGCCGCCGCTGTACCCACCGCAGCGGTGCTGGCCGCTGCCGCAACCTTACGACTATTACATGTACCTCCAGGTGAGTCTCATACAGAATATTTTGGGTACTTAGTCATTACTAGAGATCGGATAATCGGATGCATATTTACCTAAAGTTAGTTTAAGACAAAGTATGGAAACGGCTTTTTATTGTTTTGTTAAATAAAAATCCCGGGATTGCGGAATTGGATAGCCGGATGTTTATTTATTTACCTAATTTAGTTTTTGACAAAGTATGGAACTGTCTTTTTATTTTATTTCCATAAATAAAAATCCCGGAATTCCGGTACTGTAGAACATTTTGGTAATGCAAAACTAGTCGATAATATGAGCTTAAAAACGACGTTACATGAAGGTTAGTTTCAGTTCCCCGTGTGATTTGTGAGTAGGTATATAGAGTACTACTTTCGTATAACACTCTTCATGTAATAAATCGTACATTCCTAAATCGCACGAGGAACTGAAACTAAACTTCATGTAAATACGTATGCATAGTTGTATAAATGAACCCGGAGTTTCGGTCTTTTGCAAATAAATACCACGTGCTAATTTAGTAATTTTCAAACAATATCACTACGTTAAATTTGCAGTCCCGTATTTTCCCGGGATTTTCATTTAACAAAATGTATTTTAAAAAGCCGCTTCCATAATTTGTGAGCCAAAAATTAACTTTAGGTAAATATGCATCCGATTATCCGATCTCTAGTGATAATATATTTAATTGAATTTCTACCATAGAAAGAAACTGACTTTTTTTATGAGTTCAACTCGTTGTAACTTAATTATTATTTGCAGGGCCGGCAGCATCCTGGTAACCCACACGGGTTCCCACACCCGCACCACCAGCAGACCCCCCACCACACACACGCGCTCTGACCCCCGCCACCCACTCTGCGCGGAACGCTACGGAACTTTACGTGATAACTTAGAATAGTTAAATTACGATTTTCTTTGGGATGAATCGTACCTGCAAACATCGGCCAATAATTTCGCACAAAAAAAAAATATTATTTTCTTCACATTAGTTTATTGTGAATTAATATTTTTAAATTAAACAATATTAGAGAGGACTATATCCAAAATTGGCAAACGCAGTTATTATAAATAATAGACAGAATATCAATATAAAAATTTAAGTCCTAAATAAAAAACAGTTCTGTATTTTAAAATATTACTTCCAACACATATACATTTTTATTTAAATGCATATTTGTAAAGTAGCTCTCTAAAAAGTCAGGATAAATTTGGATGTACTGAGCTTTGCCGGATCATCGATGTAAATCAAACATTCATTCTACTTGACTAAACTAGGTCCCTATACAAAGTGTCATTTGCATGCGATATCATTTCGATATCTAAAGAAAATATATGACAACGATTCCAAATTACGAAATCATTCTTATATATGTGTGACGTTCTAACGGAACGAAGGCAAATGCCATTAATGTTACAGGTCCTGCAACCCTTACAATATCCTTTGTGTGACGTCGACAATATTAACAGTAGCGCGTAAGGGCTTGTGACGTTTTTGTTACGAGAATTGTATGAACGCTCTTGTCGATCGGTAGAATCTAAGTCAATCAGCCGGACATTGTAATGCTGGCTAATTATCAACCAGTCGTGATCGCGTCGGTATCACCTGATTTGATATTTGCTTAACAACCATCGTCTGCTGGCTTGAAACTTTTTTTATAATAAAGGAAGAAAACGAGAAATGGTTGATGTGCTACTAAACTAAATTACGTTGCTGGTAGCCGAGTTACACAATAATCCTATGAGTCTGTCTTGGCTCACTTTGGCATCGTTCGGCAATGTTGAAAGCGAAACTTGTTTATAGATAAAATATTAACATAACTTTATTCAATTACCATTAAAATAATCAGTTCAACTTCAAAGACCTTGTACTGAGTTGAGCAAACCTGCAAAGGCATTTTCTTTCTTCCTGTATTCGTAGTCTCATCAATTGGAAGATAGCCTCAAAACAAAAACGTTGAGCACAACGATTAAGGACAAATCAATTGTATCATTAATGCACGCTCGTCGGTTACGGCTACTCTTGACCTGACCTTATTTGGTCCATGTAACTTCGTCTAGGTCGTCCGCTAGCCATTGGCCCATTCATATCTGCCTTATAAATTTCTTTCGCTAGTCGTCTTTCGTCCATTTTTTCTCGTCTCCAAGCTCTCTAAGTATTCCTTTGCCCATTATTGTCACTATTACACTTTGATTTATTACACTTATTCGTCTCAAAGCCCTCATTTGCACTGCCTTCATCTTCTTATATCCTATTTCGGTCGGTAGTCAGTAAAAGTGACACACGTCTACAAGTCAACACCGTACTTAGAACAAACAACAAGAGTTTCTCAAACTTTTTATTCACTGTGATTGATCCTATCTTTATCTTTATTTTTTAAACATGTTTAAATGTCATCGTTGCAATGGCGTAAAGTGTCTGCCTTAACCAGGAGACCTATTTTTGAATTACGAATGCGATTTCGAAATCACCGCTGACTAAATAGTCAGCGGTGACTTTGAGGTCACGGATTCCTAAACATCCAATTTTTGAAAGTCGATCGTAGAGCTGCCAACATAGATAAAGTACACACATAAATATAAGAGTTCGGTTCCACGCAGAATGACGCCGCTGCCGGTTATTGCCGGCTTAACCATCATGGTTATTATATATATATCATATATATACTACATTCATATATATATATATATATATATATATATATATATATATATATATATATATATATTCTCCAAACAAAACACAGATAACATTTCCACAAGTATGACTTGATTACGAGTGGGTGAGGGCACTTGTAATGAAATCACATCCGTGACTAAGGTAGTCACATAAGTGATATTCAAAAATAAGAATTATTGAAAATCGGTGATTATTAGTCACATCGGTGATTTCGAAGTCGCATTCGTAATTCAAAAATAGGTCTCCAGTACTGCCTTAATAAGTGTCTGCCTTTACTATCTGCCTTAATCAGTATGATCGTCCATGTGCGGGCTTGACTGAAGCGGGCTTCCGAAGATTCTAACTACTTGATACTGTGTTTCATGTTATAGAATAGTATTGTATAGAGAACCGAATTAGTACTTTTTTTTAAACTTTTTTTGTTCCTATATGTGGAAACTTGTAATTGGCCTTCTTATATGTATTGTATTTTAAATATTGTTATATGCTGTAAGTTTCCCAAGTATAATAAAATAAAATAAAAAAATTTGCCACACCCAGTATTCACTCCCATACAAAAGCATAGAGACCATCATGCCACTATGCCCAGCTGGACGCACCTTTTTTTAACAAGGTCTGACTTATAACTCCATTCACTTTGTTTCTTACCATTACTCTTCTTTCAATGTCAGACTCATACTTACAATCTCTTGCTTTCCTTTTTATTCTTAAGGAGAGAGAGGCTGAGAATCCTCACGAGGAGCACGAAACGTACCCAGGACAAGTGTCACGGCAAGTGTCACGGAGGACTCCACGCGACCGGAGCGGTCCGATCGCGTGACCTACCAACTAAACTCAGCCTAGCCTTAGCTATAAGGGCCCTAGGGTTGAATGGATAGAGGTTAATATCTTGTAAACATAGATCCCGGATATACAAGCTCTTTCACTTGCTCCAAGCATTCGTTGCTCATCATAGCCTTACATTTTGACATCTTTCAACACTGCAAGTGTTATGATATTACACCACTTCTGTTTTTTTTACATTTACTTACATTCCTTTTCTTTCTAATGCGCCATGTGCACCGGTAACCATTTATTGTAACTCCTCCTCCGAACTCCTCTACTCTCCTCTCCTCCTACATCTTGAGTCTGGGACAGTTCTTGCAACCCTAAATAAGGGCGGATTTTGCAGATTATAATATAATCATAGTGTAAATAACCTTTAGCAGTGTAAAATATTTGTTATTTATTGGATAAGCGTAGGTAATTAAATAAGCGTTCCGGAATGTCTCTAGTGGGAGCTTTATATATTTAGGTTGTATAATAATTGCGTTATTGTAGCGAAGCTTTTGTTACGTTTATGTAACAATTAATTATTTATATTTATGTGCTTAATTAGTTTTTAAATAAGGATGATTTTCTCAAATCATATCGAGTCACATGGAAATATCAGCTACTTAAATTCAAAACCTAGTAACACCTAATTTGAAAAAAGAACGGTTTTTGGCATTTTTCGACTTACTAGGTAGTACCGAGACGATGTGGACCTTAAAACACTAATTTTCATATGTAATTTTTAAGTTTAAGCAATTTGCCATGATTACGAGAATTTCTTTGAAGTACAAATTCTAAACTTAGTATGTCAGAATACAAATTTAAAACCAATCTATAGCATCTCAAGCGACTTACTAATTTATGAATTTGAAATACCAACTAGTTATGTTTTGAATTTGGTGCAAAGTAAAAATAACAAATAAATTAATAAATATTCAAATAACCTATGTAAAGCAGACTTACTAAGTTTTGATACTGTTTTTATAGTTATATTTCGGTAAATTCACGAAAAAAAAAATTCAGTATGACAAAGTGTCAACCATATAGCACAACTTTTCGTCAAACACCCAAATCGTTATCTCTTCTGGTTTCATCGGGCCAATGAATCAAAGTAGCCGACCCGTTTTTTTGCTCTCCTGAACATTATTGTAAGAAGGAGTTACTATGTTTAGATTTTAAGCAGCCGATATGATGGGTTTCAAATAATAAATATATAAATATACTTATAATTACTTCTTGTAAACAGTTATTGCATGCCTTCCCAATAAATATTTAGTTTAAAATTAGTTAGGATTAATTGATTGATAAAAACGATAGTTGTACAAAAGTTTATAATAAACTTAATAGGTGTGTGAATAATAATACAAGTATTATTTCAATTTTCAATAAGTAATATGTGTGGAGTATGTAGTATATGAGAGGTTTTTTAAATACAATTGTATTTATAAGTTTTGTTCACTTTGTATCCTTTTTACTTACTCCAAATTACTTTAATAGCAAAAAGAAATTATTGAGGGTAGGTGTTGTGTTCTGTGGTTATCCATTATCTAAGGAAACTATTATCAACCCCCAACTGAAACAAGATTAAAAAATCGGGCGGGGCTGTGCCGGGGCACACGGCCGTTGGTTTTAACGTGAAACGTCTATGTTAGGGAATCGCTTTTAAAGTAAAAGATTGAATTGATACAAGATTGACGGTGTTTTAAGTATTTTAGTAAGAAACTCAATGTTACAACAGCGAGCTGACTATATAAGTGAAATATTCACACCACATTTTGGTTACTCAGACTAATAATTTTTTAATTATTAAGGTGCGATGATATAGACCTTTTCGTTACGGTCCACTTTTTAAACCTGGTACCCGTATGTTTCGGCGCGATTTTAAAGACGTTTCACGTCAAAAAATGTTGGAAACTTGGGACAAGCGAAGTTACTTATTATTGCACAATCAGGTTTAGAATCGTGAAAGTAGTGACACCAGAGTCCGTACTTTTAAAATCGAACATGAGATATATTTTCGTTTTTTCGCCATACCTCTCGCTCTATTTTTAATGTGTGTATACAAGTTAGAGCAAAACGTGACGCACCAAGGACAGCGATATATAGATTGTTTCTTTTTTTTAGACGGACCTATGCTGTAATCGCTACGGACCTATGCTAAATCGGTTCTCACTGTTAGGCAATTGTACATTTTGCAGAGTATTTTAAGAGTACATAGAAACACACCAATAGACCAAAAAATAGTCGAAAACGTAACCCTTACTCGGTAATAATACAACCTTGAAGTAGAACTAAACTAGCATGCAAACAGTACGGCAGACAGTGTTAAAGTTTTTGATTGGTTGATTGTTTTTCCTTTTGTTAATAAATTGCACGTAAGAAAATATACTATCGAAAGAGCGAGACATTCCTAAGGCAAGTGTAATACTTAAAAGGAGTGCCTCATTGTAATTATAAATACCGAATGTGTAATTAAATAAAGAAAAATAAATATAAAAAAAATCGTTAAATCGCAGATAGCTATGTTCTTACCTTGAGTATGTTTATGGTAGGCGCACGAAAAGAAGGTTCCACACTTAGCCTTTAGCGACACCGGAGACCGTTTCGGGCTCGTTGGGTCGATTACAAAAGAGTCGACGCAAAATGAGCGCGCCATCTAGTGGCTCGGACGCTCAAGATCGCCGTATTGCTTTTGTTGCTCAGAAGACAGGATCAAGTTATTCGAGTACCGTCAGCAAATACTTTGTTAATATATCACCTGCTTCTGTTCATTATTGTTAAATTAAACTTCTTACCGACCTATGTTATTATAAAGCTATGCTATCTACTTATGTAACGATTGTTCGCACTTATAATGTCAAGTGGACTGGCTAAGTAGACTATCTTGTTTTATTGATAGGGGTAAATGTAAATATAAGTTATGTGAATCGTACTTAATTAAGCTATGTATGTCTCTGTGGTTATTATATTTAGAAGTGTACAAATATGTTTATCAAGTATAGTGCTAAGTAGGTAATCTTATTTTGAGGATAGTTTGGAATAAATGGTTTGCTCGTGGAATTATTTCTTTCTTTTATTTTACCTCTTTTTACAATGCTTAAGAACTTCGTTATTTTTACAACATAAGTAGTATGATGAAATGAAACAGTCCAGTCGACACGATATAAACGTTTATTTCTTACAAACACTTTTTGTAATCTTTTTAAACTTAAGTACTTCACAACTTGTTCTTAATACACTTCTTCCACCGTAATACACTTATAGCCGTGCTATTCGAACCGAATACTGAAAAGGACTGAGTCTCATCGGCTGCTTGCAATTCCAAGTCAGTTTTAAACGGAAGTCAGAATATTACTTTTTTGTTGTATTAATGCACGGAACGGAAGCTTACTTTTACCGACATATGAAACAAGGAATACCTCGGTACAAATCAATACAACAGCCTTGTTTTAAACGGAAGTCAGAATATTACTTTTTTAGATATAGGTAATTTAAGCAATAAATACAGCATTATAAATTTATAACAGAAAAAATCATTACAGTAGTATTTAAGTAGAGAAAATTATTGCCTGTGCTTTTAGATGTATTTTTGAATCATTAGATGTGAATTTGGAATTCGAATACGAATACAAATTTTCTACTGCTTACAATTTTATAGATGAATCACTCGAATTGAGTGTAGTCATTAAAAACAAATTCTTAATTAGATCCCGTTACACGCAGAATAATTAAAATCACAACAACAAAAACAAAAATCCGGCGAAGACTCACACGTGAATCGAATCACTGTCAACGTTACTTCAGCGTTGGATATTCTACTAGTAGAAATAAAAAACGAGTGGGTTGAACCACTCGTAGCACAACGAAACAAACGAAAGATAAGAAACAGAAATAGTGAATTCGGTAATTCGTATACGAATCTCACGATTTCGAATGCGAATTGGTTTTCTATTGTTTTTTTTTATTGTTGTACGTGGCAGACGACCAAGCGGCACACCAGGAGATCTATTTTTGAATTACGAATGCGACTTCGAACTCACCGCTGACTAAATAGTCAGCGGTGACTTTGAGATCACGGATTCCTAAACATCCAATTTTTGAAAGTCGATCGCAGAGCGGCCAACATAAAGTACACACATAAATGTAAGAGTTCGGTTCCACGCAGAATGTACCGTTGCCGGTTATTGCCGGCTTAACCATTATGGTTTATATATATATATATATATATATATATATATATAGACTGAAAAATCAAACAAAACACAGATAACATTTCCACAAGTATGACTTGATTACGAGTGGGTGAGGGCACTCGTAATGAAATCACACCTGTGACTAAGGTAGTCACATCAGTGATATTCAAAAATAAGAATTATTGAAAATCGGTGATTTCTAAGTCGCATTCGTAATTCAAAAATAGGTCTCCTGATGTTAACCGCTGCTCATGGACTTAGCAATTCCAGGGGTGGACACTGTTAATATATCAGAAGTTTAACGTAGTTAATATCCGTTTAGAATAAATAAAGAAATCTTGAGAAAAATACGTGTTTATAATATCGCAAATTATTTTGAAGTACATAGAGGACGTATAAAAGAATAAATCATTGACACACTGACAGGATTCTATACTTAAATCTAAGAGAAACATAATACTTATTGGTATGGTCCAAGAGTAAACTAGACAAAGCAAGTATAATACTTAATAGACACAGCTAAGCCGCTGCCTACCTTGAACCGTATTTAAAAAATTCGTCTCCTGTCCAATGTTATATAATGACTTAATTTCAAATGCCTTATATAAATAAAAAATTTGATGAAGTCGAACTGGTGGATATTTATTAGGTAGTCATCGAGTCAGTCGCTCTGTGGTTCTCATTATTGGCCTTTTAATCGGGAAGTCGGAAATCCTGGCATATACCTATTATATGTTGGGTTTTTAATTTCATATGTGTATATTAAGGACAGCGTCTGATTAAGGTATATACCTTAATCAGACGCTGTTACGGAGAAACAATTGTGACTCTGAAGTATACTTTAGATACCACAGCGTAAAAATCCATAAGACATTGAAATTCTCTTATTTTTTTTTCCATGATAGTGAATCCTCATAGGGGGTGCGCCACCACAGTGGTCGCTATAACAACCCCTTGGTGCTCGGACGACCTCGCACCGGATACCACCCGCAACCGGTCTACGGCGGATGGTTATGTTGGACTCTAACAGAAGGCCAGCCTACCAACTAAACACAGCCTTTGGTCGGGCGGAAGGCCTGGGTATCGGCTTGAACTAACGCGCCCGCCCTCCAGAACGGGGGCGGTGCATAGAAATTCTCTTATTTTTTACAAGCTTTTATATTAGTTTCACTTGTAACTATGTAAGAAAATCTTGGAATCTTAATTTAACCCACTTCCTGGTCTCCGATTGAGCTGAAATTTTGCATGCACGTGTAAGTCGGATGACAATGCATGGTTATGTGTGTGACGTCATTCTAAATCCAACATGGCGGCATTACCAAGATGGCGGTTCAATTATTTTTAATGCACCCCTACAATATGGGTATCAAATGAAAGGGTTTGGTAAGCTTGGATTTTGGCTCGGAAAATAAATTAAAAGAACTATATTAAAAGTAACATTAAAAGTATTTCATAAGTAAGTAAATCTCGCGACAAGCTTTTATATGTAAAAGTTTATTTTGGTCTTTTTAGCGCATTTAATAAAAGCTTGTATTAAAAAATATATATTTACTTTTTTTTTTATTTGGTTCTCAACTTGAAACATACTCAAGACTATTACTATTATGACTACAAAACAAATAAAAACGCGCACGATGTTGTTTCTACATAAACTAACAGTATAAACGCTTATTTATCTATGATAATTCGTCGAGGGCTTTAAAAAACGGCAACTTTTATTGAGGCTAGAGAACCTGAGAAAGGTAGATCTTTCTCATTCTCGTACTACAATCTCATTGTAGTACGAAAATGCCATGCCATCTTTGGGCAGGGGCTCCCCAGTACAGCTTCTCCTTCTATATATATAATACTTTATTGTACAATAAAAAAAAATAAAAATTGTAGTTATTCACAGTGTACAAGGGCGGACTTATCTCTAAAAGCGATCTCTTCCAGCCAACCCAAATAGTGGTGCAAGACGTTAAAATTGCAGGGGTAATTAAGTGTTTAACCTATTCAAAAGTACACATCATTAAGCATATATATACAAATACATACTTACACATAAATAAATATATACACACATATATATATACATAAATACATATATATATATAATAATTATATAATTTAATACAATTATTTAGACAGATAGTATTCTTTCAGAAGACATTTGAAAGATGTAAGGGATGGTCTCTCACGAATGGAAGCGGGCAAACTATTCCACAGCTTGGCAGCACGAACGGAAAAGGATTTTTGAAAAAATACGGAATTGGACTTAGGAATTTCAAGGACATTTTTACTAACACAGGATCGCTTGGGGCGCTTCTAGACCGCATCCAACTGAGAGCGACCCGAATCGTCGACTGCCCGGATATTTCATGACGGCTGGACTCCTTGGCGATGCGTAGAGATGTAGCTTCGCTATGTATCCTCTATCGCTTGCCTTACGGGGAATGCTCCTAGGAATTCTTCGGATTAATTCCTGCTGCTAGTTTCCGTCACCGTTCTACGCGACACAACATTCATCCTCATCACCTAGACGCTTGGCAGTCCACCACAGTGCGTTTTTCCAGGAATTTTCTGCCACGCACTACTAAACTGTGGAATGAATTGTCGCCTGCAGTATTTCCGAACCGATGCGATATCGAAACCTTCAAAAAAGAGCATATTCCCCTTTAAAAGGCCGGCAACGCATCTGTGACTCCTCTGCTGTTGCGGGTGTCCATGAGCAGCGGTTATCGCTTACCATTAGGTGATCCGTTTGCTCGTTTGCTGCCCTATCCTATAAACAAAAGGATCTGAATAATGGGGAGTATATATATATACATATATAAACTACAGCAAAACGTATATGTATTCACTATATTGTAGAAGATATGAAAAAAATATGTCTACGGAGGGTATAAAAGCGAGTGAAAACTATTAACCCGGAGACCTATTTTTGAATTACGAATGCGACTTCATTCGATTGCTCCAGGGCATTGCTGTCAGTCATTTTTGCGTGTTGTCGCTAACGAAAAACAGATGGCGTTACGTGTGCTATGTAGCGTTCGAATGTTCTTTTTTTTTTTTCCTCAGGTGAGGAGGCTGAGAATCCATCATGGATACCAACGCAACAGGCAAGCAGGGATGCGTTGATTATGTCGGACTCCTGTGAATCGAGGCGGCTCGACCCAACAGACCTACCGACTAAACTCAGCCTAAGCCTTTGGTCCTAATGACCTAGTGTTCGAATGTTCGACAACAGCCGAATTTATCCGAGCGCTCTTGAGCTCAGAGGCTTCGTGGCGACTCCCAGTCTCATTTACTTAGTCGACGAAAGAACACATGTTTTTCAAATTACCCTCTATAGTTTTCTATTAAATATTAGTTTTGTAAAAATTTACGTCATTCTCTTAATAATAGCGTGGATCTTCTTATAATATATTTATGGATTTGAAATATCACCACTCCTTTTGCTTTTGTAAAAATACGGCAGACCTTCTTTGTCGGTCCTTCATAAGATTGTAATTAATACAGTAAAATTTCACATTAAATAAAGTTGCAGCCAAAGCGACGGCTAATTGCGACGCGCTGTTCGGGCTGCTCGAGCAGCCGATTCCCGGGACGAATCGATTATAATTTTAAAGTTGCTCGCTGCAAAAATGGCATGCTTTGTAACTTCACACGTATAGGGAAAAGGGGGATGTATTGGTTATTCCCGAACGTGTTGCCTCAAGTTTACTTGGGTCTTAGTAAGTCGGGAAAAGTATTTTTTTAATATAGTATGGATAAACTTTAACGAAATAAATTTTCCTATACTATTTACATCTGGCTGGCTTTGAAGACAAAAAATAAGATGACACAAAAAAAAGCTAAGAAAAATACGATTTTACACCAAATTTAAGTAGTGTAAACATATAAAAAGAAATAATGTTTGGAATCTTTAAGAATATTATTGCTTTCATAAGCAATTTTAATTTCAACTAGAAGTAATAACAGCAATGTATTTTATATACATATACATACATACATACACTCACGCCCTTTTCCCACGGGGGTAGGCAGAGATTACGTCCTTCCACTTGCTACGGTCCTTACATATCTCTTTCGCTTCATCTACTTTCATAACATTCCTCATACATGCTCGACGATTGCGGGTACTTCTGACCTGGCCTTTTTTGAGGACACTTTCGATTTGTTCGAAATATGTTCGCCTAGGTCTTCCTCATCCCGTGTCTCCATTCACTCCAGCTTCATAAATCATATATATATTAATATATTTAGTTAAGTATTTATTATTTGGTTTATTATATTTAATAAAAATTTAAGCTTTATTTAAATTAATTAAGTATTGTTAATGGTCTACATCTTATAAGTTTATGTTCCAAAAACTTTTCGATTTAATTTATTTCAATAAATTGATTTCAAAATTTTATAAATTTAACCAAAATTGTCATTTAATTATGTAATTATGTATATAATATGTAATTCATGATTAAACATGTGAGGAATACTTATATTATACTATTTTAAATATTTTTTATTTACTTTTCAATACACTTGAATGTCATCACCCCACCGCAAGAAATTTATGTTAGAGATATTTTAAACTTATTTTAGGACTATGGTTTAAATTATTGTCATAAAATATATATAAATAAATAAATAAAACGTTTAAAAAACACATACACTTCCAAGAATCCCGTCAATCGCCACACTATATTTCATTAAATTGTAGTATTTGTAGTTTTTGTATCGCTACTCGTATATCTCAAAAACGGTTGCTCGTAGAAAAAAAAGTATGAATTAAATTTTTGTTGATAATTTTATCATCTACAATTTTTGTCTGAGATATTTTTATGATAAACTTACCGTTTTGCTGAAAATCGCGAAAAACTCATTTTTTTACCCTTGACCTTTAATATTTTTTTTTCCTTACAGGGGAAAGATGGGGAACTTTCAAATTTTGTTTTTAATGATTTGTTAAACAATTTTACCGATTTTCACCTTGGTGGGAATTTAGGTAACTTCGAATGTCTAAATTGACCGGACTATATCTACTCTTGATTGCGAGTTGTCAGCAGTGAATGTGTGTTCGTCAATAAAGCCAGTAGGGTCAATAGGACCAAAGGCTAGGCTGAGTTTAGTCGGTAGGTCTGTGTAGTCGAGCCGTCTCGACAGTACGACATAATCAACGCATCCCTGCTTGCCTGTTGCGTTGGTATCCATGATGGATTCTCAGCCTCCTCTCCTAAGGAAAAAAAAAAGTGAATGTGTTAATGAGACTGGTGGTAAAGCGGTTATAATAAAGGAACGTAAATTATCATTAAGCTGTGGTAATTAGCTGGAATGGTCGACATTAGTTCCGGTGGGAACAGCCCGGGCGCCGAGGCGGCTCCGGTGTCAAAGCGCCGCCCGCCGAGGCACCGCCGCGCCGCGCAGTCCGCCCCGTTTAATGATTCGTAAACTATTCCTCTATTGCTTCAGTACTTCTTAAATGTTATGGTGTACATTTTTTTATTATACGTAAATTAAGAGGGTACTATTAATTATGAAATATCATAGAAGCAATAGTGTAGGTACGTACGATTATTGCTTTAGAAGATTCAATAGTCGCGTTGTTGCAGATTGCACATAATCGCCTTTTTTTTTCCTCAGGAGAGGAGGCTGAGAATCCATCATGGATACCAACGCAACAGGCAAGCAGGGATGCGTTGATTATGTCGGACTCCTGGTACTGTCGAGGCGGCTCGACCACTCAGACCTACCGACTAAACTCAGCCTAGCCTTTGGTCCTATTGACCCTACTGGCTTATTGACGAGAGGGCCGCACCTCAGGAGAGGCACGGTTAGCGCTACCCCATGGTGAGGGTATATGCGCTAGAAGAAGGCACGAATCTCCAAAGTGGGACCGGCCAGTATTGATAAGAGACACATAATCGCCCTGCGCCGTTACAATATGATTAAGTAAAACAAAATCGCTAATATTTAAGGTAGTTATTTGTACATTTTATATATTTCTTACATTATAAAAGTTACGTTTAATGTAAGACAGCTCGAAATATTTTCTTTTATATAATACTTTTTCAAATTTAAAAAAAAATAATTTAATTTATATAATTTATGAGATGATTGAACTTGTTTTGATAACAATACAAGATTTGGTGGACCATACAAAATGGCGACTTATCATTTTCGTAACAACCCCCACAATATGGGTATCAAATGAGAAAATTTGAAAAGAGGAATACAAATAATACAACATTTTATAAATGCCTTGATTTTGAATACAATATGGCGGTTGGTACAAAACGGCGATTTACCGTTTTTACAGGTACCCCTATAATATGGCTATTTAATGCAAGGACTTGAAAAAAAAATACTAAAAAGTCAAAAATAATAAACAATAAAAAAACTTTTATTCAACAATAGATATTAAATAAAATGTACTAAAAAGGGGAACATTAGTTTTTTATTGAAATTCAAATATTATACAAATATAGATTTAACATATTTATCCACGGTATTTATATATAACTATGACTATAAATAAAAGTTTGGGCGATCCTTACAAAATAAGAAGAGTGCCCTTATTAATTTTAACTAAGTATTAATTTTATTTTATTGGTAGTTTAGTTTTGTAGTAGTTCTTTGTATTCTTCTTTTAAGTATTGTCGTCAATAACCGCCGCTAAATAAATTTTATTTTGATGTAAACTTATATACGACAATTTAAAACCTTTTGCGATAAAATAAAATAAAATTGTGATTAATTCTCTAGTGCCTAGAAATATTTATTTAGATTCTGCAATATTTTAATTAATGCAAGAAATATTATCTAGTAAAGCTGCACTTGAAAGATTTCGTCGATCAGCGCCATCTAGCCATCAGTTTGCTTAAGCATGCGTTTCGTTACATCTTCATCTCGGTTGAGCGTGAAAGGACGGGCGTCTAATCATTGTAGTTGCAGCTTCACGACGCTAGATGTCTACACATGGGGGAGATTAATAGTCTGTAAAAACAATTTGGAAGCGTCCTATGAGATGAGCTGTTTACGATTATGATACAAGAGTAAATAATTATAATAAAACAACCTATCAACATTGTAATCTCTACATAGTACTCCGGTCCGATGAATTTACCAACAATACGATAAAAATGTTATCGATAAGATTCACTGATTATATTAAACAAACACATCGAGGGTTAATTACAGAATAATGTTATCACACTGGATTGTTGCAAAATAAATAAATAGTAGGCAATGATTTTATATATGCACAAACAATAGGTAAATATCGCACTAGCGCATCGATATTGGGACGGGATTTCATTTAAATAGTAAGTGAGTACGTTGTTCCTTGCTCTCATACTATATTTGGCTAGTGTAACGCTATCTCTGACCCGTATCTATATGATCTGTTTCAATCACCAATAATCTCGTATTTTTTTTTTGTCAAAGCTTAAAATATACACAAGACTATTACTAATTATGACTACAAAACAAACAAAGCACGATTTAATCCTATTACTAACTATTATAAAGGCGAAAGTTTGTAAGTATGGATGTTTGTTACTCTTTCACGTAAAAACTACTGAATGGATTTGAATGAAACTTTACCACAATATAGCTTATACATCAGAATAACACATAGGCTACAATTTTTGAGGTTTCTAATGTGAGGTCGTAAAAAAAACACATTTTTTGCGCTTACATTGCAAACGCTGACTGAATCCTACAAGATAGATCAAAACAATTTACTACAGTATTGTACAACTTAAAAAGGTCTACAAAAAAGTCCGTGATGGTATATGTTTATCTCTTAGGAATAACCCACAAAAGGAAAAAGATCGTTAAATGTAGTTTATAGGAGCACACTGCAGTAGCTACCTATAGGCCTATGATTAGGGCTCTGCAGTGCTTAGTTACCGTATTTCTTACTTATTACTAGACTAGACGGGACGAACCTGAAGTCCACGCGAACGAAGTCGCGGGCAAAAGCTAGTTTCTAATATTATTGAATACAGCATACACTAAGTTTTCACTGTAAAATTACACAAACTAACAGTACACATGCTAATTTATCTATTCATCGACCTAGTTTTATTTTTTTCCCCCGCGGTAGGAGGCTGTGATTTCTCATAAGGCATGCGCTACTCTTGTAGTCGTCTTAATACCCCTTGGTGCTCTCACGACCTGACACCGGATACCAACCGCGCTCGGTCTATACGGCGGGTTATGTTGGCCTCTGGTAAAAGGCCAGCCTATCAACTAAACACTGGCTAATGCCTTTAGCTGGGCAGAAAGCCAGGGGCCCTATCGGCTTTAACTGATAGCGCTCGCTCTCTCAGAGAAGGGGGCGAGGCAGCGCAGCACTTAGTGGTGCATACGCTTTATAGAGCGATCCGGGTCCCAGAGTGAGTCGGTCGAAACAAAACAGGGCGGGTGTACAAAAGTTACTTACTGACCAGTGCTGGGCGGCGACGCAGATGCCGTCTCCAGCAGGGTAATTCTATAAAAGCTTAACCTACTATTATATATATAATATATTTGTTACACTTACACCAATTAGCGTAGGCCAAACTAAGCTCTGTAAGGCTTGTGCTATGGGATCTAGGGTAACGGATAGACAAACATTTATTATACATATATAAATAATTTTTATTGAAATATATGTATATCAACAACCATGACTCTGCCCCTACCGGGATTCGAACCCGGGACCGCAGAGATGGCGACACCTTGAAACCGGTGTACTATCCACTCGACTATGGAGGTCGTCAAAATATGACTGCCAGGTATTTACATTTATCGTTTGTACTAGCTTCCTGCCCGCGGCTTCGCCCGCGTGGATTTCGAGATTGGGTCTTTAGAGGGTTAAGGGTCATAGCTTTTACCCACGGCTACATATGCGCGGAAGTCGGTTTATGGCGCGAAGGTTTTATCGCGCTTCCCGTGGGACTATCCGTTTTTTCGATATAAAAAATATCCCAAAACCTTGCTCAAGAACCACTCTATCTATTGATGAAAACCGCATGAAAATCTATGCAGTATTTTTTGAGCGTAGCCTTAATGCGCATCCCGTAGGATCTTTCGATTTTTCCGGGATAAAAAGTAGCCTGTTATTTAATACAGACTTTTATCTTTACGTCTGCAAAATTTCAAAGCAATCGGTTCAGTAGTTACGGCGTGAACGCGGAACAAACAAACAAACTCACTTTCCGATTTATAATATTAATTATAGTAAGGATTCGTCGATCTTTTTTCTGTTTATATGTACATTGTAACTCCGAGACCACACACAACTGTTGTACTCCAAGTCGCTTCTGTATATTATAACGCTTGGATCTCTAAAAGATTTAATTTGCCTAGATATAAAACCAGTTAGCTGAGAAGACCTATTTGTTGAGATATATCTATATGAGATATATCTATATGATTTCTAAAGTTTAAAGGTGTATCGAGCATCACACCTAAGTCTCTCACTTGGTCTAATATGTTAAAAATCGCATCGTCGTTATCTGTCAAATTCAAATTCAAATTCAAAATCATTCAAATTCAAAATCATTTATTCAGTCTGGGCTGTTACAAGCACTTGTGAATGTCGAAAAGCTACGCCATCGGTTCGCAAATCTACGGCGGGAGACCTTGTACTGAGAAGAACCGGCAAGAAACTCAGCAAGGGCTGTTTTTTTCCCTGTATTAAATAGATACAGAGTCGTCAATTTGGAAAATGACTTCAATATTGATAATTCATGAAGTCACTTTCCATTATCTACATAATATAATTAATAAAAATTTATTTTAAAAACATGCCTATATTAGGAATGCCGTGTCATACAGTTTTAAATGAATATATTAAAGTTAAATTAAAATTATAATAAATACGGCTAGTACCCAGTATTAGCAAAGAGCAGACTCATCTCCGCTGCAGCACCCGTTCACGAGCATGACGCATGAACCAGCCATCGCTTCGCTCAACCATGTTTTAGGGAACGTAACGACCCGCCTCACACGACACTGCCGAAGAGATTTTAATGAGAGTATGACTACCCTTAAGCCACAAAAGGATACAAATTACCAAAAGCAGGTCCGTTGTAAATTATCACAACTAAAAAAAAAAAAACAACCGCAGGACACGCGCATACAATCATTTAAAAACTAGTAATCATTTATTATGATACAAGTAACAAAATGTTATTATAATAGGTACAGTGAAATATACATATTATTATGTTACCTAAGACTTTATTAACAATTTGTTTATTTCAACGAGCGAGGGTTTTTTAGTCCCAGACACTTCGATCATCCAAGTAATCCTGGACTCGATAATAAAACAGGCATATGCCGGAAAACGCAGCCACCCTCAAGATTGATCAATGATTTGGTTAGAAACTAGCAGCGCGGGACCAATCCTTAATTCTTTTTTACTCGGAAGAGGAAGGCTGAGAATCCATCACAAGGAACACGAAACGTGCCCAGGATACGACCGCAACAGCAAGTGTCACGGAGGTTATGCTACCGTCCTCTAACCAAAAGGACGCTAAGCCAAAAACAATGTTCTAGAGAAAACGGCAAAAAACGCGGGGAATGTCATTACTTAAGCAGTTAAGGTAGTTTAACGTATTTTTAGCGTAGAAGTGTGGGTTAGTCGCTTTTAAGGTAGGGAATCATTGAAATGTTGTTTTTTGCAAGCCCTTTCATTTGATACCCATATTGTAGGGGTGCATTAAAAATAATTGATCCGCCATCTTGGTAATGCCGCCATGTTGGATTTAGAATGACGTCACACACATAACCATGCATTGTCATCCGACTTACACGTGCATGCAAAATTTCAGCTCAATCGGAGACCGGGAACTGGGACAAATTAAGATTACAAGATTTTCTTACATAGTTACAAGTGAAGCTAATATAACAGCTTGAAAAAAGAATTGATAGTATCCAGTAAACTAAATAATAGTCTTTCGTAATGTTATCGAAACGCAGTAGGCAAGAATCATTACATTCAGATGTACAAAACAGGAATCATACCATCGTAAGAACAAACGTAATTCTAAGGAATTACGTTACTTTATTATACCTCACTAATAATAATAACTTACGGAATAGAGGTATGAATATTAGAAGATCCTAAAACATATGATTTATCACAAAGGATATTGATTACGTTTGCTGATTCCGCGCAGTTGATGATGACTTGTCCAACAAGCAGACAAGGTCGACACGTGTTTCGTCTCTCAGCGAGACATCTTCAGGATATGTTGCCCGCTCGGTGTCTCACGAGCCTGCCAGTCGCTCGTCGTCGACCTTGTCTGCTTGTTGGACAAGTCATTATCAACTGCGCGGAATCAGCAAACGTAATCAATATCCTTTGTACTTCCGCAAAATAACACCTGCTACAATAGAGTATATGATTTATCATGAAAAGTATTTTTTTTTGTATTGGTAAAAGCAGACGGATTAATACCGAATGATACGATACATCGAATGATAATCTCGGTAATCAGTGCACATATGCCATGCGTGTACGCTGGCGACCAATTGACGGCGCATGTGTCGACGCAGATAGGCCCGAATGATTGTAAAGCCTTTTTGCGCACGGCACGCGAGTCGTGTGAACTGAACTTAAGGCGACATCGCTCAATGATAATTGTCTTCATCGCTTGCATAGAGATATGGAGGATGACGAAATATTGGATTTATTTACTAAGTTTTGTTTTGATGAGATCCTGAAGAACATTTCCTATTACTACAGAACATCAATGGATCAAACAGATGATATCCTGAAGAAAGGTCAGTTCAGTTCAGTGTGGATGAGATATCACTGTAATTTCAATAAAAAGTGAACAAGAATTCCATATCCCATAGCGGTTAGTATGGTGAACTTTGCAAATGTTTAAGTGTACTGTTTTTATTTTTTATTCTTTAGTGTAAGTTTTAATAATTATATTAGTTACTTAAGTTTTTAAAAAGTCTTAGTAAACTTAAAAAGGAAATTGTTGTCCGAAAATAAAGTTGTTACATTTAGATTAATAGTTAGTTATTATTTTTAGATTGATATTCTTAAATTTAAGTTTTTTACAATATAGATATATAAAATGAACATAAATACTATAAAAAACTTAACTTAGTACGCCGCCGGCAGCGAGGGAAGGCCCAAGCAACCCGGTAGTTAGGGCTGCAGACAGAGAAATCTCCGGACAATACCTACTCGTGTACATGCCGTGTCGAAAATCACTGCTTTTTGCATCCAGCCCTTGATTCATCCGTCAAGCGAAAGCCTCTTAAGATATTGATCGAGACTCTTCGCTATCAAACCATTCGCAGACACCACTATCGGAATAATGTTCGTCGAATTAACATCCCTTATGGCGGTTATTATAGATAATTGTGACCCACCCTTATAAGGAGCATGAGTGTATACATATATGTATGTACTAATTATTATAAAATACATGAAACAGAGTGAAGGTTGACTTTCATAATAGTCTTTGAGGTTATGTTTAAACTTGAGAGTTATGTCATGGAGCTAAATCTTGGAGGTTACTTCAGCCAGGGCTATCTGGTTATACTGACGCTTAAGAGTTTTAATTAAACAAGAGGTTTTAGTAAAGCGAACATCATCTAGTACAGAGGTGCCCATTACGGTCGATCGCCAGAGGTTTTAAGGTCGATCGCCAAGGATAGCTAAAATTATCAGTGATCTACCTTGAAACTGTAGCTTTTTCGCTAAAGAAAAAATGATGTACAGAAACATGAAGTTTTAACCCTGCTTTTGCTACAAAACTCTGCTAGTTTCGTGACGTATGACGAAGAAGTGACAAAAATTCTCAAAGAATTCGAGAGACGCTTTGCAGATGTTAATAAAATTGAAAATATTTTGTCATTCATGTCATATCCATTTAACTGCACGAACATACAAGAAATCTCTTCTAGCAGTAGTGACTTGTTCAACATGGAGCATACAGCACATGAAGATGAAATGTTGAAGCTCATTTCGGAGATCAACTTAAAAGCTAGAGCTGGCGACAGTAATCCTTTCTGGTCATCTATACCCGAAATGAAATATCCGTTAATAAAGCAAATAGCACTGCAAATAACTGAGTCTGCATTTTCTCATGTAAAAGTTAAAATCAAAATATCGTACTCGTCTCACAAAATAACCATCTAACAGCCTGCTTGCGTACAGCTTTAACGGAGAATACTCCTAATTTTGCGGATGACCAAAATAATATTTGATTATTAAAAATTTAATACAGATTTTTATGTAGATTTACTTATGCATTTTTTTTTCTTGATAAACTATTTGGTGGGTTAAACAGTTAGATTTGAATGTCGATCTCTTAGTCATAAATTTTTGCTAGGTCGATCTCCTTAAGAAAAAGTATGGGCACCGCTGATCTAGTAGATACCAATTAGGCAATAGTTATTTATTATACAAGAGTGGAAAGTTCCTTTTTAACCGCGTGCTCGATTTGGATGACCTAGCAAGCGAATGATTCTAAATTAGAATCCTGAGCGTCAGCGAGGGAAACAAACGAGCACAAGGTGAAAAATCTTTCCACTCGAGTGCAATACGTAACTTTTCATCCCACCTCAGCGAGGAAATTACAAAATGAAAAAGAAAACAATTTATATAATGACAAATTATATTAAGCAATAAAACGTGAAAAACTAGAATGGCGCGAAGCACGCAAATAAAACAAAGAAACCAAGAAGGTTCCAAATTTAAATTTTTTCACAATTTAAAAAGTTCTAATCATAAATTTGGCACCATAGAGGTTACATTAAATAGGTTTAATGACGTTTTGAATTTACAATTATATTGAGTACTCATTATATGTGATGTTCTAAATTCAAATCTACCTACTTTGCCGCTCAAGCGAATAAAATAGAATTTTCCAGCCAGATTTCGAAGCGCAAAATTACACTTTCCGAGGTGGTGGGATGAAAATGTAATCACAATCTTCACATTTGAACTCGGGGAGTCATTTTAGTTCTTTTTTTTTCTTCTCCAAAATAAGATCTTTATAATTACTGTCAGGAAAAAATTGTTATCAATTGTGTAATGATTTGGATAATGACTACTTAATCTTTGATAGATGTATCTTATCGGTGCGAAAGCCTTATTGTACACGTATTCGTGCCGTGTGCATAGAGCAGTGTGAACTAAACTAAAGGCCACATCATAACAATATTTAAATTAAATATTTACGCACAAAGGTAATTTACCAAACTACCGGTAATTTACTAAATTAATATCAGGAACATCTAAATCACTTACAGGGTATATTTTAAAGTGACTGGTTTTTATTTTTCTGCTCTTCATTTTAGTAGATAAGAAATTTAGAATGACGTCACATTATTTTTTTCTAGTTATTCTTGGCAAGCCCTTTTATTTGATACCCATATTGTAGGAGTGCATTAAAAATAATTGGTCCGCCATATTGGATACGCCGCCATGTTGTATTAAGAGTGATGTAACATTATTTTTTTCTAGTTATTCTTGGCAAGCTCTTTTATTTGATACCCATATTGTAGGAGTGCATTAAAAATAATTGGTCCGCCATATTGGATACGCCGCCATGTTGGATTTAGAATGACGTCACACAGTTAATCATGCATTGTCATCCGACCTAAACGTTTATACCAAATTTCAGCTCAATCGGAAACCGGGAAGTGGATCAAATTTAAGTTGCAAGATTTGATTACAGAACGACAGACAACGGGACAGGTGAAACTAAATAAAAGCTTGTAAAAAATACTTCGTTTACACAACAAATGTGCAAAAACCGGTTTTGATTTTTAATTCAATTCAATTTCAACAAATCCAATTAGCCCAAACCTCTAAAATTTAATAACCTCAAAAATTTTAAACGCGAAAGTTTGTTACTCTTTTATGTAAAAACTAGGCGTGTCCCGCGGTTTCACTTGCATTGTTTTGCATTGTGCAATGCGGATTTGCATTGTTTATATATTTCTATAGTAATCTAGTACTAAATAAATTGATTATATACATAAATTGTTCTGTGTTCCGATGGCCAGGACCAATCTCGGCTTACAGTCGCCTTTGGTGAGAATTTATTCTGATTACAATTTAATATCTCAAAAAATTCCCGATCATGATGTCTTCGGTGACGGAATTTCGGGTTTTTGTAAAAAAATATATGAATATTTTGCCGGTGTTATGTAGGATGCCTGTTAGTGAGTGGTACAGTTATTCGTTTGTAAATTTTAGTTAGTTATTGCGAATGTTATGTACGCTTTTATTGTGATGCATATCAGAACATTTTGTATATAATATGAGTTACTTTTTTGTAATTTTAATATGTGTCATGTAGCAGTACTGTAAATAAATAAATATAGACTTTACTAAATATAGTTACTCAGTATTACTAAAATCGGTCCAGTACTTTTTGAGTTTATTCGTTACATACAAAAATACACATCTTGCCACTTTATAATATTATATGTAAAAACTACGGAATAGATTTTAATAAAACTTTACAATTAAATAGCTTATATATTAGAATAACATATAAGCTACAATTTATAAATATATATACGCCTCGCTAATATAAGCTATATACTCGAAATACTAATCCTGCACAGACGAAGTCGCGAAAACCAGCTAGTGTAATTATATTTGCACAATGACGCAGACGCCGTTTTTAGATTAAGTTTTGTTATAAATTTACAAATATAACTTAGATATATTTAATTACACTTTTTATTAAATACTAGCTTTTGCCCGCGACTTCGTTCGCGTGGACTTCAGGTTCGTCCCGTCTAATCTAGTAATAAGTAAGAAATACGGTAACTAAGCACTGTAGAGCCCTAAACATAGGCCTATAGGTAGCTACTGCAGTATGCTCCTATAAACTACATTTAACGATCTTTTTCCTTTCGTGGGTTATTCCTAAGAGATAAACATATACCATCACGGGCTTTTTTGTAGACCTTTTTAAGTTGTACAATACTGTAGTAAATTGTTTTGATCTATCTTGTAGGATTCAGTCAGCGTTTGCAATGTAAGCGCAAACTCACATTAGAAACCTCAAAAATTGTAGCCTATGTGTTATTCTGATGTATAAGCTATATTGTGGTAAAGTTTCATTCAAATCCATTTAGTAGTTTTTACGTGAAAGAGTAACAAACATCCATACATCCATACTTACAAACTTTCGCCTTTATAATAGTAATAGGACTAGCAGCCCGTCCCGGCTTCGCACGGGTAGACATAAATAGGTATATTTAAGTTATAAGCATACTAATTGAACCGACCATGAATCACTAAATTAGAAAAAAATCTATAGTAACCTAGTACTAAATATAGCCTATGTTACTCAGTGATAATGTAGCTTTCAAATGAAAATAGAATTATTAAATTCGGTCCAGTACTTTTTGAGTTTATTCGTTACATACAAAAATACTCATCTTTCATCTTTATAATGTAGACTAGCTGACCCGTGCCCACTTTCTTTGGGCATAATATTAATAACCCCCGAAGCGAGCACGAACGCGATCCGAATTAAACCCGAAGCCATCGCGCGCCGTCCGCTGCCTGTTTTTTTCTCCGATTCACTTTGCAAAACGGACTACCACGTAAAAACCTTTTTATTTTTCGGTTTTTTATATAACCTATGACACTCAGCAATAACGTGGCCTTCTATTGCTGAAAGAATTTTTAAAATCGGTTCAGTAGATCCCGAGATTACCCCTTACAATTTAACAAATATACAAATATACAAACACACAAACTTTACTTCTTTATAATATTAGTATAGATAATTAATAAATTTAATTTTATATTACAAATAGAGGTATGTAGGCCTGTCCTTAAACATTGCGCACGGCCCTCATTCTTATGATTAGTTTTAATATCAGATAGCGGTCGTCGGCCCGCTGTTGCTACCCGACTCGATCAATAATAATTTGATGAAAACAAAAGAAAACAATACCTATTCAATAGAAAATTTTCCTGTCAGATTCGTGTATGCCACTTTTGCTGATATATAGGAAAGATAATTATTTTTCTGTATTGTACATGTATTGATGTAATTGGGTAGACGACAATTTTTTAAATTCTATATATAATAAGATTACTCTTTTAAGTGATAAAAATTGTAGAACCAACAGTACACATGCACCTATTACTTTTAAAGATACATCGCCATGTTTGCGGCGCTGTCGCGGGTCGCTCAAAAACGCTCCATACTAAAAACACTGCAATTGTGACGTCATAACTCAGTAAACTCGTCAAATTTGTATGAGCGTATAAACAAATTTTAAAATAACTTTGTTATTTGTACGTTCATAGGTATACTTTCTATATAAAAAAAATGTTACATTTAATGTGAGAATGTTAGAAATGTGTTCGTTTCATTAGAATTACGTAAATAATAATTGCTAATATTTTAGAAATCTAAAAACATTATGAATTAATAATTAAACTGAAATTTGTATATTGACATACTTTCATGAGATATAAATTGCTCAAATCAGATAATTATAGTATAAAAATGCCCATAATCGGTTGTAGTCGTCTACCCTATTTGCTGTTTTGTGTAGATATTACAAAGAATTTCGTTTATTCAATATATTATCGTTTCTCTTATTTATTTATTAACCAGACACAAAATCGTCATTCATGACATGGTTTTGAAGATAAGAAAATTAGTTATCAAGCAGTTATATATCAGGAAGATTTATTTCATATTTTAATAGATTGTGCCCGCAACGAAAGACATAGTAGAGTTAATTATAATTGATAGAGTTAATTAAAGAAATAACTGTTTTTTGTTATTCATAAATGTTTCAGATTTAAATGTAGTAATGGTACTAGAAGTATATGTATCCTCTTTTGTTCTTTTCTTTATTTATATATTTTGTTTAAAATAATGTGAATGCATGCAAAATTACTTGCTTAATCATTGTGGTGTAAAGGCTTAAAAAGATTAAAAAAAAGTTATGAAATAAAGATAGTGTCTTTTAATATTTTTTTTAGTTTAAAATAACCTAATACTTAGAATCAATTATAATCAAAACTTGCGATTTGGGAGTAAAAAGTAATGCAATGATAAATATATTATATGGTGGTTAAATTTAAAGATGTATAAAGTTTTAAATATAAGCAAAATATTTGGAAATTTCATAGTTTTCGCCCAGTGCGAGTTTGATGCATGCTTCTTAGGTAGCACATCTATTTACATCTTACGCTGTTGACGCTCTTGGTACGTGCAGCACGAAAGAACTTGAAACATGTAGCATTGTTAAAAAAATATTTGCGGCCTTCATTGAAGCCCATAGTGATTCAAGAGCTGGCAGTTACCTCGGCCAGTTTGGTGATATAACTAGGTAACGTTATATATACTCTTTATTGAACATAATTAAACACTATTACAATAAAAATACTAGAAGGTACAAATTTAATTGGCCCAAAGCGGACTTATCTCAATGAACAACTTTGCACACTAGTATCATAATGTACTATTAAGACAACATTAGAGGAGAGTTCGACTTAACTTTGAATGAAGAGGAAGGACTTATTTTGTTTTCCAATAATCGAGATTTAATTTTACAACATTCAGAAGAATCAATTAATTCATTTTGGATTAACATCGGATGCGATTATCCAATGATAGCCAAAAATGCTTTAAGCATATTATTACAATTTTCCACATCTTATTTGCGTGAATTCGGATTTTCAGCATTAGCCAACATTAAAACTAAAAATAGATCAAGATTGTTAAATGTAGAAGACAATATGAGAGTAGCATTGTCATTTTTACGACCAAATATAAATGAAATTATCAAAAATCACCAAGCTCAAATTTCGCATTAAAAATATTTTTATTATTAGCTTGTAATTAATCCCTTAATAAACGTTTAGTTATTATTGTAGTATATATTAAACTAATTAGGTATGCAGTGTGTTGTAGTAAGTAAATCATTTTTATCTTTTTCTTTGTGTGCCAAATTTTGAAATCAGATGAGGGCAACTAAATATATTAATATAATAACAACCATGACTAAGGCACATATGCTCGCATATGCTCGCATTCATCACGCAAACATCTGCCCCCACCGGTACTCGAACCCGGGACCTCAGAGATGGCGCCACCTTGAAACCACTCAACTACGGAGGTCGTTATTCGAACATATCCAGTGAAGTTTGAAATAAATTCAGCTTATGAAGGTAATTTAATGCTGTTAATGATCAGCAATACTGAAAATGTATTAAAATATCTTCTTGATTTTAAACAAACGTCTTGTCTCTTAAATGAACTACTCTTAAATGTAGCCTTTAACCAGATTTGTTAGGTATTTTCCTCAGGCCTCGAATTTTCATGAACATGAGTTCTATTGATACAATGCCTATGGGTGGGTGTTACGAAATCTACAAAAATATTATAAAGAGGAAAGATTTGTATGTTTGTATGTAACGAATAAACTCAAAAAGTGCTGGACCGATTTTAATAATTCTTTTTTCATTAGAAAGCTACGTTATCACTGAGTAAGATAGGCTATATTTAGTACTAGATTACTATAGAAATCTTTAGAAATTCTTATAAAAACCAACCGAAAGTGTATAAAAATTAGCCATAAAATGTCTTTCATCGAATACGCTGCGAAGAGTATTAATGATAGTTATCTATAAATTTAAAATTAATAAGGTTTAATTTAAAGTTAATTATCCACGGATACGGATAACCGGCACATTACTAATAAGGACATTTTGTAGAAGGTATATTTACATAAGCATTGCACCCGTGCGAAGCCGGGGCGGGTCGCTAGTATTATATACGTTGTAATCTAAATAATCCCACATTGTTCCAGATCAAAGACAAAGTACCCGATATGACACCTAGTACGTAATTTAATAACGCTGTCAGATATTCAGAACAGGAGAACTATTTTTGAATTACGAATGCGACTTCGAAATCACCAATGTGACTAATAATCACCGATTTTCAATAATTCGTATTTTTGAATATCTTAGTCTACCTTAGTCACGGATGTGATTTCATTACGAGTGCCCTCACCCACTCCGTAATCAAGTCATACTTGTGGAAATGTTATCTGTGTTTTGTTTAGAAAACATATTGACTGGAGTCTGTGTTGATGTGTTGATTTTTCAGTCTATATATATATATATATATGATAACCATAATGGTTAAGTCGGCAATAACCGGCAGCTGCCTACATTCTGCGTGGAACCGAACCGTTACATTTATGTGTGTACTTTATCTATGTTGGCAGCTCTGCGATCGATTTTCAAAAATTGGATGTTCAGGAATCCGTGACCTCAAAGTCACCGCTGACTATTTAGTCAGCGGTGATTTCGAAGTCGCATTCGTAATTCAAAAATAGATCTCCTGTTCTATTCAAATAAATAGCTAGGGAAGTAACTTAATATGAAGGTTGTGTTATCTAACGGTTTCCTCAAAGTATAAATTGCCGAGATTTCTACACTAGAATATGCCTGTACTGTAGATCATCTATTGTCACAAGTATCAATTAAACCTAATAAAAGTATGAGAAAGAGTTTAACCTAATAAATGTGTGGAAAAAACCTCAAAGATTTATAGTACTAGTGTATAAAATAAAACTTCCTCTTATAAAAAAAAATAAATTTTGCACACGTCTCTTTGTTGCACACGGGGCGTTAGAGCGGGCTCAGCCAATCTGTATTATGATGATGAGGCCACAGTGATACTTGCAAATAAACGCGATTAACGCACTTTTAATTGTTTTCGTTCGTATTTAATTTTGTGCAAATGTGATAGTTTCATAAAATTGCATAGTTGCAACAATTCTTTGTGTGATGTGTTTAGAAGTGAACGTGACTGCATTTAATTGTATTTTTTTGTGTCACCTACAATAGTCATTTGTTTTTCAATAAAACACCACGATGCTGAATTTGTATGATGAATTGCGTCATTGCTGTTTTGACACGGTTAAATAGTTATTTGTTCAACTAGAGAGGAAAGTTGGTTTTTTCAAGCGAGTGCTAATTTTGAATCCCGAGTAAGCGAAGGATTCTAATTCTACATTAGAATCCTGAGCGTCGCGAGGGATTCAAAGGCACGAGATGGAAATAACTTTTCTCTCGCGTGACACATACAACTTTCCACCTTAGCAGTGAGAACATTATTAGAGATATAAATGAAACAATATGAATTAAAATGAAACCACATATATTTGCAAAAACATTCTGACTAAAACAATTATTTTTTCTTTACTTTAGTGTATTCATTTTATTTTATAATTTAATTATATATTTAATTACAACATTACCGAATAATTTTCATTTTAAAGGTTTATTAGTTTCCGAACGACTTATTTTTTGACATTTAATAAATCGAATTTCGAATGACGTGTTTCCTACATAATGATAATTCGCAGCATTCTAAATTCAAATCAATTTTCCTCACTCAGTGAGGGAAAACGCATTTCCCTCACTCTTTTTAAGCAGGGAACACAGTATGTTTGAGCTGCTAAGGTGAAAAAGATATTATGCTTTGTATTGCGTCCTTAACTTATTTGACTGGCCGCAAAATTTATAATTCTGTGGTGTTAAGTCTGTCGTAGCCAAGTCATAGAATTTCACTGATACACTAGTTGATGCCTGCGACATTGTCTATACAGCATTAGTACCTACTTCGAGTAGATTGTATTAGCGTGCCATATCTTTATAAATTCTAGTCTCATAACCTATTCTGATGTATACTCGAAAGCTATATGATTGTAAAGTTTCAATAAAATCCATTGATTAGTTTTTATTTGAAAATATAACAAACATCCACTCATAGAATCTTTGGCGTGGCATGAAGTTGGATCAATGTATCTAATAACGATTTTGTAGTTTTTAAATTATGCTCTATCAATGCAGAGCCCGCAACAGTCTTTTTTAACGAGTTGTTAAGTTGCTATCTGATGGCGTCTTCTGGTTTGTGTAGGGCTATTACTAGTTACAGTTTGGACCTTTAGAACTATCGCTATAATGGCCTAACGAACTCTTTTGCTCCGGCACACCCTGGGATGGAGGCTACGTTCATGATGATGATACTCCTGCGATTAATGGCGGTAAGTAACTATACTTATCATCATCACACGAAGATGTTGATTGCACGCTCACCAGCTTCATGCTTTTTCAGAATGTGTCGCCATTTGAGTCAGGACTGTGTGTAAAATTTCAGCTCGCTAAGATTAATTCATGAGGAACTAAAAATAGTTAGGCTACTCTTGACCTTTCCTTCTTTCAGTATATCACCGATTTGGTACAAATACAATACGTCTCGGTTAAAAAAGAAACAAAAGAAAAAAAAATACAAATAATGAAAAATTAACTACAATAATATTTAAGAAATTCAAAAACGTTCTCTGAATGCTGGTATGTCCAGGAGAGAAGCTCTGTATTTAATGTACTCACTCACTCCCCTCACTACTCTCTACGCTCTGCTTAACTGTTCCTGTTCTCCCTCTTATTTATTGCCTCATTTCCAATATCTATGTTCTACTCACTCTAAAACCTTACGGTCGACTAACAATCTTCTTCTTAGCTGTCCTCAGCACACTTCTCACTCTGTCCACTCGTCTTTTCAAATTCAGTCCATACTTCTGTGGAACTCTCTCCCTTATGAAATCAGGATGGCACCAACTCGGGCCTCATTTAAACGGAAGGTCCGTAAACATTTCTCGGATATTATGGCACAAGCTTGATCTTGCAAGGATGTTGTAAAGGAATTGGCAGATATTAACTAATTAATATTTACGTAGTTTATATATTGTCATTTATTTATATAAATATATATTATACTTGTATATATATATGTTAATACATAGTTTATTAAATATATGTATATAATTGTATTATATATTAGTTTATAATAATATGTATCCTGCAGCATTTTATTCATATAGATACCTTCATATTTAAGTATAGACCTTTCAAAATCTCGTTGCATCTACACCACATCTCCACACCACCCAAAGGTTGGCTGGTAGAGAATACCTTAGGTATTCTCGCCCGCCTATGTAATTTTTTTTTGAATAAAGCTTAATAAATAAATAAATGTAAGTCTTGCCAAGCGAAATGTTAGATTACAAGTATTGAAGTCGTGATGATGCTTATTATAAATATAAGGCGTTCTGATAAAAATGGCTTGTCAAAGGATCTGTTGGTTGAGGGTACAGCGAGTCGGAAAGTGCGCTTACTCCGCTGTATGTTGTACGCTGATGATATGTCCGTCTTGGTGATGTGCCGGATCCTCAAAAATCTAGATCCGCGGATACAGATCTGAATTCAAATATTTGGTGTCAAGATCCGCAGATACGGATTCGGATACGGTTTTTAACTTTCTTACACAATCGGTGTCGGTGTTTGTTTCGACTTGCATTGCACGGTGGGTCATTTTTTGTTTTGTTTTAGGTACTTTAATAGATCCGTAAAAGATCCGCCAAAAAGTAACGGATACGGACACGGATACGAATCTTTCTTCGGTTTCGGATATAAGCGGACACGTATACGAATATCCGGCACATCACTAGTCCGTCTAGGTCATTTCTTACCAAAGGGCTCATTCATTTTGCCTCATAAATTTCCGACGTCAGTTGTTACCTATAATCCTAATTAAAGAATTATAATAGAAACCTTGAAATTTATATTATACTAGCTTTCTGCCCGCGGCTTCGCCTGCGTGGATTTCGGGATTGGGTCTATAGAGGGTTAAAGGTCATAGCTTTTGCCCACGGCTACATATGCGCGGAAGTCGATTTACGGCGCGAAGTTTTATCGCGCTTCCCGTGGGTCTATCCGTTTTTCCAAGATAAAAAATACCGCAAAACCTTGCTCAAGAATCACTCTATCTATTAATGAAAACCGCATGAAAATCTGTGCAGTAGTTTTTGAGCGAAGCCTTTATTGCGCATCCCGTGGGACCTGTCGATTTTTCCGGGATAAAAAGTAGCCTATGTTACTCGGGGATAATGTAGCTTTCCAAAGGTGAAAGAATTTTTGAAATCGGTTCAGTAGTTTCGGAGCCTATTCATTACAAACAAACAAACAAACAAACAAATCTTTCCTCTTTATAATATTAGTATAGACTAGTGGACCCGACAGACTTCGTCTTGTCAAAAAGATTTGTAAGTAAGTAAGTAATTTTGTTAATGGCAATGGTTTTTTAACAAAAAAACATTTTGCCAGCGTCACGTCAGCTATTTACAATAATCAATACGAAAATACCAAAAGAAGTTAGTCAATAACGAATATGCAGCCCGCTTGTGTCGCAAACGGTTCAAGCCAAATCCGACTTTCGGCGCTACAGGCTACGGCGCTGAATCCACTGTGTGTTCGCGGTTCTACAGAATAACGTCAATGAATAAAACTGAAAAATTAAGATTTTTTTTCTACGTATTTTTCCAGGATAAAAAGTATCCTATTTTATGCCCAGGATAATAAGGTATAATTATACCAAGTTTCATCGAAATCGAACCGTTAGTTTTTACGTGATGCCTGAACATACAGACAGACAGACAGACAGACAAAAATTTTACTGATTGCATTTTTGGGATCACTAACGATCCCTTATCACCCTTTGCTAGTAATTTTTTAAATATATTTAATGTACAGAATTGACTTCTCTACAGATTTATTATAAGTATAGATTTTAATTTTAATAATAGATAAATTGAAGCAATACATTCTTTTTTTTCTGGCCTGTTTCAATTCACCTTGAATACTTCTTATTTCTGATAACACTGTCCTGCGATATGACATATCTTTAATGTTTGCTGATATATAGAATTTGATACAAAACAAGATATCCTACACCGCGACTCACTAACGCGGTCTGAAGTGTTTTCATATCAGCCATTGACTTAGACATAATATTACATAACTTTTGTAGTACGCTAACTTTGTACTATATTTAACAGCATTTTTGTAATTAATAATATGCTTTGGATCTGTATCCCCGCGTACGCCTTATAAAGGACCGTGTCTTATAAATACGCGTGATTTAAGCTACAATAATAACATCTTTAATTCTCACCATAATCAGTTAATTATTACAACAAACAGTTAAACATATTACAACTTTCCACAACAACACTTGCACAATATTTACTTGTACAAATGCTGCTGCAGAAATGAAATGAAATAAAATGGTTTATTTATTTACCAAATAATAAAGATTTGCTGTTGTAGTAGTAACTTGTTACAATTTTTCTTTTCTAGTTGAATTATGATCCTCATTAAATAACATTAAATGTATCTTCTCTCATATCTATATATATATATATATTAATTATTGATATGCTTATTAAATCAAGTGGAGAGAGGTGGTCTCTGCCTACCCTATTGGGAACAAGGCGTGACATATATGTATGTATGTATTAAATTTGCAAATTGTCGCTGTATAATCCAGAGTCAGCAAATATTCCGTAACAAGTATTTGACAGGCAAAGTGGGGTTATATTCCGAAGGGTCTGATATAATCAATTGATTTTGTTATATAGCCATGGACCAAGATAATATATAAAACATCGTGAAAACATAGTTTTGCAACTAGGTATTAAATAGACAGTAGTAATTTGCTTTTTCGATATTAGAGGAGTCTTAGACTTGTCTTAGGACTGCTGTTTTTACGAACAACTGCCTGACTGTCAACACCGAGAATTCTTTGTATAGTTTTTGTGTAGGATACCGAAAGCTCTTGAAATTTAACACCTTGATGACAGCTCGTTGCGCACGCTCTATCTAAATTAAGTGTGTCTTTTTAGCACCACCCCAAGCTCTAATGCCATTTAAATAAATTAAAAATAGAGTCGGCCCAAGTACTGATCCTTGCGTAACGCCATATTTGATGTCTAAGTACTCACTTTTTATTCCATCAATACAGGTGCATTGTTTTCTTTGGCTTAGATAAGATTTAAATAATTGTAATGGTACTCCTCGTATACCAGCTAATTCTAACCAGTATCGGAATAGAGACTGTATCAAATGCCCTTGCTAAATCCAAGAATATCGCTAAACATTTTCTTCCTGTATCGAGGTTTTGGGCAACATGTTGTATAAAATCTTCAATAGCATTTGTAGTCGACTTTTTTGCTCTGAAACCATACTGATAAATCTAAATCATCGGGAAATAGCACCGAAGCACCTACAATCTTTACCCTTCAAAAGAAACTCATTAGAATCATATACAATCTGGAAGAAACAGACTCCTGTAAACCATACTTTCAAAACCACGGTATTCTAACATTATCAAGCATATACATTCTAGAAATTTGTAAATTCGTCAGGAATCACCCAGAATATTTCTATAAAAGAGAAAACATACAAACTAGGTATACTTTAAGACATAAAAACAGATTAAACCTACCAACTTCACAGCTAAAAATGCACTCAACAAGCCCTTTGGTGACATCCATCAAAGTATATAACAAGCTACCACAATCAATTAGAAAAGAAGAACAATGTAACATATTTATTAAAAAACTTAAAACCTTTCTAATACAAAAAAGCTACTATAGTTTAAAAGAATATATGGATTAAATACTATAATTCGAGTACCTACATACAAAGAATATATATTATATATGTGTTTTAAATTTTAACGTGTAAAATGTCAAATATTTCAATCCCTTAAAACCACCATCGTCCTCTCTTCTAAATAGGTATGAACTGTTTTATTATGCTGTGCCCGACAGGGTCCTCAATTGTTACCTACATAATTTTAAGTTTTTACCACCTATACAAAACATTGTGGAATGCAATTAACTATTGAGTATTGATTTGATAAAAAAAATTATTAGCTTCAAAATAACTAATCAATCGACAGTTGATGGCTATCTCTAGTATTTTTGCTAGAGTAGGCGGCAAAGAAATTGGTCTATAATTCACAATACTATCCCTATTTTCAGACTTGAAAACAGGTGTAATTACTGACAATTTTAATGATTTAGGAAATATTCCAGAAGAAAATGTCAAGTTACAAATATGCGATATTGGAACAGCTATATAGCTAGCACCCATATTTAAACAAATAGATGATAAACCGTCCCAGCCAGTTGATGAAGTATTTTTTAGGGACTTAATAATTTCTTTTATTAATATTAGAGTATTGTTAAAGTAGACACTATGAGTTTTAAGTGACGAAGTACCAAATTTGTTTCATTTTACCCGGTTATGGCGAGGCCAAAAAAGGTATAATATAAACCATAAGACATAACACTGTGAAAATAATTGAAGTAAATTAATCTAGTCGTTTCAACATCTGTAAGTTGTCTTATTTTTTTACAGCATATGCTGCAGAAATTTGCTGTATCATACTCATACATTATATATGTGTAACTGAAGCGGTTTTGGCAGCGCTCGAAATAATAGCTCGGAGATGGTAGATTTTTTTCTACTTATTTAACACTTATCATTATAATATTTATATACAATTCACACAATATCTTTATAAATTTTTGCCTATATGTTATTCTGATAAATAAGCTATATTATTGTAAAGTTTCATTAAAATTCATATAGTAAATTTTACGTGAAACAGTAACAAACATCCACCCGTACTTACAAGCGTTCACGTTTGTGACGTTATTAGAGATTCAAACATATCTACAATTGCTGAGTGGTTTGAAAACAAATGACAAAACAAAAAAGGGTTCCGTACCATTGACTTATTAAATTAAAAGAAGCGGTTTACGATTTACGAGCTATTGAAAAAAAAACTACTTACTAGATCTCGTTCAAAACAATTTTCGTTGGTAGTTTTTATAGTAATGTACATCATATGTTTCTTTTCAGATTTTTCATTTTATTTTAGTAGTTAGGGGGGGGGGGGGGGGCAATTTTTTCCACTTTGGAAAAAATATTTTAGAAACATCGATATCATTTTTGAAGACCTATCCATGCATACCTCACAGGTATGTGTTTGACGAAAAAAAAATTGAGTTTCAGTTCTAAGTTCCTTAAGAGCCCCTAATATTTATTATTTTTTTAATTTTGCATCAAAATCTTAATGCGGTTCACAGAATACATCTGCCTACCAAGTTTCAACAGTATAGCTCTTATAGTTTCGGAAAAAAATGGCCGTGACATACGGACGGACAGACGGACAGACAGACATGACGAATTTATAAAGGTTTCGTTTTTTGCCATTTGGCTACTGAACCCTAAAAAGTGGGACGTGAATTGCGTGACGATTATGATATATATAATGCTGATGACTAATAGAAAATAAAAAGTAGGTTAATATAATTAAGATGCGATGACTTGCATTAGACATTTTTTGCATATTTCCCAATCATAGGTGCTTATTGAAAAGAAATCTTATTCATCGCGTTATTTCAAAAGGAATTAGCACTTCTCGAAGATTTGACAATTAGCGAATAAAATACTTAAGGAATATTATTATGTAACACTTTAACATTTTTTTATATTACTTCTTTAAAAAAAAGGAAAGGTCGCCCCACACTAGGACCACACCAGAGCAAATTTTTGTAGTTATATCATCTGTCCAGTGCGAGAACTCGTGATCCGTTGCGTAGAAGCCTATCAATCGGCCGTTTGATTATGAAACTATTTATATAGTAACTAATTAACCTTAATGGTAATAAGTGTTATTATATGACTATGGCAGCAAGTCTGCGATCCAATCGCACTATTAAATACCAAACAAAGCAAAATCCGTTCCGCAACAAAATCGCTGTCAAATCCCAAATTTTGTATAGCACTAACGTAACGTTCCACATTCGGTACGTTCAGACTTCGGGAACGTTCGTGAAAGGTTGAGACGCTCACTGCCCATTACCGTATTGCACAAAGGAGAATGCCCAAAACCGTAATATGAAAGAGTATGGTAAGCAAAATATGCTCATAAATCATTAAATATTTTTTTAAGTATTTCCACTTCAATGTATTAAAATCGTATGTGGGGTTTTCAGTTTGTATTTAATTAGTACTACATTTATTTTTTTCCAATTTGCGATAAAAATAATGTTTTATTACTAATATCCGTATGATTAGTGTTACCACTACACAATTTTAATGAATTATGGTAATATGAGGTATATCCTATTTAAAAATGCGTTTTAACATTAATCCAATGTATTAACATTAGTTTAGCTAAATACGTAATAATAAACGCGATTTAACGTTAACACATATCTTTTTCACTAAGCAGTGGATTAACGTTAATTCGTGTTTATTAATAAAAGTCTAAGACGTCGAACCGTGGATTAATGTAAAAAAGTTGTTACAGGCTAAAAAATATAATATATCCCTATTTTATTAATAGGATTTTCTCTGTACCTTTATGGTTTTTATTAAAACAGAGTCGCTTATCTGCGGATTGAGATAGATTTAACTCATCTGCGGCTTAAGCCACGACATCGTTAAATCGTGTATTAATGCAAAAAAATGTGGTTACAGAGTAAACATATGGATTTGTCATTAAAAATAATAGTTATGTGTAGCATTTTCTATAATTTGTTTCTTAGCGGCCTTCATTAATATCGAGTCGCTAAATTGCAGATTAAGCCATTTAGCTAGATTTGACTGCGGTATAAGCCATGACGTAGGAACTTTTTGTTATGGAGTCGCCAATCTGTGGATTAAGCCGTTTAGCTATAGGTACTTAACTGTTGTTTAAGCCAAACGTTTAATGTAAAAACTTTTTATCAATACGAGCCATGAAGATTCGAAACTAATATATCTGACGGCCTACACAAATGCCACATTAAATTCTATTTTAATATGTCATATTCAATAAATTCATAGAAAGAACTGTTTTTTTTTTCTATGAACAATTTGTCTCAATTATAACCTCAACACTGAATTATAAATGTGATAATAAAAAATCCCCACATAATAATTGGATAATTTTTATTTTCCTTGAAAGTAAGATATCATTCCTGTTTTATACCAAAATTTCACTGTCAATAAAAATTTTTTATTACGCAACGACGGTCCATACAAAAATGGGCAATCTCCTTTAACAACGCTTTAAGCCGAAATTGAAACAAAAGTGCTGTCAAAGTAATGTTTGGGAAAAGTTCATTATCAAGTGCCTTCTGCAGACATAATTTGTGAAATTTAATAAATTGAGTATTTTTAAGTCGATGGAAACAAACGTACAATTCTATATTTGTGTCTGTGGATCGTAACGTTTTTGCTTTGGAAAAGCTTTAATATCGATTCAAATTAAACGACACCGATTTTTGTCTAAACTAAATTGTGAAACGATACGAAAACCAAACTTCAACCATTGAAATGATTGAATCTAATATATTATAAAAACAGTAATATCTAATATATTATAAATATATATATAAAAACAGTTCCACGAATTAAATAATAAATAAATAAATAAATATTTGTTACACTTACACCAATTAGCCTAGCCCAAAGTAAGCTCTGTAAGGCTTGTGCTATGGATCTAGAGTAACGGATAGACATACATATATTGTACATATATAAATAATTTTTATAGAAATATATATCAACAACCATGACTAAGGTACAAATGCTCGCATTCATCACACAAACATCTGCCCCCACCGGGACTCGAACCCGGGACCTCAGAGATGGCGACACCTTGAAACCGGTGTGCTATCCACTCGACTAATATGGAGGTCGTCAATTAAGATACGCCTTATTTTTTAAATAAAAATATTTATTTTGTTCGGTGTCTATTGTACTTCTATAATGATTTGTATGTCAATGGATACATAACATACTAATAAAAACCCGGGACCCTCTCATATATTGGTGTTTCTGTCAGCTGCTTGTCAAGACACTTTTTTACAGAAACGCGCGAGGTTTCATGTTGTAATTAACATGTCTGTAAGCTGTAAAAAACGCAATTAACACAATCCAACGATTTTCAGCTTTATTTTGTAACTAGCTTTCTGCCCGCGGCTTCGCCTGCGTGGATTTCGGGATTGGGTCTATAGAGGGTTAAGGGTCATAGCTTTTGCCCACGGCTACATATGCGCGGAAGTCGATTTACGGCGCGAAGTTTTATCGCGCTTCCCGTGGGACTATCCGTTTTGCCAAGATAAAAAATACCGCAATACCTTGCTCAAGAATCACTCTATCTATTGATGAAAACCGCATGAAAATCTGTGCAGTAGTTTTTGAGCGAAGCCTTTATTGCGCATCCCGTGGGATCTGTCGATTTTTCCGGGATAAAAAGTAGCCTATGTTACTCGGGGATAATGTAGCTTTCCAAAGGTGAAAGAATTTTTGAAATTTCTTGCCCGTGGCTCCGCCCGTCGTTGCTCCGTCCGCGTTAATTTCGATCCCACGGGAACAGTAGCTACTTTCTTCCGGGATAAAATGTGATATCCTTCCCCGTACCACAGACTATGTGTATGCAAATTTTCGTGATGATCGGTGCAGTAGTTTAAGCGTGAAGAGGTAACAAACAAACAAACAAACAAACAAATAAACAAACAAACAAACAAACACACTTTCGCATTTATAATATTAGTTGGGATATCTTGCAAAGGTAACATAACTTATAGGATAAGTTTTCAAAATATTTAACTGTTGAAGAACATCAGCGAAATTGGCCCCAGTAAGGCCAAACAGATGCTTCACGTCTTAATTTTTATTTTGTAATATTTTTTTTTAATAGCATATGTTACTCCTGCTAGTGAAAGTCCCGTCCAAATCGGTCCAGCCATTCCAGAGATGAGCCGGAACACACAGACAGATAGACAAACAAACATTTTTAAAATAAGTATTTTGGTATGGTCTATACATTCATATGCAAGTAGTAGAAAGCGGTTATTTTAATATGTATAACATACAGACACTCCAATTTTATTTTTTTGTAATGATTTGAAGTAATGAGCAAATATCCATATTAAACAGGCAAGCTGTAATTGAAACGAATAATTAAAAACTATTTAACTACAGACAGTCATCCGCCATGAAACTTGCCTTTAAAGAAAACGATTGTTCAATTGTAATTTAATTTTTCTTTATCAAATCATGTCATATTTATATTTCAGTAATTATGTGTGTATTTTTTTATAAAACTACATACTAGATATATCTCAATCTACAATATAACATAATAGTAAGTGTATCAATTATGAACAAAATCGATTTTCGATTTAGGAGTTCAATCCATACATACATACATATATGTTACGCCTTGTTCCCAATGGGGAAGGCAGAGACCACCTCTCTCCACTTGCTGCAATCCTGGCACACTTCTCTTGCTTCTTCCACTTTCATGAGCGTTTTCATGCATGCTCGTCGGTTGCGAGTACTCTTGACCCGGCCTTTCTTTAGGACATCTTCGATTTGATCGAGATATGTCCGCCTAGGTCGACCTGCACCGATTCGTCCTATCATTCTTACCTTGAGTTCAATCCACTATATTGACTCTACCGAATGAAGAGTGAGTTCAGAAGACCTCAATTTTTTTTGTTCCCACTCGTTCGCTTGCTTCCGTGTTTTTATTTTTGGATTACTTTTAAATACACTTTAATTTTCTGATCAGAGGGCCTAGACAAGATGCCTTTCTATTTTCGTGATCGCATCGCTAAAGTAAAATATGTATGGTATTGACATAACCGATCGCTTGACTTTTCGAGTAGTTATTTTAATACCATACATTTTTTATGTTAGCGATGCGATTATCAAAAGGTATCTTGTCTAGGCCCTCTGGGTATTGGAAAATGAGCAGATTCTTCGCTGTATACAAATCTACTTGATGTCAGTATTCCCATTTATGTTTGTAACTATTTAAGTTCAAATTGTTATGCAGATGACAGCACGGGTGATGTGCGGTATACCAACCACCAGAACGTCCCTCGGATGTCGCTACATGAAAGACGGTTGCAACTTGTGTCTGAAGTCGAGGACTCTCTAGGGCGAGTCTCGGAATGGGGTGCAAAGAACTTAGTCAAGTTCAACCCCACGAAGACACAAGTGTGCGCGTTCACTGCGAAGAAAGACCCATTTATCGTAGTGCCTCAGTTTCAGGGAGTCGCTCTTCGTATGTCCGAGTCTATTGGGATTCTAGGTGTGGAAATTTCAGCCACAGTGCAGTTCGGGAGTCATTTGGAGGACAAAGCCAAAATGGCAAGCAAAAAATTGGGTGTTTTCAACAGAGCGAAGCGGTACTTCACCCCCAGTCAGCGTCTGATGCTTTATAAAGCTCAAATACGGCCGCATATGGAGTACTGTTCACACCTCTGGGCTGGAGCCCCCAAATATCAACTCGACCCTTTTGACTCCCTGCAAAGGCGTGCTTTCCGTATCATCGGTGATCCCAATATTACGGCCTCAACAGAGACCTTAGAGCAGCGGAGAGACTTTGGCTCTCTGTGTGTTCTTTATATGCTCTTTAACGGAGAGTGCTCTGAGGAATTATTTGCAATGGTGCCTTCGTCACCTTTTTACCATCGCACCACCCGCCAGCGCAGTAGAGTTCATCCATATCACCTGGAACCGATCTTGTCTAGTACAGTTCGGTTTTAGCGTTCATTCCTTCCGCGTACATGCAAACTCTGGAATGAGCTCCCAGCTGCGATGTTTCCTGAGCGCTACGATATGTCTAACTTCAAACGAGGCTTAAAAAGAGTATTTCTCTCCAGGTAGGTAGCGGCTCAGCTGTGCCCCTGGCACTGCAGATGTCCATGAGCGATGGTTACCACTTACCATCAGGTGGGCCATTTGCTCGTCTGCCACCGTATGGAATAAAAAAAAAGCCTCAGAAGCCTTTCCATTAACTATATATATATATATATATATAGTTATTTCTTCTTATTTGTTATATTAAATTTTATAATAACTTCATTCATGTTACATAAATACGGGTGTAAAATTAAACAAATCTATTTAAAACATAGGTACATGTTGCTAACTTTTATAACTTCAAAATCTAATACATTTTGTATGATAATAACATAAAAAGTTACATACGCTTGTCCTTGCCTCAATAAATATATAATGTCTATGTAGGAATGATTCCACAATGTATGGAGAAGGAAGAATGTCCTTGGTTAATAAGAAGACAAGGTACCATTGCAAACATTTGCGTCATATGCAGTAGCCACCGACGGCGTTAGCCAAAAGCCACACTATCCAATGAGTACAATACATATTGACTGAACAAAAATATTGTTTTCTAACAGTGTACCTTTGTTTAGATATCTTTACAACTAGTAATTTACTTATTGATTGCCCATTGTTAATGAATGATTTGTTTATTAATCTCCAACTAAACAAACTCTAAACATTGATTATGAACCTACTCATTAAAAGTTATTGCTGTAATCGAAAACGTCATATTATAAGATAATTGAGACTTATCTTTGTCTGCAGTCTACAGCTCCTCGTAGCGAACGATTAAGCTGCAGATAAGACTAATATTTGCATTTTATGTGCAAGTCCCGACTAGGGTTGACACTTTCGAGAATTTTTGTAATATTTTATGAAGTGACTCTTTAGGCTTAAATAAATTTCTTCTTTAGTTTCAGCCCCGCAATTGACGTATTATTTCATACTATTTTTAAATATGAATGAATGTACTCGCTCAGTTCAGCTGTGATAAATTACAATAGACACCGAAAAAAAAAATATATGCTTTGCTTTGGGGCGGCCGCTCATAACTTGTTTTTTATTTTCTCTAAGGAGAGAGGGAGGATGAGAATCCTCACGAGGAGCACGAAACGTGCCCATGGATACCACCGCCATGCAAGTGTCACGGGGATTATGTCAGAATCCACATCGACCAGTACGGTCTGATCAGCATGATCAACCGACTAAACTAAGCCTTATGTCTAAGTTCTAAGAACCATATAGGCAAATCACGAGGGCGTCATAATTTGTACAACAAATACTCTTGCCACATGAGTAAAGAAACGGACAGAGTCAAAGCTTCTAAAGAGCTAGCAAAATGTATACCTATTTTGGTAGGGTTGGCACAATTGAATAAATAAAAAATATAAATGTTCTTTTCACATTTTTTATTAAAGTAGGTTATAAGACGCTCATATTAGCTTCACTTGTAACTAAGTATACATACATACTAACTTGAAGATGTCTAAAATATAGGTATAATTTGACTGTAGTACCTACTTAAGTCGACATATTCGCACATTGGCATTGGCTCGAACTCAAACATGCACTTTCATTTGACGGCAAGTTGAGTTTTGGAATTATCCCCCTCTACCCCCCCCCCCCCCTCCCACTTGTGAAATCTTACGCTCCACTTTAATATATTTCCCAAAAAAGTTATTGTAGGTATCTATTCAGAATTACTTACACAATTTTACCGAAATATCTAGTAAATTTTTCCGTAAAATATATGTAATAATGAGTATTGAGTAGTTTTGATTATAGAGTTGTATACATTGACATATAATCTACCGATAGACAAGAACACTAAAGGAAAAAGTGTGTTCAAATACTGGTGAATGTTAGAACTATAATCAGCTAGATCGCTAAATCTATGTGACCTCGTTTGACCATAGAAAAAAGACTGCTGGAACGCTTGTCGAAGTATAGATTTCGTTCAATCAAAACGTCGTAACCGCCGCTTACTTAGCAGTGAAGCATGACGTTAAAGAGCTTTGTATCAAAGAGTTTTCACTGCAGAAGCGATACCAAATTTACTAAGCACATACACTTATACACTTACATTACATTACGTTTAAACATAAATTAATTTATTGTAAATGATGCTTATGGGTTAAAATAGTATTATAAAAAAATCCTAGCAACCCTAACTGACCACCATAGTTGCAATATAGGTAGAGCTCGTAGAGATAATATTTCGATGAGGTCGATGGATTCCTATGTGCTGCTAGCATCCAAGGTCTTCCTGCGACCTCTAGCTCATGGTCCGTGATGTGGGCACCCTATCAACGCTGTTCCTATACTCATCACTCAAGACTTTATTTTAGTTTTTTAATTATAATAATAAATAATTAATAAATATCTCTTACACTTAGCAAAGTAAGCTATGAATGCTTGTGTTATGGGATCTAAGGTAACGAATAGACATACATATATTATACAAACATAAATATATAACCATGACTAAGGTAGAAATGCATTCATCAAACAACCACCACCACCGGTATTCGAACCCGGGACACCTTGAAACCGGTGTATTAACCACTCAACTACACGCGAGGTCAGTTTTATTTTATATATATGACAGATTTTTTTGAGATCTAATACGAGTAAAACCAAGAGGGAACAATTAGGTCATAAATAATTGACGACACGTTTAGCGCAGTGGTCGAGTAATAGCATTCTACGCAACGGGTCGCGGGTTCAATTCCCGCACGGGACAGATATTTTGTATGACCTACAAAAATTTGTTCCTGTCTGGGTGTTTGTGCATGTAAGATTTCTGTTTCTGACTGCACCCACGACACAGGATAAAAAACTTAGTATGGGGCGACGTTTTTAAAAAAATATATATTCAAATAGCAGAAGCATTGGCGTCCTAAAATAGCGAAGGTTGAAGCGTGACTGTTATAATTTGTGCAAAATGTCAATAAGTTTTGCGCCGACATCTTAATTATTCTAAGTACATATTACAAAAAACGGTACACAAAGAAAAACCTTACTTGAATGTTAAATTAATGGAAAACAAACGGTCACTTGTCATTCATTTACGATAAGTGAATACTTGTATCGCATATAATTTTATTTACAAAGTAAAAGAAAGATATTATGTAATAAATTCAAAATATTTTTACAGGAATTTTTACTGTCACTTTTTCATGTCAAAGGTGCTTTCTCCTGCCGTAGACTTGTGAACTAATGGCGATCGCCATTAGTCAAGTCTACGGCAGGAGACCTTTACCCGTCAATACCACCAACTGTGAGCCAGTCTCAAGGCAACACTAGTCAATACCGGCAGAGGATTCGTAGACCGCGACATGTCCTTAGCGACCCCCCTAACCAACTCACGCAGGAACTTCTAGACCTGCAAGCGGCGGCGTCTGAGCCTTCGCTCCCCCTTGTCAACCCCTAAACGGCAGCCTTCTGCTTAGCCTGAATAGGTTCTTGTCAATACTGGCCGGTCCCACTTTGGAGATTCGTGCCTTCTTCTAGCGCATATACCCTCACCATGGGGTAGCGCTAACCGTGCCTCTCCTGAGGTGCGGCCCTCTCGTCAATAAAGCCAGTAGGGTCAATAGGACCAAAGGCTAGGCTGAGTTTAGTCGGTAGGTCTGTGTAGTCGAGCCGTCTCGACAGTACCAGGAGTCCGACATAATCAACGCATCCCTGCTTGCCTGTTGCGTTGGTATCCATGATGGATTCTCAGCCTCCACTCCTGAGGAAAAAAAAAAAAAAAAACAGGAGACCTTGTACTGGAATGAACCAGCAAGGGCTATGTCTATTTCTCTCTATATTTTTACAATCGTCAATTAGAAGTTATCCTCAAATAAGTAGTCTGCACCTAACTTCCTTCACAAGTTTAGGCAAGTTTACATCATATCTATAAAAACTAGTTTCATTGTGTTATTTATTTACTACTAGCGGACCCGACAGACTTCGTCCTGTCAAAAAGATTTGTACAGTGGCAGTTTTTTGTTCCTAATTATTTTATAGATAATGTCGCATAGCCAAACAAATCGCAAAAAAAGTCTAAATGACCTATTACATTTTGTGGCTATTCAATTTTCGAACGTGACATTAAATCCTCCAACGATGTATTCTGTGCTCCAACGCACGCACGCACACTGTTTTGATAGATATGATTGAATTTCAACTATATGTAGCGTTAATAAAGCGCAAATTGACTCTTTGATGTTAGGAACACACCTTCATTGCTTAGACAACAGTGAGTGCTTGCAATATGAACTTTATACAATAACAATAAAGCTCAATTCGACTGTACGTTTTAGTTAGAAAACGTTTGCATGGGAAAATAAAAGGGCTGTTTTTAGGGTATTTCCGATAATTATTCGATTTTTTCTCCGTAAAACCATCCTTGAACTTCAACGAACATTTTAAAAAAGAATTGGCCAATTTTGTCCAGGCGTTATTGAGTTATGCGCTTACCAACACATTTTGCGATTCATTTTTATATATAAGATTATTTACTTCATAGGTTTTTTTTATAGGATAGGGCAGCAAACGAGCAAACGGGTCACCTGATGGTAAGCGATAAGCGTTGCCTATGGATACCAGCAACACCAGAGGAGTCACAGATGCGTTGCCGGCCTTTTAAAAGGGAATTAGGGGGAAAGAAGGGTTGGGCCTTCGCTACCCTCACTCACTCGGCGAAACACAGCGCAAGCGCTATTTTACGCCGGTTTTCTGCGAGGCCGTGGTATCACTCCGGTCGAGCCGGATACATAGGTACTTTTATAAATAATTTTATGTCATCCATTATAGTGGATCCCCGTATTCATTTCATGGACCCCCAAAATTTTTGTTTTGTTGACGTAGACCCCTAAAAGGTTGTCATAGGCCCCTAGGGGTCGTATAACACTTTCTGGTCTAACACGTTATTATCTTGAATCTAATTAACCACAACACGCATTGACTGCGTGATGTGATGACACGAGATTAGGGACAATTATAATATGAATTAAAGTCTCATTTGGAAAATTCAAAAGACCGGGACGTCAGAATTGTTTTTCTTGAACTCATTAACCGTGTTCCCAATACTATTGCACCGGGGGGAGGTTGTACTAGGTCGTCTGGTTACCTCCGGTGTAAAGGGTGAGATAGGCAGTGGAATCAGTGGGTACTATGACATCTTTTTGTGACCAATTTAGAACGTGTACCAGTTTTTGTGGAGGTGTTGCGAATCTCATAGGAACCACATATACACAGTGGCGGATCCGGGGGGGTGGTGCACTAATTTTATGATTAACTAGTGGACCCGACAGACTTCGTCCTGTCAAAAAGATTTGTAAAGTGGCAGTTTTTTGTTCCTATTTATTTTGTAGTTAGAGCGAAAAATTCTTCTGTACAGAACCGTCACCCTGGCGGTAGGGCACTTTGAATAAAAAATAATTAATTGCAAAAAAGGTCCAAATGAACTATTACATTTTAAGACAATTCAATTTTGAAACGTGACATTAAATGAACGTGAAATTTCAACATTATATAGCGTTAATAAACCGCAAATTGACTCCTTGACGTTAATAACACACATTGCTTAGACAACAGTGAGTGCTTGTAATATGAACTTTATACAATTTATTGGCCAAATTGGTCCAGGCGTTGTTGAGTTATGCCCTTACCAACACATTTTGCGTTTTATTTTTATATATAAGATATTAAATGATAAGATTTTATGTGATAATACCTCTCGACATACTAGGTACATATAATCCCGTTTCGTTCTCCACTCCTCAACTTTAAATAGAACCCTTCGTTCCTCGAATGATCTATCTCTTGTTCTCCCACTACACTCTTCAATATTCTATGACAAATCATTTACGGTCAAAGCCGTCAGGCTCTGGAATTCCCTTCCAGAAATAATAAGGCGTGCAAACTCGCATGACTCTTTCAAGCGAGCGATCAAAACACATTTCTTGCAGCTGGAAAATTAGTATTCTCCATTACTGTTTGTAGTGTTTTAGTACATGTATTTTATGTAGTATATGAATGTATATTAGTTTTTATGTAGTATATGTATTTTACATCATTTTACAAATATATATTTAATATTTGTATCTCCCGTCAATCAAGTTTTTTATGTTAACTTTCCATTACTTTTAGGTTGCCTGGAAGAGATTGCCGCTTTGGCAACAAGGCCGCCTTTTGTACTATAGTAATTTAAATAGTATGTATAATACATGTGTAAATGTTGTTTTTTATTACAATAAAGTTATCATTCATTCATTCATTCATTCATACCTCTAGCTGTTATGACAAATCATTCACCGGCTATGGAATATAAATAGGCTGGGGAATATAAATTCCGCGCGTGATAGTGCTTCTCTGGATGTCTTCAAGAGTACATTAATAAAATACCTACTTTTTATTTGTATCTATTAATTATAAGTTCTTGACTTGACCACGTCTATGTGACACCCCCCCTGGTGCCAAAGCTGGATCCGCCCTAGCATGTACTATCGGCGATTGGTAACCATTTACCATCAATTAGCTAGAACATGTTTTATTAATAAATGTCGATGAAACGATTCAATACCAGCATCATTTCTGGGATTTCGTATTACCTATTTCTTGAGGAACAAACAAGTTCAAGAAAAACGTGGTAATTTTTGACAGCTATTAAACTTTTTTTCTACAGCCGGTTTTAGAAGCTATATTTATAACTGCTAGAACTGTGCAGACCTAAAGTGTCTGAGAAGAATTAGAGAAGAGAAAGTTAAATAATTGATGCTATAAGGGTTCCGTTTTATGGTACGGTGTACGTAAACCAAAACTGTACAAAATAATATGTACATTCCTTCAAATACATTGAAAGATGCTTATGATTAATATTAAGTACTAAGAGTTTTAATAAATCAATCTTTAGAATTGTTAGTACACCGGCTTCAAGGTGTCACCATCTTTGAGGTCCCGAGTTCGAATCCCGATGGGGCAGATTATATATATACTTTATTGAACACAAACATTATAAAAAAATATTAGGAGGTACAAATTTATATCTACGTGTATCCTTTACCCTAGATACCATAACAAGCTTTATTAAATACTAGCTTTCAGCCCGCGGCTTCGCCCGCGTGGATTTCGGGATTGGGTCTTTGGTTGTGGGAATGTATGAATATTTCCCGTGGTATTATTTATAGAAGGTGTACGATAAATAAAAACAACTTTTGTACGTAAATATCGCGCGAAAGACAGGAAGGTATGCGTCGCGGGTAAAACGAATTGTTTACGTCCGAGCTAGGTGTTCTAAGCTAAGTGTCTACTTGATGATGATGATGATGATGATGATGATGATGATGATGATGATGATGACACTCAGCAATAATGTGGCTTTCTATTGGTGAAAGAATTTTTAAAATCGATGATGATGATGATGATGATGATGATGACACTCCGCAATAATGTGGCTTTCTATTGGTGAAAGAATTTTTAAAATCGGTTCAGTAGATCCCGAGATCCCGAGACCCCTTACAATTTAACAAATATACAAACACACAAACTTTACTTCTTTATAATATTAGTATTTATTAAATATTCAGAGGCGATGATGAATTACAATATTTATAATCATCACTTTTGATATTACGGCTATCAGTATTGATACTTAGGTAAAGTTTTTGGGGATACTATAACCAGTTATAATGGCGTTTCATACGCCGCCGTTACTAGATATAGAATAAAAACAGTGTTATAAGTCAAAAATAAGAGAAGTAAGTAAGTTCTTTATTGTATATGGAATTAAGGTTTCTTAAACAGATCTTAATGTCTAACAAAACTCAATCCTACTTTTTCAAGTGTATATACAAAAAAAATTAAAATCACTTATAATTAAGAAATTCTTGAATGCTGTAAAAACATTTGCTTACAAGCCAATTTTTAACGCAAGATCTAAACTTGACATATTTTAGGTTTTTAAATTCTTCTGGCAATTCATTGTATATTTTAATACACGTATTATATGAATTATTTGATACAAGTGTTAATTTTGCAGCTGGTTTTAATAATTTATTTCTATACATTGAACGGAGATTTCGCTTAGATACCACACTATTTTCTTCAATCAAATTTTTGTTTTGGAATACAAATAAACATATGTCAAAGATATACAGACAAGGTAATGTAAGTAATTTGTACTGTCTAAAATACGGTCGACATGAATCAATGTTTTTCAAACCAAATATGGCCCGAATACACTTCTTTTGAATAAGAAACGCATTGTCTTTATCAATAGAGTTTCCCCAAATCATAATTCCGTAACGTAATGTTGAGTTTACATAGCCGTTATAGGCAGTGATAGCAGCCTCTCTTGACACCATTTGACCTATACGACTCAGAGCAAACACAAATCTATTTAATTTTGAACGTCTCTGGTGTATATGATGTTTCCAATTACAATGTTGGTCTAATGTTATGCCTAAAAATTTCATGAATTCAGCTGATTCTACTACTTGTCCATTAACATTTAGAAGACCCGATTGTTAACATATACAACTGAATCATAAGAGCAACTTGGAACTGTTTTGTTTTATTTGGGTTGTACCCAATAACGCTGTGCTAGTGCGGGGTCAGAGCCTCGTTAGTTGGTTGGCAGTTTGCACCGCGAGAAACTGAAATTGGCTTACACCCGTTTTTACTTAATAAAAGTCTTATCTTGTTAGTAGGGATCTCGAGAATGCATTTCGGTTCAGTCAGAACGGAAATTGAGTGCATGAAAATCACCAAGCACTTCAAATCTACTTCTCAAATAGTCGGTCTTCGAGTTGTTGATAATGCTGAAGAGTTGGAAAGCTAACCTCAAGTTCCTTCGTGAACGGGTAAGTAACCATTTAAGCGTTAAAAGAGGAATTTTTTAAGCGTAGAGAACGTGTTCTTTCTTCGGCGTTCATAGGCTACGGCGATTGCTTACTATCAGGAAATCTTATTGCTACCATCGTGGTATAAAATCATTTCACCTAATGGTAAGAAGTTTGTATTTGGAAGTGAACTTCACATGGACTCCTCGATGCCTCTCCTCATTGAGAACTAATCTTAACTTGGAACACAACAATGCACTGAACAGTGTTATTGCGGTTTAACGCTTAGGCAAGACGATGAGAAATAGTCGGCCAGGATCAAAAGCATATCTATACTAATATTATAAAGAAGTAAAGTTTGTGTGTTTGTACATTTGTATATTTGTTAAATTGTAAAGAGTAATCTCGGGGTCTACTGAACCAATTTTAAAAATTCTTTCACCAATAGAAAGCCACATTATTACTGAGTGTCATAGGTTATATAAAAAACTGAAAAATAAAAAGGCTTTTACGTGGTAGTCCGTTTTGCAAAGTGAATCGGAGAAAAAACGGGCAGCGGATGGCGCCCGATGGCTTCTGGTTTAATTCGGTTAGCGTTCGTGCTCCCTTTGGGGATTATTATTATTTTGCCCAACGAAGTGGGCACTGGTCAGCTAGTATACTATAAAAAATATATATTATATAAATATTTCTTACACTACACCAATTAGCCTAGCCCAAAGTAAGCTTTGAAGGCTTGTGTTATGTGATCTAGGGTAACGAATAGACATACATATACTATACACACATAAATGTGTTTCATTTATTTGTTTCATTTATTTATTTATCATATACGTACACACCACACACGCCCTCGGTTAGTTATACTGTCTTATATACCTATTCATATAATTCAACACACACTCACACACACACACACACACCCTCACACACACACACACACACAAATAGATCCACAAAACATTAAAAAAAATATATATAGAAATGATAGTAATTGTTAAGTAATGGAGTTGACTAGGGTTATTATATTGTCGTCCAACTTGGAAGTATTAGTGCATATACATAATCATAGTATTGTGAGCACCTGCGGGACTCAAGATACAGGCTTTCGTCTAGTTTGAGTTCCGCTGGTACCTGATTTGAACGCCCATTTTTATGCAATATCAACATAGTTTTGAAATGTGTTGGGCCATGTAACTCGGTGTTTGTTAATAAAGACTTAATAATAATAATGAATACAATTATAGTTTCAAATAATAATAATAATAAAAGGCGTAGGGAAGTGACGACCCCATCGCCCGCTGGTGGGGCATTTAATGCCCCTTGACTGCCATAAATGCCCCATCAGTGCAGTCAGTCTCCCTCAACGCAGCTTGTGGCGAGCTGTCGGTGAGTTGCGTCACCGAGGGTACCGATGTGCTTCAAGGGGGCGTATGCCACCCGCCTCTGTCTTGCCTTAACCAGCCGGACAGAGTGGAGTCGCAAGAGCAGATGCTCGAAGGTGGAAGTGTAATAATGTCATAACGCCGACGGCGTCGCGATCGCTGTCGCAGACACACCTCTCTACACCCTTAGCCGTTCACACCAATGTTGCTCTCTTCGCACCAATATGGGTCTGCTTTTTTGGAGGGCCCATTTAGTGAGCGGCGAGTCACCACCTGCCATATTTAAATCAATTAGGAGGCTTTGAGAAGGCAGGTGACTGGAGTCTCTTCCATAGCCCGGTTTTCATTACCACCTAAATCGAAATGCATAGGCCACAAACGTTTTGACCACTAATGACAATAGTTTCTGTGCATCTAACTGGGTATAGTCTTTGGCTGCATTTTTCATGGTGCAGATAGAGATTAAACCCAGTTGGTACACTCCACGCACACTTTCATTAAATTTCGCTTAAATGGCCTCTACGCGTTGGATCTGTATCCCCGCGCACGCCTTATAAAGGACCGTGTCTTCAAAGACACGTGATGTAAGCTACAATAATAATAAAATATTTTTGATATATTAACAATCATGACTAAGGTACAATTGCTCGCATTTATCACACAAACATCTGCCTGCACCGGGATTTGAACCCGGGACCTCAAAGATGGCGACACCTTGAAACCGGTGTAGTATCCAGCACTCGACTATGGAGGTCATAAAACCAACTAAGCCAGTCACTACCCTTTGGGGAATACGTTGATCTACACTTAATTCCAAAACATTCAAATCGCGAGTTAATTCTTATCTGGTTCTGTCAAGATGTGTTTTGCTGCTGTTGAATCGCGAAGTTCAAAAAGTTAAAGTTAAATTTCAAAATACGCCTACGATAGTGTTGATACAAGGTTATTTGAATTAGCTCACAAATACACATAAAAAACTATGAAAATACGTCAATCCAGTAAATAACACAGAAAAACATATCACTACATTACTAAAATAAAGTCGCTACCCCCGTCTGTCTGTCCCTATGTATGATTAGATCTTTAAAGCTATGCAACGGATTTTGATGCGGCTTTTTTAATAGATAGATTGATTCTTTAGGAAGGTTTATATGTATAATACATGCATAATATAGCAAAGAAACACTGATATATTTAGAGGTTTTCTAATGTGATGTCGTAAATAAACACGTTTTTTTGCGATTATATTGCAAAAACGCTGGCCCTACGAAATAGACCAAAATAATGTGCTACAATATTGTCCACCTTAAAAAGATTAACAAATAAGTCCTCCATGGTATATGTCTATCTTGTAGGGATAACCCACCATAACTATTTATTTAGGGTACTTCCCTCTATATTAGAAAAGATCTAAAAGCATATAACTATGATAGCTTATGCATTAATTAGTCGGAACCATCATGTTTAAGTACATAAAATAACAAAAATAATATAAAAAATAGTTTCAAAGTATTCACGTTTTTAATCTATACGTAAAACAAGAGCGAAACATAGGCCGCCATGTCGTGACGTCATAAGGTACTGTAAACTTATGCGTGTCAATGTCATTATGAATCATAGTACGTATAAAGCCGCAAAACAATAAAAAAAGAAGTTTGTAGGTAATGCTTTTTTAATGTAAGAGAACGTTATAAATACGTAAGTTAAATTGAAATCGTACGAGAATCACACTATGGAAAGCAGTTTTGTAAAAGGAGATAGTACGAATACGAAAACCAAAAATAAATGCATTAATGGTCGGAAAATTCTTTGCTGCAAATCCCGACTTTTGTTCTGCCGAGTTACGGAATATTGAAACATCGATGTCAGTATTACTCTTTTATTATTATTCCTTTATTAGTTGTTTATATATAAAAGATAATATCTCATTTTTAAATTATGAATATAATAATACATAGCATCAAACATAGAGCTTTGTTTATTATTTACATGCCGTATTGACGTCATCGCTACAGAGAGCGACAACTCGTGCGGCGCCTTCGTCTAATTACGTGCGAAATTTGAAAATATTAAATTTTAATGCAATTTTTATAGTACTTAACGAGTGTATAAAATTTTTATATTTTTAGTATATGGTTTACTGACATGCAAGGATCAAATTAAGATTCTTTTCATAAAAGAGAATAATTCCCTATTGTGAGCACCATACTGGTTCAGCGAATTCCGAATGGACTGGCCGGACTCACGCCGACCTTATATACCATATAATTCTGCGTTACGCGTTGAACTGATTAGAAATAAAGAGATTACTGAACTGTACGACTAATTGACAATCAGCACTTTATCGCCGTATAAATCGGTACGTGGACCCAGTGTTCGCATTTACTTCGGTGCGTTGTGTTGCGGCGTTTTGGTGCTGGTTGTGGAGTTATGTGAGTTTTTGCCCTTTTGCTGTGGTTTCTTAATAATTTGTGTAGATATGTTTACTAACAATGTATTTTTTGCTGAGTAGTGCAGCGTAATGCATCGAATTTCATACAACATTAATCACATTCTCAAAGAAAAACCAAGACCATTTCCACGTAGTTGTTCTTTAGAGATACGTTTTATTAGACAATAATGGCGCCCTTTTCTTCAAAGGCGAACCTCGCAATGTTATAAATATTAAGTTTCAAAATGAGGATTTGTAAGCTAAGTGAAACAAGATGACGGTATACGAGTATTGCGCCGTCTCGTGTTTATAACATTGAAAAATATGATTGTGATTAATAATTACATATACATATCTGTTTTTTATTATATATCAGTATAGATTACTTATTTGGATGTTGATTAGTTAATAACAATGAATACAATTCACTGGCTCAACAAAATAAAGGACAAATATGCTCATAAGCCTAAATGAATACGGCGTCAAAACTCACTTCGTTGAAGTCGCGGGTTCCACAAGTTTAATCTTAAACAAAATGCCGGTACTCTACAGTCTGATTCAGACTCTTTTTTGTACAATCAGTGCCGTAACTAGCCTTTTATGCGGCCGGTGCGAGCTATCGGCATATATTTTCTAGGTTTGAGAATAGGTCGTAGACTATGTTTGTTACACCCCTAAGCAATAACGGTTTTACCATGAACGCCACTGACGAAAGCTAGTCTAATAATATAATAAAAAAAAATATAATTACGTTAATCATTGCACTCCGTAGAAACGGTTTGACCGATTTTTGTGATAAATATTTGGTGGTCTGGGGATGGGTCGTGGGCTGTTTATTTTTTTTTAATTATATATATATATATAATATATATATATATATTATATATATATATATATATATTATATATATATATATACATATATATATTTGTAAACCTTAGTGTATTTAATTATGAATGTATGTATGTATATATATATATATATATATTTGTGTATGTATAATTTATAGATATATGTAAGTGTATACCTAATTTGATATGTTAAATATTTATGTCTTGCAATAGTAGCTTTTATTTTTTTTTGTCTTATTCGCTCAGGCTGCTTGTGGTTTGCCTGGCGAAGGCAAAACTAAGGGATCTGGCTGAAAATCAGTGTTGCCTTATTACTGGGGCACCAGCACTGAGCCAAGTCCTTTTCAAACTGCAGCACACATTTGAAACTCAAACCTTTCTTTAATGTACAATTTGTTACCAAAATGTATTTTAGTATTTTGTAATGTTTTCTTTTGTGTGTGTTTTGTTTGTGTTGTCAGTTTGAATAAAGTATATCTATCTATCTATCTATCTTTCGAAACTGCGTCCTTGAAAAATATTCTAACCAGGCTCTGACAATAAAATGGACAAATGTGCACAAATCCGTTACTTTAAGATTACTTAAAGATTTACTTTCTATGCTTTTCTCATTGCGAAGTCCTTGATTACATTTTCTTACGACAGAAGCTGTGCTATGTCGCGTTCAATCGACAAAATCGCTAGGCCAGACAATCTTTCTTGGCCCCCAGGTACGTCTTTATTAACTTGAGCTTAATAAATGATCGCTTAAAAATGCGATACAGATTTAGATAGTACAGTAGGTCTGGTCATTTCTGCGCCCTTCCAGGGTCTGCGCCCTGTGCCTGGGCACCGCTGACACCGCCCTATTTACGGCACTGTGTACAATACATATATATGTATACATAAATTAAATTGAAGCCATCAGTCTCTACTTACTATTTCTTATATCAGTATATTTTTGTATCAATTAGCGTGTAACAGAACAAAGATATATTAATATAAAATTATGCATAAAATTGTGATATATTTCAACAAGTCTCTTAATAATGAGCGATAAAATCAATTTCTCGTAAAACAAAATTACGAAATCAACAAATATTAACAAGTCTTAAGCAATTTTTGAATCGATATATACTATTGTAAGATCTAGACACATTTTATCGTAATAATCACATTGACAAAGGGCAAATGAATAAGCAAACAAGTAAATATTAACGCCTGGAGTATTTTGATAGCAATTACGACGATCATCTACACTGCCAGAATCAAACGCAGAGTAAAATTAGTTATTGTCAAAGTCAGCGAGAGATTGATGGAGCATTAGCTGCTCGGGTGCCCCTTATTATTTTAATAATTATATTGATAAAATTTAATTTAACACATGTGAGATATAAATTGAAATGAAAAATTACCCGTTTAAGTGATTCAAAAAAAGCACTTGCCTAAGTAAGTTATAAAAAGATAACACATACTCAAGAATTTTGATTTGTGTAAATTTATTACATCAATAGTTTCGTTCTCACTATGGATAAGGCTGAATACCTCGCCATACTTAGAATTCCTAGTTCTCTCACTCCACTTGCCAATATCCAACCTATAACTAGGTTTCTGATTTATTATGTTTCCAGTGACGTCAAGAAGAAGGATGAAAATAGATGCATACAAATGAAATGAGAATGTTACGATGGATGTGTGGTGTGACAAGGATGGATAAGATAAAGAATGAGCACATAAGAGGAAGCCTGAAAGTAGCGCCAGTGGTAGAAACAGTGAGAGGAAGTAGATTAGCATGGTTTGGACATGTGATGCGGAGGGATGAAAGTCATGTCACAAAACGAATGTTGAATATGAAAGTGGAGGGAACACGGGCAGAGGAAGGCCGAATAAAAGATGGATCGATTGTGTGAAGAATGATATAAGAATGAAAGGAGTAAGCATGGAAATGACGGCTGATAGAGAGGAATGGAAGAAAAAGATCTACTGCGCCGATCCCAGATAATGGGAAATGGGCAAGAGGATGATGATATGTTTCCAGTGACTTTATAACTCAAGTCTAATTCTAATATCTGGCCCCACAGAATATCAGTGGTCGTGACGTAAATGTCACTGATGTTACTGAGTACCTTTTTGCTACCTATATACACTATATTTAATTATTAAGTTTACATTGTTATTGAGTAGCAAATAAACATTTTTCTTTCTTTCTTTCTAATAATATAAAAGCTATCTGTGTATATCTATACGTGTACGTGAGAAACATATATAATTGAATTTGTAAAGCATGTTGATTTATTGATGATAAAGCTAAGTGATAACATATGTACTCATGTTTACATATTGTATTACTAAAAACAGATTTGACATATTTGTTAGTTTATTTTAATTTTTTGAAATTGACATTAAGCATGAAACATTATCTCAATTATCGGTTTTATCAAATGACCGCCACATGAAGTTTGACCCTTATGATTTTCAATCTTTTTCCAATCAATTGTTTGATGAATATCGAATCTCATCTTTCAGTCCGGTATAGTTACAAGTTGCAAGCTAGCAGCCAAATTGACAACAAAATACTTCGTTTTTACAATTATATACTTCGTTGCCTTTTATTTAAGAACTAATTTTGAGAAAAAAAGTATAATCCAAAATACGGGAGACATATTCGTACATCTTTACTATATGCCTCTACCTCAGTTCTTAGCGACTAGCAAATGTCATTACGATTTAGTAGATTTCTTAATGACGTTTACATTATTTTAGGCATTGACATCGAATAGATTATCATATTTCATTTCTGTTAATTTTTGTAGTATATTTTATAACGAGCCCGGGAACGCGTCTATAGAAATATCTCGAAGTAACGGAATTATTTAGCGCTATTGAAGTGTAAAGTCTCCGATCATTTCTATAATAAAAATATCTAACACTACCTACTAATCCTGAATCAATTCAAGAAGAAGCAATCGTTGACAGTTGATACCGATAACTTCAGAGCCCCCTAGCGGCGATTTTTGACGTTAACTTTTTCTAAAACTTGATATTCGTGATCAGCTCGTCATGGAGAACAATACTATTGAAAATTTGGCGTCGATCGCCGCTCGCCAAACTGCCATATAAACTGTGCCATGTACTTTACTTGAGTTTTATTTGGCCACTGGAAGCAAATTAAAAAACCGATAACTTTATATTCTTTAGAAATAAAAATGGTCTTTATTTTTGTTCCAGTAAACTATATTGATCTACCTTATTTAAGAACAAGTTGAAAAATAAAATGTAGTAGCACGCTAGACTGACAATGCAATGCAAGCCAGAGTACTTCATCTTATCGCAGTTATTAATAAACAAATTAATATTAACAACAACGAAACAGCATGCATAAGATAACGGAGAAATGTACAAATATGTCTGGTTTGGCATCAGCTCTATTAGCTCGTGTAATCATTCAATTGTACGGATTGGTCTTTACACAAACAATATTTTGATTTGGATTATGAACGGCTCTACCATACTAATTTTATCTGTTACACTTAACTGTATCAGTTAATTAATCATTCATTTTCTGTCAATGATTTCTTAACTTAATATTGTTATGACCAGACCAATTACTGTACCCATCCCCTAATTAAATCTCCTTTTCTTTGTCCTAGGTTGCCTGAAGAGATTGCAATACAGAGTTATATAATGTTAATCAAATCTATCAGTTGTATGCCATATAATATGTATTCGAATTCTTTTAGGTATTGTTTATTTTTAACTAGAGACCCGCCCCGGCTTCGCACGGGTGCAATTCTTATCTAAATATACCTACTACAAAATGTCCTTATATACAACGTTCCCAACTTTGCGCAAAAAAACGTGCTTATTTACGACATCACATTAGAAACCTCTAAATTTGTTAGAGTTTCTCTACTATATTATGCATGTATTATACATAATCCTTCCTTAAGAATGACTCTATCTATTAAAAAAACCACATCAAAATCCGTTGCGTAGTTTTAAAGATCTAAGCATGCATAGGGACAGACTGAATTCGGATAGCGACTTTGTTTTATTCTATGTAGCGGGAATAAATGGCCTGATAAGTGTATTCTGTCTCACACGATCATGAGACTTCGAAGAAGAAAACATTTATTACAATAATTGCCTGCAGAAAAAGGCTGAGACTCGGCTATGATGCTGCGACACAGCGCTGGTTGTCTGTCGTGCCTAAGCTGCACACATAGTACTGTGCTGTACACACATAGTATTTTTAACACACAGATTGGTGCCGTAGAGATATAATAATAATCAAAAAGATAAAAAAAAATCAAAACAAAAATAACAGAAGTACAGTTGTAAAACTATTTTGAAACTTTTAAAAATACCCTCTCCCTCTGTCTTTTCATAATTGTGCCTTAAAGTTAATGACCTCGGATAAGGTTCAAAACACTATTTGACAAATAGTCCTGTACCTGTTTCGACAATAAAATAATAACAATAAACAAATTAATATTAACAACAACAAAATAGCACGTAAGTGAGCTTAACAGAGCTCCAAAATTATATTCATAAAAAAATAGAACAATTACGCTATCTACGATGTGCGCGAACGCAAGTTAACCGCAACAGATAGCATGTCGCGGCCGGTTGGTAATATAGGCAGTAATGGCGTAATCATTCTATCGCCCAGTCTCCGCTAGCACGGTCGCCATTTTGCCGCTCTCCGCCGCCCGAGACGTTGGCGCCAACTTGACACCTGTCAAATTTACGCGCGAGTGCTACAAACTTTTATCGCCTAATCAAACCTTCGTGGAGATACTGAACGGAATCAGGATAATTTTGTGTGTGACATTTGGCGATTAGTTTGGTGAGTCCATACATTTTTATTTGTGTTATCGAATACCGCAGTGCTCGATGGAGAGATACCTGTTTTAGGCGTTCATTTAACCTTGTAAGAACCTATTATTGCAGAGAATAGTGTTGTAACGTTTTTGGTGAGTCAGGACAAATTTTATGAAGCTAAATTTAATGACAACAATTAATATCAAAGCAATTTCTGTACAATATATAGTACAATTAGGAATAGATTTAAAATAAAAATTAGGAATGCACCACAGATAACATAAGAAACGTATTTGTATATTGCATTATTAATATTTTTCGATGAGCACATTCTGTGTTTACCAAATCTGAAATGATCGAAACTCATTATTTTCATGACAATATTTCTGTTATTGTTTTAGCTAGGGTTCTCATATCGGTCCCCTTGTTAATTAAGATCGTTCATAAGAAAAATATAATAAAATCTATTGTGTATTCAATTCTAATATTATTTACGTCATCGTTTTCTTTCGTATCAATATTTTTTTTTTAATCTATTTTTTTTACTAGTTTTTATTGTTTACAAACAGGCTGGATTATAAGGATGTTTTTGAATTGACTACTGTTTATAAATTTAAAACACCTAATTGGATACTAAAAAGATCCTTCTACACCAAAAATATTATATATCTCACTGGATAACTCATGGTATTATACCAAAGAAATTAGCACACATTCTTGATAACAGTAGGTAAATGTTTATTTCCTTGGCACACTAAGTTTCGTTATACAAGCTTACGCCCGCAATTTCGCTTGCGTTACACTTGTATAACTTCGTATAATTTTAAAACTATTTTTTTAATGTAAGATAATTTCGCGACTCAAATTTAAAAAAATCAGACTGTCACATTTTTGAAATTAGAACCAATAAACGTTTTTTATATCTTTCTTCTTCCAAATCTCTTTTTAGTGGATATCTGTGTCATAAAATCTATTTGTGAGCCGAGTTTCAGCCAAATCTGTATTTGAAGTGTGTTATTAAATTCGGTATTCCGTAACCAACGAGCGTGCATTAAAGTATGAATGATAAATCAAGGAAGCTACGGAAAGACTAAGTATGTTTGGATCGTAGCAAGTGAAAATTTTTGATCTCTGCCAACTCCGATGGGAAAAAATATGTTTGTTGGTAAAGTACATGGCACAGTTTATATGGCAATTTGGCGAGCGGCAATCGACTCCAAATTTTCGATAGCATTGTTCTCCTTGACCACGAATATACTTCCAAGACTAACGAATAACTTTATAGCCTTCTGGCCTTTTCTAAAATTTGTATATTCGTGAATAATATACTCGAAGAATAATAATATCGAAAATTTGAAGTCGATCGCCGCTCGCCAAACTATAAACGGTGCCATGTGCTTTGTTAGTATTTTTATATACACATTACACAGAGCTAGCATTAATTTGTGAGTTCACGAGTGCTCACGTCAACGTACTGTTATCTCTGGCACACAGTGCATGTAAATAATGCGCTGCACTGTCACGACTTTCTGAACGATAATCATTTTTACGACAGTGCATCGTCGATAAAGAAACTATCTAGCTCACAGGCTTAATCGATAATTTAGCAGCTAATAAGGAAGAAGTTGTTCCAAGCAAACCAAACTGTTTCATCCATGCTATGTTATTTGCCCCAAATTGCTACTCGTAGTGCCACCTGAGGATTACTTTAACTATCACATGACCATAAACAGATGAAATGACCCGGAAATAAAATTATTCCCTATTCCCCCGCTTCCTTTAATATTATATTGCGTCTTTACCAAATACATTTACGCAAAACTCGAATATTCGACTGAGGCAGTCACTGCTGCGCCATTAAATTACTGTTACGAGTAGCCAACGCAAAACGGAATACCTATATGTCGTTTTTAAATATTTTAAACAGCAAATATATTAAATTATCATTCCCTCCAGTATAGTAAGGTTTCTTCTTCGAATTGCTTTACGTTGCTATCTACAATATCGGATAAAGGTACATATTAAACTACGAAAACACATTGATTAACAAAGAAGATTCGTAACCTGGACTTTGGACTAAGATACTAGTTAAATACAGAAAATATTGAAATCTGATATCTTATTTTTTTAGATTTTTATCGCTTATAAACGAAATGGACAAGGAATAGTATTTTATACAGCCGTTGTATAAGATATACCAAAAAGGTAATGGAATGGATTACATAAACAAAAGCCGCATTGTTTTTTTGATATACGTAAACAACGTTGCACACAACACTTTTTCTACAACTAATATTGTGATATCATATGTTTACAAAACCCATCTTGCTAATAAAAAATGTTCAGAAGCAACATATCCACAAACTAATAACTGGTGGTGTCAAACTAAAAACTTTTGGGTTATGTATTACAGCTTTTGACAAATCTTTGATCTTACTTCCTAATTTTTTATTTACTTCCCACTGATAATATTATACATCATATAACGACGACCTCCATAGTCGAGTGGATAGTACACCGGTTTCAAGGTGTCGCCATCTCTGAGGTCCCGGGTTCGAGTCCCGGTGGGGGCAGATATTTGTGTGATGAATGCGAGCATTTGTACCTTAGTCATGGCTGTTGATATATATTTCAATAAAAATTATTTATATATGTATAATATATGTATGTCTATCCGTTACCCTAGATCCCATAGCACAAGCTTTACAGAGCTTAGTTTGGGCTAGGCTAATTGGTGTAAGTGTAATAAATATTTATTATTTATTATTTATTTATTATATAATGACGGTAAATTTTATATCTGTTAAAAAACTATAAATTAGTCAATTTTACTTTTTGCTGTAAAATTAATGGCGTGAACATGAATCTGTGTACTTAGTAATCTGTGGTAACTTAGGAATTTCGTTATGGCGACATTATGACGCAAGAGCTATTATGGGTAATAGAGTAGTGGTTTTTTTTCTGAAATCATATTATTTAAGTAATTATATATAAGTATTGTACAAATGTATTCTTCAAATATTATCACTATGGCACGTCAAAGATATTACGCCATTGATTCATAAGTCTACGGCTGGAAACCTTGTACTGGAATGAGCCAGCGAGAAAACTTGCAAGGACTATCTTTTTTTCTCCCTGTACTTTCAGAGAGTTGTCGATTTCAAGCTGGCTTTAAATATATGTATATATTAGTCTGAACCAAATTTCCTGTACATGCTTAAACAAGTTCCCCTTATATCTATAAAAGCTATAGTTTCAAATCATATAGCAACGTAAGTACTGAGTTATTAATATGAAACTTCAGGATTGTAATCATTTAAATATTCCTTAAATATAATAACTTGTTTCTTTTTTTTTTCTTTTATAGATGTAAAAGGTACTTATTTTTTTTTGGTTTTTTTGCTGTATATCAATAGGCTTGTTGCCTAAATTTCAGTAGTTAGATACTAATATACCTTGATGCCTATTCTATACAAAATAATTATTATTTTTGAAAAAAAATGCTTATTTATAAGAATAATTTTGCATTTAATTAAATATTTGACATTAGTCATCAAAAACGCTCATGACTGTCATGGTGTCTTGAATGACGTCACGCCGTGCAAAACACAGCTGTTTTAGTATCGGAATATTCGGTATTGTGAAGTTATTTTAATAAAAAATGGATTCATCGTATTACAAGTACTGCATAGTGCCCCAGTGTACAAGCACAAATATAAAAACACAAAAAAAAAATTATATACGTGCCAAACAATCAGCAGATACGTAAAAAGTGGCTGACGCTCGCGAGAAGGAATGATGCCCATTCTTTTTCGCACTTCCACAAGACACTTGGGAATGACATTTTGACTTTGACGTTTCGCACGGCGTGACGTAACACTTTTTAATTGGTGTTTGCTGTCACGTGACTTATGGCTTATTTTGTGCAATTTTATTTTATAAAAATATAAATAATCAAAAGTTATTATTCTATAAAACTTTGTTTTTTCATAATTAAATGATCATCTTAATAGTTATGCAACCTAATGCATCAGATTTGTTCATAGTGGATACAAGTCTATTATATAATCACGCCGATAATTCACTTTCATTATACCTTAAAAGTATATTTATATTAAAAGTATATTTTGACGACCTCCATAGTCGAGTGGATAGTACACCGGTTTCAAGGTGTCGCCATCTCTGAGGTCCCGGGTTCGAGTCCCGGTGGGGGCAGATGTTTGTGTGATGAATGCGAGCATTTGTACCTTAGTCATGGTTGTTGATATATATTTCTATAAAAATTATTTATATATGTATAATATATGTATGTCTATCCGTTACCCTAGATCCCATAGCACAAGCCTTACAGAGCTTAGTTTGGGCTAGGCTAATTGGTGTAAGTGTAACAAATATTTATTATTTATTATTATTTATATATTATTAATTATTTATGAAATTATTAATGAAAGAAAGAGGAAGCAAGGGAGTATGTTTGGATCGTAGCGAGTGGAAAACTGATTTCTGCAACTCTACAAGTATTTACAAATAATTCAGGACTTATTAATTTCACACTGACAAATATTATTCATTAATGATTTCAAATTAAATATAAGGAGACATTTTAATAATATACGATTTAGGAATATGTTATATGCACGACTGAAGGACAAACTGTCACTTTTATGTTCGATTATTTTGATGTAGTAACACCAATGATAGGAATCATTGATAATGGTATTTTCCTGTTATCATGAAACATATTTGACTTAAATCGTAGATATACATTTTAAAGATGATAAAAATATACCTATTTGTTTAACTTTCCTTAATACTTATATTGATAAAGGGTGATTAAATGCTACTAAAAATGAATAACTATAAACAGTATACATTTAGTGTTTTTAAGAATAAATTATGAGAGTGCAGCAACCTGTTCGACTGGTCCAAAACTTACTGCGGAACGCGCCGCAAGCTGTAAGGTAGAACACCAATACACCGTATTGAAATAATTACAGATATATTGACTATTAAATACCTTGATGTAAAACTAAACAAAGCCTCTAAGCAAAAAATCGGGTAGGGCTGTGCCGGGGCACACGGCCGTTGGTTTTAACGTGAAACGTCTATGTTAGGGAACCGCTTTTAAAATAAAATATTGAAATAATATAACAACTGACACGAACCCAATGTCACAACGGCGAGCTGACTATATAAGTGAAATATTCACACCACATTTTTGTTTTCAATTCAATTCAATTCAATTCATTTTATTGCATAACCACAATGTTACAACAAGATGTTATTTGGTAAAAAAAACAGATCATTATGGACCCTGTCGGGCACGCAACAATTAGAAGAGAGGAAGCGCTTCTTAATACCTAATTAAAAGTAACACTTTCCTAATAACTCAAACCTAATAGCATAATTGTTTCTAAGACTAATAGTTTTTTAATTATTATGGTACGATGATATAGACCTGTTCGTTACGGTCCACTTTTTAAACCTGGTACCCGTATGTTTCGGCGCGATTTTAAAGACGTTTCACGTCAAAAGTGAATTTAATGAAATATTACGGTGTTAGTTCAATACTTATTACTTTGGACTGAGTAACAATATCTTAGGTAGATATTCAAATCCAAAATTAAATTATAAATTACCTCCACAAAAATAACTATATATTAACTATATTGATTATAGTTATTTTTGTGGAGGTAATTTATAATTTAATTTTTAGATAGAAGCGTAAACACGAACAGCTGTGTACTTTAACACCTTTGGAAATGTTGTAAAGCGAAACCGGTCAGGTGGATAATAATTAAAATTAGTGGAACAGTACAAGAGTTTTATTCAACATGTATAATAAGTTCCACCAAGAGCCAACAATCAACTCAATACAGAATATAATGTAAATTGCATGTTAATTATTTTTGTTTTATTTGTATATCTATAGGTTTTTATTATTATGTATTTGTAATATTATTAGCTACACGGGATTGTATATTAGGAATCTTCTGATTATAACAGCAGTGAAATTACTGCCTATTACCCTGTGTGTATTTTGTGGCAGAAATAGGTAAGACGTACCCATGCAAACGAACCAGATACAACCGGCTTTCGTAAGCACAAGTAACGTGAATATTAAATCAGGTCTAGATTCTTAATCAGGTTTTACTTCTGTACCAACTGTTTACTGGATTATTGGCTGGTCGCGCAGCATCGACCTTCTACGTAACGATTACGTGAGCGCGCCCAATTATACAAATTTTGCTCACACGTGCCTTTGTTTGCAGTTCGCTTTGCGAACGGTATATTTGAGTAATCTGTGGTTGGATGCATATTATCAGCCTTATTAGCACTATAATGTTGAGTCTTTTAATAGGTCCTTGTATTTCAAAGTTTATTAATTTTTACGCTATTATAGGATAGTTTAGTCTAAAAAAGAATGTCAAAATGTGCTGTTTACGTTAGAATTTTGTACATCACTGACTATAACTTTATAATATAATTATTTTTTTGGACTTTAAAACTATGTTATTACAGTACTCGTAGACCCTCTTTATTCCGGCACTGCGCTAATCCGTCACTCCAGTAATCCAGCGCTCTCAGATAGGCGTGATGAGGGAATCATGTCTTTCAAATGTCTTCTGAAAGAGTACTATCTGTCTAATTAATTGTATTAAATTATATAATTATTATATATATATATGTATGTACGTATTTATGTATATATATATATATATGTGTATATATTTATTTATGTGTATGTATGTATTTGTATATATATGCTTAATGATGTGTACATTTGAATAGGTTAAACACTTAATTACCCCTGCAATTTTAACGTCTTGCACCACTATTTGGGTTGGCTGGAAGAGATCGCTTTTAGAGATAAGTCCGCCCTTGTACACTATAAATAACTATAATTTTCATTTTTTTATTGTACAATAAAGTATTATATTATCATGTCGAGACATAATACGTACTTACTTGTATAAACAAACAAATGCCGATCGGCCAAGAAGCAAAAGAAAATTGTCAGTTTCTCTACTCCAATAGGATAGTCCACCAGAATTGTAAGTCTTGGTATGCTTATGTTTCTGTTCACAATAGGCCTTATACTATTATGTATATTAAAACGTATTTTTTTAGAGACATATAATCTCTTGTTGTCTGTAATTCAATACATATATACTTTTTACTTATAACTTGAAAAAAACTCGACTTCTTTTGTACTTTTTGTGTATTTTTATGTATGTACATATATGTACTATCATTTTCCGGCGTTTTTACTAATCCGGCACCTTAGTCTGATATCTGCCGGATTAACGAGTCTACTGTACTTAGTTCAATGTCGCTCTTTTGATTATCAAATAAATAAGGGAAACGTTAGTATGGAATAAGCCAAATTCTTTGAAATCTCCATATAAAACAGCAATTGCACACTTTACTCCTTAATATATTACATATTACTATATAGTTACTAGAAAAACAATTGTATCAATGATATAAAACCGTAAATTACAAATAATTTGAAGGATGCAATAGCTAAGGATAAATGTATTATGCAATGACTAAAGAAAGCTAAAGAAAGGTAAAGTCTTCCTGCCATAATAGTCATCGTATTAAGTATGATAATATGTAATATACAGGAAGTATATAACTAGCAGAATGTCCAAACTTAATAAGACATACTTATTATAACTAGAAAAACTACAAAGAGACATAAATTTGTTGAAATGGATGGATGTTCCATTGCTAAATATTTTTACGTCTTGAGACTCACTATTGGGACATGTTTTATGATATATGTAATTTTATCTATAATGAACACAAAACAGCGTTATACTACACAAATAAAATTACATTAAATTAAACTAAAAGAAACAAGTCTAAAAGTCCTGTACAAATAAATTAATTAGATTTTACCGACTGTTGAAATCTGTACGTGTCGAGTCAAAGTTGTTTTTATGTTTGTATGCACATATAAAGTTTTTATTCTCTTAATCTTATATCTGTTTTGACATTAATAAATGTCTGTACAGATCTATGTTGAATAAAGATTATTTTGATTTTGCATTGTACGTTCCTCTTTAGAATTTATTTGTACAGGACATATGAATTGGTTATGATTTTTTCAATTAAAATTTATTGTTATTTTGCACAGTTCAGTTTTTTTCCAATATGGCAGCAGAGGGTCGCCATATTGTATTTTCATTAATATCATATCGTTCGTGACATTTGCAAGATAAAGACGAATGATAGACGTTAGAAGTATCAAAATCGGCCCACGCGTTTGGAGTCTACAATGCCACATACATACTCGTACATAGACTGATAAACACAACCTCGCCTTTTACATTTCTAAACATAAGTCAGTTACAGAAACATAAATTATGATTATAAAACATGGATAATCTGCGTTCCAATCAACACGGAATAAAATATAATTGTTCTCAAATTCTATAGCATTATATTCAGAAAATCTAATGAAAACAGGAGACCTATTTTTGAATTACGAATGCGATTTCGAAATCACCGCTGACAAAAATAGTCAGCGGTGACTTTGAGGTCACGGATTCCTAAACAACCAATTTTTGAAAGTCGATCGCAGAGCTGCCAACATAGATAAAGTACACACATAAATGTAAGAGTTCGGTTCCACGCAGAATGTAGCCGCTGCCGGTTATTGCCGGCTTAACCATTATGGTTATTATATATATATATATATATAATATATATATATATATATATATATATATATATATATATATATTATATATATATATATAATATGTAATTTGTGCTACATTCTACATTCATATATATATCTAATATATATAAATCTCATGTCACAATGTTTGTGCTCAATGAACTCCTAAACTACTTAACCGATTATAATAAAATTCGCACACCATGTGCAGTTTGATCCAACTTGAGAGATAGGATAGTTTAAATCTCAATGTCATCATCATCAATTTTAAAAATTCTTTCACCAATAGAAAGCCACATTATTGCGGAGTGTCATCATCATCATCATCATCATCATCATCATTTAATTCAGTTCGCTTTCGTGCTCGCTTCGGGGATTATTAATATTATGCCCAACGAAGTGGGCGCGGGTCAGCTAGTATATATATATATTGTATATATAGACTTAAAAATCAAACAAAACACAGATAACATTTCCACAAGTATGACTTGATTACGAGTGGGTGAGGGCACTCGTAATGAAATCACTCCTGTGACTAAGGTAGTCACATCAGTGATATTCAAAAATAAGAATTATTGAAAATCGGTGATTATTAGTCACATCGGTGATTTCGAAGTCGCATTCGTAATTCAAAAATAGGTCTCCAGTTCCTACTTGTTGACCTCTGATTCTAGAGGTCAACGTTAACCAATCCAATATATGATGTGGATGGTTCTTGCATAGGAAATAATGATGCGCATGCGCTGATCTGCCTCTGCCGGTGATTCGATAATGCCCTCCGCCATCCGCCATGATTGCCAATAACACGGTCATTGTTTCAATTGAACGAAACGACCGGGTAATACTCGCCTTATTTTACAATGCTCATGACACCTCTAAAATAAATCTGTATGTCTGTTCTTCTTATAACACATGAGAAATGTTACATTTACATGGCATTGCACCGACTCTGCTTGGCATGTTCAATCAACAGATTCACATATCAAAATATATATAAAGTGATCATGTTTAGTCACCGAATTTATTTCTTAATCAAGTATTAAAACATATACAGAGTTTAGTTTTTACTGGTTTTTTGGTTATGTTAATATAATTTTAAGTCTTTTTGTGTTTCTATGTTTGTAGGTGATGAAATAAATATGAATAAAGATTTTATCTATCTATCTTAAAGAAATACGTAAGCAAATCCTACTACTATTATAAAGGCGAAAGTTTGTAAGTATGGATGTATGGATGTTTGTTACTCTTTCACGTAAAAACTACTGAATGGATTTGAATGAAACTTTACCACAATATAGCTTATGCATCAGAATAACACATAGGCTACAATTTTTGACGTTTCTAATGTCGTAAAAAAACACATTTTTTGCGCTTACATTGCAAACGCTGACTGAGTCCTACGTAGTTTATAGGAGCATACTGCAGTAGCTACCTATAGGCCTATGATTAGGGCTCTGCAGTGCTTAGTTACCGTATTTCTTACTTATTACTAGACTAGACGGGACGAACCTGAAGTCCACGCGAACGAATTTGCGGGCAAAAGCTAGTATTTTATAAAACTATAACAATACAAAATTTATAATAAAAAAATCCCTGTCTTAAAAACGAACGAAAAGAACGTGCCCAATAAAAATTAAAAAATAATTAAAGAAACTTAGTCTACTTAACCTACTTAGGTTAAGTATTAATAATTCTAAAAATACACTTTGCGCTGCGGGATCGCTCCAAACCTAACAATTTAATTACAAGTAGTCTAACCTAACTTAACTAAGCACATAGTTGAATTTCATGAGGAGCGGTCCCTAAGGGCGATGTATGTTCAACCTGCATTTCGGAAGTCAGAAACTTCCCTATATTGTGAACATAACACAACAAATACGACATTGACGTTCCTTTTTTATCTGTGTATTAGTGTATGTATTGCGCATCTGAATGTATAAATATATAAGCGTTCTGTTATGTATAATTTGTTTTGTGGAATTTCTGAATCATGTGCCAATATTTCAAGTTTTATGGGATATACTATAATCATCAAAATCAAGTTAATATAAATTAGTTACAAATAATTATATAAATTATGAAAATTTGTGATCTACACTAATAATATTAAGAGGAAATATTTGTATCTTTGTGTGTAACGAATAAACTCAAAAAGTACTGGACCGATTTTAGTCATTCTTTTTTCATTAGAAAGCTATATTATCACTGAGTAACATATCTTTAGAAATTCATATTAAAACCAACCGAAGGTGTAAAAAAATTTGCTATAAAATGTCTACCCGTGCGAAGCCGGGACGGGCCGCTAGTAACATATAAAAACTAAAATAATAATCAAAGCTTATAATCTAAAAAAAAGGTTTTGGCTGACACGTATATATAACAAATATCCGATCACTTAACTTGGATCTGTTGTTCCTGTGTTGTATTAATTTGATGTTCATTATTCACTGTATATAGATTGTCTATGGATGAGTCAACATTTGAGCAAGTTAATACACAGTCATAATTTAAACGGCATAGAGAACATTTATATTTATGTAACTTGCCCCATTAATATTTGCACCTTGACTGCATAATAATACAATAATACTGAGTGTAGAAACCGAAGTGGAACCGGTTTGAGAACTGGTATGTTCGTCTTGAGAGCATAAGGTTTTCCTTCCTCTATCCTATTACCTCAGGAATTCACGACTTAGCTCGGATCGTTGCTTGTGGGAGCATGTGTATAACTTTATAATCGCTTATCACCGCGATTCCTAACTTGAGGTTAATTATAAAAATCGCCAAGAATTTAGTAGAAGAGTTTAGTAATCGGTAGGCATTCTCACGGTATTACTAATTGTTAAATCCCCGGGATTTCAGTTTCTCTACATAAATAATAGGATAGTGTCTTACATCTGAATATGGATGATTTTCTTTTTCTATACTAATATTATAAAGAGGAAAAATTTGTTTGTTTGTAATGAATAGGCTCCGAAACTACTGGACCGATTTCAAAAATTCTTTCACCTTTGGAAAGCTACATTATCCCCGAGTAACATAGGCAACTTTTTATCCCGGAAAATCGACAGATCCCACGGGATGCGCAATAAAGGCTTCGCTCAAAAACTACTGTACAGATTTTCACGCGGTTTTCATCAATAGATAGAGTGATTCTTGAGCAAGGTTTTGCGGTATTTTTTATCTCGGAAAAACGGATAGTCCCACGGGAAGCCCGATAAAATCTTCGCGCCATAAACATACCTCCGCGCATATGTAGCCGTGAGCAAAAGCTATGACCCTCTATATACCCAATCCTGAAATCCACGCAGGCGAAGCCGCGGGCAGAAAGCTAGTATTATATAATAGTGTGCAACGAAAAAGTGTCTTTGCGGAACCAGAAACGGAAACAGATAAAAGTAAATTTTAGCAGAAACGGAAACGGATACAGAAACGGACGTGTAAATAATATGAAAAAAAAGTATCAAATACACCAAATCTAGATTAGAAATAGATATATTAGAAATGTACTATAGAAAACAATATTGCAACTTTGCAACTGAACATTTTATTAATATTCAAAATTTTGTAGTGGTAAGTTATATTTTAGAAAAAGTAATCTGCCATAAATAGAAGCCGTCGGTTGTAAACTTCCGTTTAAGTCTCCGTTAAAAAAGTTGCAGAAACAGAAGCAGAAACGGATGTCGAAAAGCGCGCGGAACTTCCGCACTTGCGGAAACAGAGTTTTAAGTAATCTCGGTTAATTTTTTTAGAAATTTAGTTTTAACCAATGCTATTAAATAAAATCATTGGTTTTAACATAATTGGAATAAAATAAACACATTTTGAAATTTCTCACATGCAACATCTATATAAGTTAATGCCACTTTTCGTTGTAACTCAGGAACGGGCTCACCTATCTAAATATTTAGGCTTTAATTTAGGCTTTAATAAAAGCGTGTTACATTGTGATGGCTTGAGGAAAATGTTGTGTTGTATTAAATGTAACACGCTTTTATTTATAAATGGAGACTATGATAAAGAGGGGGGACGAGATTGAATAATTATGTATGGTGAAAAGTTTTAGTGTTAATCATTTATTTTTAACTTTTTAGTTCATTTTATTTTTAACTTTTTAGTTCATTTTATAAACAAATAATAAAAGCTTGTTTTTAAAAAGGTTTTTTTTTCTTTAATTTTTTTATGTTATTACTAAAATTGTAGCAACCTTTTTTTACAAATGCTTTGAATCTATGAAATCGCTATTTAGTGAGTAACACTTTGTAGAACCTTGTAATAAACTATGCATTTCCCCATAAAAATAATCGACTTTTACAACCTGTGCTTAGAACGAACGCATGTTTCGAAAAACCTTTTACACAAATTAGCTTCGTATTTTATTATAAACTAATAAACGCATCTTTATTAATTCAAGAACATTAATTATTAAAAAAAAATGCGTCGTGTGCGAATCGGATGATTCGGTGGGCACGGAGTCGATCCTGCCATGTACCAATTTCGTTTTCATTTTTCGATTTACATATGTGCATTTATCTGACGCTCCTACGCTGAAGGAAAGCATCTGCGTAGAAATTCATAGGAGTATGTAGTCAACCAATCCGCCCTGAGCCGGCGTGACTAAGGCTTAATCGCCCTGATATAATTAGGGTAGGCCTCTCGGTGGGGACATATAAGCCTTGATAAGTAAATTATTACTAAAATGATAAACTGAAATGGGAAAAGAATATAAAAAAATGGCCACAAAATGTTTCATCACAAAATCTTCATTAATATGTTAAATATGGTATACTTTCAATCATTTTATTTCTACGGCAACACTTCTTGCTTGGTCTCTTTCAGAACACGCTTCTGTTATTGTATGTTTGTGCTCTTCTATATAAAACAAAATAAATAAAACAAATCCAGTTTTATTGAATTCAGAATTTCATAATTAACAAATACATAAATATGAAAAAAGAAATCCTTTTCACCGTTTTCGTTTGAGTAACAGGGAACACCCAAAGAGTCTGTATGGCGAATTCTTAAAGTATTTAATCTTATCAGCGCTGTAAGCGTCTTTTCGACCAATTCATCACGGCAGGCGTGCTAAACTATTGTTTTAATTTTGTTCCTCTGAGGTCGAACTATACTGAATAATGTTTTGCATAAATGTTCGCTGATGGAGCATGAAGCGTGTTTAAGAAGTAGTTTAGAGTTAAGGCGTAAAGCAATAAATTATCAATGTTTGAATATGAAGGCTTAAAATAAATATTTGAATGATTCTGAGAGGTGACGGAGATTTGTATAGCAGGTTTATCCTTTACCAGACTGTCACATTAAGGTTAAATTAATAATAAATAAATAATAAATATAAATAAATATTTGTTACACTTACACCAATTAACCTAGCCCAAACTAAGCTCTATAAGGCTTGTGCAATGGGATCTAGGGTAACGGATAGACATACATATATTATACATATATAAATAATTTTTATTGAAATATATATCAACAACCATGACTAAGGTACAAATGCTCGCATTCATCACACAAACATCTGCCCCACCGGGATTCGAACCCGGGACCTCAGAGATGGCGACACCTTGAAACCGGTGTATTATCCACTCGACTATGGAGTCGTCAAATTGTTATGATTATTATATAGTTTACGTTGGTAGGCCTCCCACAAGGTGGACCGACGATTTGATGAAGATCGCGGGAAGGCGCTGGACGGTTGCAGCGCAGGACCGATCTGCGTGGAGATCCTTGGGGGAGGCCTATGTCCAACAGTGGGCGTCTATTGGCTGAAATGATGATTATATAGTTTATAGTCTCATTCTTTTAATATCCCATACCTTATGTGTGAGTAAAATAAATTATTATTAATATTCTTTCAAAGTAATGTGCCAAGGATCAACTTTTCATTTTGATCAAGAGCTTAGTTTCAGATGCCTTTTTGAGAATATATTAAAAATAGCTAACTAAATGGGCTTTTTCAAAGGGTAATTCAATGTAGTCTAGAAGACTTGTATTAATTTCACTCTTCACTCATATACGTCTCCGACGAGGAGCACGAATCTACTATGTTAGGACGGATTTTTGGCAGGAGGCCTATTCTTCTCGAAAAGACTGCCCCAATTTCTGAACAGGTGTGGTCATATGTTATAACTTTTTCCCATTGTTTGTATATGTACAAGGTTTTGCGTTCTCACATATATAAATCATTTTATCGTCAATATACTATATCTGTAAAGATCTATGTTGAATAAATGTTACACTGATCTTGACCCTTAGTATTAGATCTGTAACCACACTGTATAATTTTGTCAATTTACATTAATTTTAAATGTTCGATCAATTATCATCACCATTCCAAGAGACGTGTACTGCTGAAGAAAGGTCTGTGGTAATCCACACTGATCGATCATTTTTTTAAAATGTCTCAAGGACATCTTGATTGTCATTTGAACCATTCAGTGCCCGATGTAGCGAGAATGTGTCTGGAACTTGCGCCAGAGAGACTTCATCCGCGTCGCCCGCTGTTGGCTAACGTTGCGCAAGGCGACCTCGCGAAACCCACTTTCCAACTGCTTGCGGACAAATTATATGCTTTATTAAGGAAAGTTGCCACCGAAACTATGAAACGCCTTGGCCTTACGATTCTTTTTTGTTTTGGGGTTTTTTCTTTGCCCCACCTCCAAGAGTATTAAAACGTCGCTTTGCGTACGACCATAGAATAACTTCAGCGTCAATACAATATTCTAATTAAAAAAATATTATTGATATATTGCAGCAAAAATGTTTAGATTAGAAAATAAAATAACCTGCAACTTTGTATGTTACTGACTTGTATGACGACCTACGTAGTCCCGGTGGGGGCAGATGTTTACGTGGTGAATGCGAGCATTTGTACCTTAGTCGTAGTTGTTATTATATTAATACCTACCTAATTTATTTATATGTATATGCATAATATATGCATACCCGTTACCCTAGATCCCATAACACAAGGCTTACAGAGCTTACTTTGGGCTAGGCTTATTTGAGTAAGTGTAAGAAATATTTATATTACTATCTGCACTTAGGGCACTTAGAGTACTCGATAATTGTAAAAAAATTAATAAATTAATTAAAATCTCCATTTAGTTAGGTACAGGTACACACATTATTTAAAAACAAGAAAAATGAAATATGTAGTACCTTCATAATAAAACCTAAGAATTTATGGAATTCTTCACAGCCCTCTGTTCAATCCAGATCTTTTCACCTCGAGAGTCAATAGGTTTTTTTTTTAATATGTATATGTCCCCCGGTGGGGGCAGATGTTTGTGTGATGAATGCCAGCATTTGTACCTTAGTCATGGTTGTTGATATATATTTCAATAAAAATTATTTATATATGTATAATATATGTATGTCTATCCGTTATCCTAGATCCCATAGCACAAGCCTTATAGAGCTTAGTTTGGGCTAGGCTAATTGGTGTAAGTGTAACAAATATTTATATTTATATTATATTTACTCATACAAACTAGGCAACTTTAGTAAATTATGACGTCACGATTGCAGAGTGCTTTGTATGGAGAGTTTTGAACGACCCGCGACAGCGCCGCGAACATGGCGCTGTATCTTCAAAAGTAATAATCGTAGATCACTTCTACAATATTTCTCATCTAAAAGAGAACTGTTATTATGTATAGAATAAAAAAAAAAATCATTTACCCAATTGCCTCGATAACGCCACAGGGCCCCTATTCCTGCTACTGTAATTAAATTTCTCTAAGTTGCTTAGTTAGGGTAGGTTGGACTATTTGTAATTAAATTGTTTGGTTTGAAGCGATCCCCCAACGCGAAGTATTTTTTTGATTATTAATACATAATTAGGTAATTTCAATATTGAGTTAATACCAGTGACTATATATACACAGAAGATTTAAGTGTCATACTGGTGTGTCGAAACAGTGCCGTTTAAATTCGGACAATTAGTTTAATTTCATTTCACCATACAGTAATAATGAGAGAGCGACGAAGTCATTCCTCGTTCCGATGCTTCTGCATGATCTGTTTCATTCCTTAATAATTAATTACCTGAAACATTAAAAGATAAGTATGTACTTACATACAAAGCGCAATTTTTAAGAATATGCGTCTTATACAGTAAAATATCATAGTAAGTAACTATATCTGCGAAATCAATTAAACAAGAATTATTAATTGACAAAGTTTCATTTTGTTTAATTTTTATATTGTTAATTAAATCGATTTTAAAATAATCCTTAGTGACCATTCTTATTATTCAATAATATTTATTTAAATACACAAATAAAATAACTGTTTTAACTGCAGTTAACGTAGTAGTTAGTGCATGAGACGTGCCAAGACACAATGGTGTAATTTGTTTCTATAAGCGCCATTAGCGTTGAACGACCTGTATTTATGAGTAGTACCTACTAATAGTATTTTCATCTTATTTCCGTAAACACACCTGCAGCTTCATTAAGAGTATTTTACAAGTATATTTAAAAAAACAATCGCATACTCACAGGCAGTATCGAGCCTCTAAGTCTTAGGAGAGACATTGCCTCCTTATGTGTGTTCTACCGCCTGTATAATGGGTTGTGTTCTGAAGAATTGATCGATATGATGTCCACGGCCACTTTCTATCATCGCACCGTTCGCCATCGACAAGGAGTTCATGTCCACACACTGGAGCCTAAATGGTCCCGTACAGTGCGGTTCCAGAGGAATTTCCTCCCGCGTATACTTCGTTTGTGGAATGAGCTCCCTGCCGAGGTTTTCCCGGAGGGCTACAGTATGGGGTTCTTCAAAAGGGGAGTAAATAGGTTTTTGAAGGGTCGTTAACGCGCGAGTGACACCCCTGGTGTTGCAAGTGTCCATAGGCTACGGTAACCGCTTACCATCAGGCGGGCCGTCGGCCTGTTAGCCACCATCGTGGTATAAAAAAAAATATAATATAGCGAAAACATTTATCGATGTGGCGTTGTTGTTTTACAATATTTGGAAACCATCTCAATCCGTTTACACTGTGAAGCGATATTGTTGCATGTTTGGCGCGCGGACGCCGCCGGACGTCTGTCGTTTAGAATTTCTTACGAAAACATCCCGCGCAGCGCTGCGCGGACCCAGACGGGAAACTCTCTTAATAAATGTTTGGAATATACATTTATCGTATCATATCAGCTTTGACGTTTCATATTGAGTTTAAAAATGAAAAACTCAGACCATTCAGGTAGAACTACTTTAGTTCAGAATCACGGCGAGCAACGAGCTCGTAACGTTGTTTGAGTCTTCATCTACACAGCTCATATCTATCACCATCGAGAGGCCTAAGATTTTTGTTTTTTATACTTCACATGCATTTAATAATAATATAAACATTTACTATGCGAAAACTAACAATTTTCATACACGCCATTAGCGTTGAACGACCTGTATTTATGTGTAGTACCTACTAATAGTATTTTCATCTTATTTCCGTAAACACACCTGCAGCTTCATTAAGAGTATTTTACAAGTATATTTAAAAAAACAATCGCAAACTCACAGGCGGTATCGAGCCTCTAAGTCTTAGGAGAGACATTGCCTCCTTATATATTTGGGGCAAAAGGAAGCCTGCTCAGCATATGCTGCACAAAGATAAGGCCTTCTACAGCGCTGTTTTTAGCCAGTTCCTGTGAAATACTAAAATAATAATTGTAATAATTCCGAATATAACAAAAATATAGAATAAAACAAACTAGAATAAATCTCCTCCAGACATTTGGACTTTATTTTGTGTTTATTGGAATGACATTTTGAAATCGAATTGATAACCTCTTTTATGCATGAATGTAGCGGAAAATGTCGTTAGCAATAATTTGTTTGAATTTGGGTTGAATTAGTTGTCTATTTTGTTTATGTTATTTTATTTTGTTTTGTTTATTTATTTTTGTTTATTTTGTTTATTTTGTTTATTTAGTTTTGTTTATTTTGTTTATTTAGTTTTGTTTATTTTGTTTATGTTATTTTTGACGACCTCCATAGTCGAGTGGATAATACACCGGTTTCAAGGTGTCGCCATCTCTGAGGTCCCGGGTTCGAGTCCCGGTGGGGGCAGATGTTTGTGTGATGAATGCGAGCATTTGTACCTTAGTCATGGTTGTTGATATATATTTCTATAAAAAATTATTTATATATGTATAATATATGTATGTCTATCCGTTACCCTAGATCCCATAGCACAAGCCTTACAGAGCTTAGTTTGGGCTAGGCTAATTGGTGTAAGTGTAACAAATATTTATTTATTTATTATTTTGAAGTTAAGCTTTTGTGGAGTTGCCTAGAAAAGTACCTATAGACGTGATCGGTCTATAAATATGTGTCAACATTAAATATCATGATTTTTTATACCAAATCAGACAAAACTCATTGTTATGTACGCTTCAACTGTTGCATAGAGATAGTCTCGTTGACGGTTCGAATTGATTCCTGCCGCTAGTTCCCATCATCGTTCCACGCGTTCATCCAGATCACCTTCACAGCATTTTTTCACCTTCATCTTCACGGCATCACGTTTTGCCAGAAATTTTCTGCGTTGCACCACCAAACCGTGGAATAAATCTGTGGTGTTTCCGCACTAATGCGATATACAAAACTTCTAAAAAAGAACGTATTCTTAATAAAAAAGGCCACTAACTCCCTTGATGCTGCGCACTTGTATGGGCGGCGGTAATAGCTTACTAGGCTCATAGTAAAAACTTATAGTTGATTTCATTCAGTATAGTTGATTTCATTTAGTCTTTTACGTCCGATGTCGGGATCATGGAGGCAATATGCACTATGCCCACGTGCATATTGCTTCAATGATCTGAATCAATGGTCCTACCTGAAAACCAGCGCTTTTGCTGCGTATAGCAGTAATAGCATTAGCTGAGGTAGGGGCCTTTTTGGCCAGACTTCGATGTTTTTATTCTATTTTATTTCATTTATTTTTATATCATAAGCATACTGTACAAGAATGGCCAAATAAATATCTTTCTTTCTTTCTTTCTTTCTTTCATTCCTCGTTTCTATATATACATAAAAAAACTATTAATAGCCTAGTTTAAGTAGAAAGTATAGCTTTCCTTAACCTTAAAGATTTTCGTCGAAATCCAATAAAAAATTGAATAACTTACCAATACAGTAACAATTGAAAGAATATTCAGTGAATGGCTCATTCAGTCAGCTGAAAATTAAACAAACAATTTACTCGTAGTTACGAGATGGCTAAGATGTGGAACAATTTCTGAGCAGTGTTCTGTGTATTCTAAAATTATGCTAAAATCCCAACTAATATTATAAATGCGAAAGTGTGTTTGTTTGTTTGTTTGTTTGTTTGTTTGTTTATTTGTTTGTTTGTTTGTTTGTTTGTTACCTCTTCACGCTTAAACTACTGGACCGATTTCAAAAATTCTTTCACCTTTGGAAAGCTACATTCTCCCCGAGTAACATAGGCTACTTTTTATCCCGGAAAAATCGACAGATCCCACGGGATGCGCAATAAAGGCTTCGCTCAAAAACTACTGCACAGATTTTTATGCGGTTTTCATCAATAGATAGAGTGATTCTTGAGGAGATTTGCGGCATTTTTTATCTCGGAAAAACGGATAGTCCCACGGGAAGCGCGATAAAATCTTCGCACCATAAACCGACTTCCGCGTATATGTAGCCGTGGGCAAAAGCTATGACCCTTAACCCTCTATACACCCAATCCCGAAATCCACGCGGGCGAAGCCGCGGGCAGAAAGCTAGTATGAAATGAGTTTAAGTACCAAGCAGTGACTAACTTAAAAAAACAATAAGTCAGGGTTACTGAAGAAGTGGTGAGTGTGGGCGTTTCCTAAACACGAAGCAGATGAGTAATACTTATAAAATATTAAAAATAGTAGATTGTTTACCAAGGGAGCATAGAACAATTTAAAGTCGAGAATGTTCGAAATCTCTAGGTACTCTACAAGTCTTTTTATTATAAAAATATATTTCCGCCATTTTGTGGTGGTGACTGTAATAAAAAGTAAATTTCGAAGCAAAAGAAAACATAGAGCAAGTTAAATAAAACCTGTTAGAAACTTTCAAATGCCATCAAGACACAATTATTATATTAAGCTTTTCTACACGTAATGTATTAGTTATGTACAGGTATGTACACTGAGGCCACAGAGCAAGCGGCCAGTGTCAAGGATGCGCCCGCGCATGGCGTGCCTAGTGTTATATAATCTTCCTCGTATAACTTCTGTCATAAAATATGAGAATTATTTTTTTTCTTTTAAAACTACACGCATATTGTAATTGTACAATTTAATTCATATTCCAATGCCATAGTATTACATACGAATTTACATACATTTATAACTTTTTTAAACCACGACTCTGGTAACAATTTAGTAACGTAATTTAGTAAGCGGTCACCGCGGCCTATGGACGCCTGTAACTTATAGGAATTACTAACGCATTGCTGACTCTTCTAAATCCTATTACTGCCTTATTAAAAATCCCCTGATATTATATTTAATGAAACACGTGGGATGGTTGCTCGAAACCAGTTTGCAACAGATACGTTCGCAGTATGTCAACAAATATTTTGATATTAATTCTAACAGTATTCACCGGGGAAACAGACGTGAATGGTGTGTATGGATAAAAACCCTGCAAATGGCGAGCAGGGTGATGATAGAACGTGACCATAACCATCAAACAATTCTTGGGAACATAACCCGTTAAAACTACAAGAGATATAGCGCGTATAAACTTAGCGCACACTTTATGGCTTAATAGCTATTGAGTTTGGGCTGGACTTTGGACTGAGTCAGAAGGTCCAAGCTGGTATCAAGGTGCTCCCACCCACAGATCTTTACGTTGGATAGAAATACAGAGATATCATAAGCACGCACCCTTCGCGTACAGGATGGGTGTAAACCACGGCACTTTTCTGGGATGATACTTATATTATTATTTTTATTCTTTTTTTTTTGCTTTTAGTGCGAACTCCCTTGCTTTAAGAATTTGCGTGCTATAGAATAAGTATAGTGGATCCCTTTTTTTTGTTGCGCTGAGGAAAATGCTTGAAACTGCATACCTCTCGCCCTGGGAAAGGCGCGGGGTTATGTGGGGCTCTCCTCCCCGGAAGGGGGAGCCCTACCCACTAAAAACCACAGCGATGCCCCTCACAGACGCTTTGCCGACATCAAGTATAGTGGATCCCTAGACATAGACTTTATGTCTCTGGCTAAATTTAAAGCTTTTATAAGTCTAAGTTCCGACTAGTGTTTACTCAGTCTTTACAGTACTTTTATTTTTATAACTAGCGGCCCGTCCCGGCTTCGCACGGGTAGACATTACACTGCGCAGCGTATGCGATGAAAGACATTTTATGGCGATTTTTTTTACACCTTCGCTTGGTTTTAATAAGAATTTCTATAGTAATCTAGTACTAAATATAGCCTATGTTATTCAGTGATAATGTAGCTTTCTAATGAAAAAATAATTATTTAAATCGGTCCAGTACTTTTTGAGTTTATTCGTTACATATAAAAATACAAATATTAGTGTATTTAGATTTAATAGAATAATAGAATAGATTATGATACTTATTCATGCAGTACATCTATAAGTGGCTGTGCAATTGTCATATGAATCATTATTTCTGTATTTAAATTAAATAAATAAATTCCCTAAGTCTGATATTACGACATAATTTTTACTCTGTAACAGCACAGAACTGTATTATTATTTTAACCTTCCGTCTTGTATATATGTACTAGTCAAGCCAAGTGTAAGCTACCTACTCAGTTGCCGATCAAATCGCTTGCACCTGATACAAAACAAGAATCGAACGCCAACTAGTTTGAATCGAACTCGTCATGTAATGCTGACATGATTTCGATCAATTACGAAACACCTTGTAGTCATTTGTTGCGCAACCTAAACACACCTGCCCAAGTTTAACCTATTCGTCTTTAGTATTTTTTTTAAAGTTGTTGTAATACATTTTGATATTATTTTCACCAGATTTTTTGTACCATGTAGTGATTATCTCGAAAGTTCAAGGAAGTAACAAAGGAGAATGCCAAGTTGCCTAAGAGATTTCGCCTAAATTTATTTGTCATGCGCTTTGGTAAATCCTTCTTAAAATTAGAGTAAATGCGTCCTATAAATATATAAAAAATGTCTCATCATAATATAATGTGGGAGTCCGAAGTAATAGCCTTTTATTGGTGGTAGTTTTAGATTTATGTTATGCACTAGTTATGCACCTACTGTTTAAATTCCTTAAAGAATATTAATTAATATTATCCATTTTTTTTATTGATATTATCCGTAGATTAACTAAATCAGGTTTAACTTTAGTTTATTAATAAGGGCCCTAGTCTGTAGAACGAATTTTGCTTTTGTAGAGTATTCAGCGGAAGTGGTCAGCGTTTTTTCTTATGATTATTATATTTCAATTTTAAAACCCCACATTAGTTTTGGCTAGGAAAAAGAGATTCAAACTTATAATTCAAAACAATATTTTCTAGCTATGTGTAGTCAAGACGCAACACAACCCAATTTAGGCCATTTTCGGCATTCTCCTTTATAGATAAAATTAATAGCATGCATACATTTAATCTATACGATATTATAAAGAGGAAATAGTGTATGTATGTAATGAATAAACTTAAAAGCTACTGGACCAATTTCATAATTTTTTTACCATTAGAATGATATATTATCTTTATTAGAATGATATATCAATGGCGTAGCATCTTTGACATTCAAAACTGTTTGTAAAATCCTATTTGAAGAATAATTTTTTGATTTGATTTATTTATTTATATACACAACATATCGACATATAGAAAAACAATATGAATAAAGAGGTACATAGGTTCCAGTATTACCTTTTTATGCCTTTCACCAGAATAGGAAAGCTTCCCGGAAGATTAAACGGTATTCGGGACACGACAGGAACAATCGTAATGTTATTGAGTACAAAGTCATGCCTCATATCTAGCCAACACACTGAAAGACTTATGAGTCAGAATTCAATAACTGTAAACTATTCGTTCGTAATTACACAAAACATATTTCTCGTTGTTCAATGAAACAATGCCTTTATAAAGTATAAATGTAACATTTTTGACTATTCAATATTATATTAGTTTTAAACTTTATTCGGCTTCAATAGGATCTATTGTTGAAGCAAATACAAGGTTTGCACAAATCCAATAACCGAGGCAATTGCTTCAAGGTAAACTTGTGTATATTGTGCACTGGTAAAACATTCATAACAACATTCTAGGTTTCATGATTTTTTTTTCCTTTTTTTATTTTTTTTTTAGATGTCGCCTCACACTAGAATTTTTATCCTGTGTCGTGGGTGCAGTCACAAACATAAAAATCTCACATGCACAAACACCTATTTTTTTTTTTTTTGTTCCCCTGAGGAAAATGCATTAAATTGCATACCCCGGCTGTGGCGAGCCGGCGGTTATGTGGGGCTCTCCTCCCCAGAAGGGGCAGGCCTACCCACTAAAAACCTCAGGGATGGCCTTCCTCAGGCATGTAGGGAGCCCCCGGGAACACCAAGCCACCTCCGGGAACCCCCAGCCTCCGCTCCCCTGCCTAGAGGGGAGCCCTCCTCGGGGGAGGCCACACCACCTCCCCGGTCTCCTCCACCGACGACGCCCCCCGGCCACGGAAGGGGCGTGGTCTATCCCGGGCCGCCGTAGCAGTCGCGACTTCCTCGCGCCCGCCGGCGACCCGCGGCGGCTGTGCTACCAAGCCCGGCGCCGCCTTCTTCGAGCGGGATCGGTCATCTCCCGACCCCGCTCGGCGGCCTCCTTCTGGAGCATATCTGCTTCACAGAAGGAGGCCACAGCCCTCCAACCTCCCTCGTCCGCCAGCATTGCCGCAATCAATGCCGGCGGAGACAGATCTCGCCCGATCTCTGCGACCAAGACTCGGCGCTCGGAGGCCCACGCGGGGCACTCCGCCAGCGTGTGCTGGGCCGAATCGAGGTCGGATGCGCAGTGGTGACAATGTGTCGATCCCTCCCGTCCTATTCGACACAGATACTCACCGAAGCAGCCGTGCCCGGTGAGTATCTGAGTCAATCGGTAGGTGACCTCCTCCTCCCCGTGGAGCCAAGCTTCGAGGTGCGGGAGTACGGCACCGACGGCCCGCTGGCGCGCGCAGATCCGTAATTCGAGCTGCGCACGCCAGGCCGCCACAATCCGTCGGTGCCACTCCCGCTTAGGCACATGCACAAACACCTAGACCGGAACAAATTTTTGTAGGTCATACAAAGTATCTGGAGACCTATTTTGGAATTACGAATGCGATTTCGAAATCACCGCTGACTAAATAGTCAGCGGTGACTTTGAGGTCACGGATTCCTAAACATCCAATTTTTTAAAGTCGATCGCAGAGCTGCCAACATAGATAAAGTACACACATAAATGTAAGAGTTCGGTTCCACGCAGAATGTAGCCGCTGCCGGTTATTGCCGGCTTAACCATTATGGTTATTATATACATACATATATGTATATATATATAATATGTGCTCTATATATATATATATATATATATATATATAGTAAAACACAGATAACATTTCTACAAGTATGATTTGATTACGAGTGGGTGAGGGCACTCGTAATGAAATCACACCTGTGACTAAGGTAGTCACATCAGTGATATTCAAAAATAAGAATTATTGAAAATCGGTGATAATTAGTCCCATCGGTGATTTCGAAGTCGCATTCGTAATTCAAAAAAATGTACTAAAAACCAAAAAATAATAAAATAGATACAGTCGTGGGAATTATAAACATATGCATAGACTAGACTAAAATAAAACCGTGGGGCACATCAATACATTACATTTTAATCAACGATTGTAGACAATTGATGTGCCCCACGGTTTTATTTTAGTCTAGTCTATGCATATGTTTATAATTCCCACGACTGTATCTATTTTATTATTTTTTGGTTTTTAGTACATTTTTAGTACATTTATCTTAAACATTGCAATGTATGTTTAACATAAAACCGTTTAAATTAAAAAGTTTTTTACCTATTTTTATTTTCTAGTTTTTAGTTTTTATTTCGATTATATAGTACATTATATTCTACTAGTTGAGCACTTTCATTTGATACCCATATTGATAGGATTGATTAAACCTAAGTTTTCCGCCATTTTGTAGAGGCCGCCATCTTGGATTTTAATTTTATATAGTACATTGTATTCTACTGTTTGAGCACTTTCATTTGATACCCGTATTGATGGGATTGATAAAACCTACGTTATCCGCCATTTTGTAGCGGCCGCCATCTTGGATTTAATTTTTTTATAGTATATTGTATTCTGCTTGTTGAGCCCTTTCATTTGATACCCATATTGATGGGATTAATAAAACCTAAATTGTCCGCCATTTTGTAGCGGCGGCCATGTTGAATTTATAATGATAATGAATAAATATAATTGTATTGTCACTAAAATCCAAAGTGTATACAAAATTTCAGATTAATCGGTTGACAGGAAGAGGGTGAAATTTGATTTACTAAATTTGACCCAAGAATGAATGAACCGGGCTGAGCTAAATAAAACCGTTTAAAAATAGGTCTCCTGTCCCGTGCGGGAATTGAACACGCGACCCGTGAACGTGTCGTCATCTTGTCGTCAAGATCTAATATATACACACAAAATAAAAAAAAGTTTCATGACACTACTTTGTGTTAATGGATGAAACTAAAATAAAGTTAGATTCTGAATTTTACTAATATTTTTGTAACTTTTTGTTTCTTTCTTTATGGAGGTGGTCCAAACCTTACGGAACAATTACTGCCTAGTCTGTGAGCTAGAATCGAGCTTTACGTAGAGCTCTCTAATTGTAGAGCAGCACAAACGGAGGTGAAAGCTAGAATGGGATCTGTGCCATTGTTTTGCATATTTCCAACTGGCGCTGGTTAATTCTGCACAATTTGACGAAAAAGTTTATAACGATGTTGTTTCCTATGATATTATGCAATGTTTATGGTTTTAACTTTGCATTGGAAAAGTCGAAAAGTAGTCGAGTGAGCGTTGCATCTGAGGATTCGAGTCCCGGTGGGGGCAGATGTTTGCGTGACGAATACGAGCATTTGTCCTTAGCTAAGAAAAATATATATATATTACTAAGAAAAATATTTATAATAATATTTTCTATATCCGTTACCCTAGACGCCATAACACAAGCTTTATAATGCTTACTTTCGGTTGGGTAATTGATCTAAACAATGAAATGTTTATATATTTATTTGAACAGCTGCGATGTTTCCTGAGCGCTACGATATGTCTAACTTCAAACGAGGCTTAAAAAGAGTATTTCTCTCCAGGTAGGCAGCGGCTCAGCTGTGCCCCTGGCACTGCAGATGTCCATGAGCGATGGTTACCACTTACCATCAGGTGGACCATTTGCTCGTCTGCCACCGTATAGAATAAAAAAAAAGAACATTAAGTGAGCATTATGTATCATTCTTGTATATATGTATTCTTTGTTATATCATATGTATCAAAGAATTTAAAATAATTATGATCCATTTCAAAATTCCTGGCAGAACTTGAAATAAGTCGAAAAAAATTAAACAGAAATTAAATAAACCTGTTTTTGCTAAAAATCATTACGTACTCAAATAGTCACTAAAATGCTTTCTGAATGGAAACACTGTACGATAATAGTTATACTGTTTCATCCGAGTGATGGGGAAAAGTAAGGGGAACCCCATTTACCATTTATCGTAGTTATACGCTCCGAATCTCTAAGACATACGCGCAAAGCCTGCATAAGTAGTACCATTGCATCACTTGAAACTCTATCTCCTTTGTCCCTACTGTTAGCAGGAGTCAAAATAGCTTAATTCTTGAGCAATTGGCAATATATTTTGCAATGTGATTATAATTAATTTAATACATATATTAGCTGGATCTTTTCCGCGTATTCTCGTGATTAGATCATTAAAAAATGATTTATTACATAGTAAAATATATTACGTACATACATTTTCAGGATTCTGACGAAATAGTGAATAGATGTTTCGAATAAAGCTAAACGTGTAAAATACACATTTATATTCAGTTATTTCAGTTTTCGATTGATAAATAGAATCTAGTTATACATCCCCCTCGCCCAACGGCATTAGACTTAAGGGGCGAACTCAGTAGAACTTGAATGGTTCCACGAAGAACCGTTAAGTTTGCTGCCGAGTTCACCTGATGATAGATTTAAGTTAGTTATTTATTAGCGTTAGAGCCCCCAAATCGGTAACACCTAGTTAAGCTTTTTCTTTTTGGCGTGAAACGTCCTTAAAATCACACCGAAACATACGGGTACCAGGTTTAAAAAGTGGACCGTAACGAAAAGGTCTATATCATCGTACCTTAATAATTAAAAAACTATTAGGCTTAGAAACAAAAATGTGGTGTGAATATTTCACTTATATAGTCAGCTCGCCGTTGTGACATTGAGTTTTTTGTTAAAATACTTTTTTTCTTTATTTTATGGCCATGCACCTCATGGTTAAGTCGGCGAATCATTGGCTAATAATAGATATATCAAATATAATAAAAAGTACAATAAAGATATACCAAATATAAAGTTAATTACATTACTTTATCTACCTATAAATTATATTTTAGTTGTGTTCTTATTTATCTAGTTTTACTGTTTAAATATATGACATTCAATCAATTCTTTAACAACCTGATCGCCATATATACCTATACCATAATTAAACTTCCAAAGGAACAAAAACAAAGAAAAACAAAAATGGCTAAGAGTCGGTTCGACCCGGCCTCAATCTGATTCTGTGATTGGTAAACAAAACTTAATAATATGTCACTGTGTTTTGTAAAAAAATTGGAACTAAGGCAATCGTGTATTTAAAAAAAAAATCTCCCTTGAATTACCCGTATCACTCAGTAGTCCTCTTCTCAAGGATTCGTTCTTACCACATTCAAGAAATAGATGTAAAAGATTCCCTTCAGGATCACAATCGCATGATATGCGAATTTGTGCAGTGGAATGTAGTATGAGCGAATCCCGAAGCAAAGAACGAGCTCATGCCTATCCACCTAGTTAAGTTAGTTTTAAATAAAACTCATTTTCTCTATCTTTATTTTCAAGTTGCAATGATGTGAAAAGAAAATTGAATGCACGTGTCTATAATAATAATGTAAATCATAAAATACGCAAACAGGAATGAAACATCATTACTAAAATCAGCGTAAACATTGATGTCAATTTAATAGGCCACATTTGACATTTGTTCATAGTGAGGTGACCTGCTTAAACACTCCGATTATGGTGAAAAAATCGATATTTACTTCAAACATATGTGAATCGAATACAGTTATTATGGAAAAGTACTTTTATTATAAGATCCCTATCTTATAAAAAAAAGTACTTTTCCACAATAACTGTAATAGACAAACGAGCAAATGGATTACTTGATATTAAGTGATTATCGCTGCCGGCCTTTTAAATGGGAATACGCTCTTTTTTATAGGTACTGCATTAATATATTTTTAAAAATTATTTTTACATTTTTTTTTTATCATCAATTATTTCTCTGTTTATGAAGTTATTATTGTTTTTTATTATAAAACAAAAGAACAACATGTTTTACATACATACACTCACGCCTTTTTCCCATGGGGGTAGGCAGAGATTACGTCTTTCCACTTGCTACGGTCTTTACATATCTCTTTCGCTTCATCTACTTTCATAACATTCCTCATACATGCTCGACGATTGCGGGTACTTCTGACCTGGCCTTTTTTGAGGAGACTTTCGATTTGTTCAAAATATGTTCGCCTAGCTCTTCCTCGTCCCGTATCTCCACTCACTCCAGCTTCATAAATCATTTTGGTCAGTCTACTTTCATCCATCCGTTCCACATGCCCAAACCACCCAAGCATCCCTTTCTCTATTCTTGTCACGATATCCTCTTTCAAACCACATTTCTTTCTAATCACTTCATTATACAATCTGTCACTCAGTTTTACTCCTGCCATACTCCGCAAAGCTCTCATTTCTACTGCATTTATTCTGCTTTCATGTCGTTTCTCCCATACCCAACTTTCACTTCCGTACATTCATGGTGAATAATCCCTTCACAAGTAATCATTGCATTCATTCGATTTTTTGAGGGACATCACTTACGTATAGACTTCACTGAACGCAACATTGTAACAACGGCCATTTGTGCATTTCCAAACTAAAAAAATATTGAATATTTTATGTCCGCCATTACAAGGTTAGTTGAGGAATTTTAATGAAATGTCAAATGTGGCCTATTAAATTGACCCGACTGTAGGTATAATTACATGACGTTAAAGGAAATACCAAAGCAGTAGATATATTTATGTACCTAATTCTTTCAGTATATGTGAGGGTGACATTGGTTGTGAACAAGTTTATGCTGCCAGTGAACTTGTTCATTGTCACAGGTGTATTGTACGCCATATTGGCACTCATTGTATGTTGTTGATAGCATAGTTTTGTGGCGCGGCAGCCCGTGGCTAATGTCGCCAGCTGTGTTTACGGGTGACGCGTCGTGGATTAATATACAAGATGAAAACATCATAAATTGTTACATATATACATATATTCCTGTTTCCCATGGGGGTAGGCAGTTTTCCACTTACTTCGATCCAATAATACTTCCCTAGCTTCCTCGACTATCATTAGTACGTTCATGCATGCTCGTCGGTTACGGGTACTCTGGACCTGGAGACCTATTTTTGAATTACGTATGCGACTTCGAAATCACCGAGTGACTAATAATCACCGATTTTCAATAATTCTTATTTTTGAATATCACTTATGTGACTACTTTAGTCACGGATGTGATTTCAATACGAGTGCCCTCATCCATTCGTAATCAAGTCATACTTGTGGAAATGTTATCTGTGTTTTGTTTAGAGGACATATTGACAAGAGATTGTGAGAGAGAAGAGTTGATGTGTTGATTTTTCAGTCTATATATATATATATATATATATATATATATATATTATATATATATATATATATATATATATATATATATATATATATATATATATATATATATATATATATATATGTAATAAACATAATGGTTAAGTCGGCAATAGCCGGCAGCGGCTACATTCTGCGTGGAACCGAACTCCTACATTTATGTGTGTACTTAATCTATTTACTTTCAAATATTGGAATGTTAGGAATACGTGACCTCAAAGTCACCGCTGACTATGTAGTCCGCGGTGATTTCGAAGTCGCATTCGTAATTCAAAAATAGGTCTCCTGACCATCCTTCAGTATATCTATTTCTTCTAGGTAAGTTCGTCTAGGTTGTCCCCTACAACTGGTCCATTAATTGTTTTATAAATTTCTTCCGTCTATCCTTTCTACGTGTCCAAAACATCTAAGCATTCCCTCATTTTCACTCCATTAATCTTCATTTTATCCTTCTTTTGCGACACCCAGTATTCACTCGCTTACTTAAACAGCAGTACAGCCAGGCGTGCCTTCTTTGACAAGGATTGACTGACATGTGGCCACTCATAGTCCCATTCACGTCAGTAACTTCTTCCACACTTTGTATTAAATTATAGTTCTTTAACAATAAATTAATTTTGGTTAACAATTTACTTTTGTTTTAAAAAGTATCGTTTCTTAGATGCCTTGTTTTGTTTTACTCAAAAGAAAACAAGATCCGTTTTTTTTTTCTAATCTAAAAGGTTACATACCCACCATAAAAATGTAGAATAGTTAACTAATACCATTTGTAAAATATGTAAGTATATTATTTAGAATTTTTTGATGAATCTGATTTAAAGGATCTAGGTGCCTGAGAAGCTTAATAAGAAAAAGTTTCATTTTAAAAGTTAGTTATGAAGTCTACGAGCTTTTGGAAATACATATGTGTAAAAATCTGAAATAATTATATTGAAAAAGTCTTTAATGTTTATTTGCTACTACGTTTTTAATAAGTATGCGTTCATTAGTTGTATTTTTTATATTGGTTCAACCAAGAAACTGCGATAAATATGGCTCCTACCTATCTCACGAATTGAAATAGAACGTTCAAAACCGTTCTAAATAATCGTTTCTCCGTTCTCAAGTTTAGAGGTATGACAAATTTCTTAAACAACTCAAGGAAAATGCCAGATTAATTGAAAAGGCACTTTACTCCGACGTCGAATATTCGCTTTACATAAATTTGAATAAACGACGCGGCTGGAAACACTAAAAAATTTGATAATAGTCGCGGTCTTGTTTTTGGATATTAAAAGCTAAGATCTGATTGTTTATTAAGTTTTATTTGATTTGATATAAATTAAGTCTAGTATAAATTAAATATAGATATATGTATAGGAATATGTATGTATATGTGTATTTATAACAAACCAATAAAAAGTTTGACGTTGACTTTCAAAATCAGTAAAAAGGCTCTACTATCATAATTAAATTACTTAATTGAAAAAAATTCAATTTTATGACAAGAATCAACAGTATCGCGTTAAAAATCCATTACGAGTAGATTACAATTACATTTATACACTCCTACATGTTATGGATGGCAAATGAGTTGAAATGAGTTTATAATGGCATATGACCACTAAAGCATGTAGAAAGAAAGAATTCTGGATCAGTATTCTGCTAATATTATTCTGATGCGCGTTAGTTGCATAACAGTCTCGACACTAGCCTTCTAATAGGCAGGTCTGGTGTTCGACCAATATTTTTCGCGTTATCTTTTTCTTATTTCTCTTATATCATATGTAGAATTATCCATCGCTTCTACTGCGAAGAAAAACGTCGTAAAGCAACCTACAAACAACCTACAAAGTCAAGGTCTATGTGAGAGCGACTAACGCGTAATAATTATTTCATAAATGGATAATTATAATATACGTTTACAAAAGTACGTGAGTATTTTAAGTATACATACAGATAAAAGAGACATAGGTATATTTATTTATTTAATTAGAGTTAGGTAAAATGTAAACAAAAAGAGGAAGTATAAAGGGCTTCACAAACCAGACAAGATAATGTATCGATATCTAAATTATCTAACTTAATTAAATACTATAAAATTTATTTCATGTACAATAGAATATAATAAACTAAACTAGATTAATTAAATTAAAAAATACAATTAAAACTATAATTTAAACCTTAAAAATAAATTTATTTATTTAAACTTTATGTATAGGTAGAGTACAATGGCGGCCTTAAGAAGGCCTTAGGCATTTTTAACCAGTCAACTTACAGGTAATGCAGAAATATAAAGAGGTAGATGTAAAAACATTAAAACATACGTTAATACATACATAGAAGATACTTATATGTAAAATAATCATAATACCTACATAAATAAGACATAGATATAATACACTACTATATAATAGCCTAATATCACATTTTATAACCTAAGACTTCCCTCAAAGAAAAATTTGCGCAATTTATTTTTAAGGCTAAGCTTGCTTGGGGAGTTACTTCTTGAGTGAGTGCATTCCATAATAGAACAGACCGAACAAAAAAGGAATTGTATCGTATCAGAACAGTTAGAGAGGCATTTGTGGAGAGCATCAAAGGCAGAACGAAGGGTCTTATTATGGAATTGATACAACTACACAGGTCAAGGTTTTTTTTTCATCCTTTTTTTTATCGAGTTGGAATCCACCATACATGATGATGGCTAGTCATCAGGTGAGTCTGCCCTAGGGCCTTACCCACTAAAACACCCCGATGTCCATCTTGTGAAGACGACCCAGGAACTGGGGAATCCAATTTCTCCGGATCGCCTTAAGACGGCCCGCCCAGTTACAGCTGGGTCTAAACGCCTATGGGATATTATTGTGAACATGTTGCCCTCACCCTAGCATCTGATGATTGAATGATTTTATATATATATATGCTTACTAATAGTTAGTCTTTAGTTAGTCTTCCAAAAAACAACATGTTAATGACTCTGGCATGTTTCAATGTCTCTGCTACGAAACGGTGTTCACCTGCTCGTTTTATTGAATTATACTATCCAAATAACCGCCATTTATTTCTTGAGAAAAATATTCTCTCAAGCGACGACGAAATTCGAAGAATTCGAAATTTCGAGTTTCTTTGTTTGAGGCCTCAAAGTCCTAACACAACGCCTGAATCCTGACCAAGGCGTACTGTAATGACACTTACGAGTAACAAACACATTTATTTTCAGATTCCCCTTGTAAAAGATGTCGCACGACCACGGAACTATGATGCAAAGCAGTATGCAAAGCAGCATGCAAGGCAGCATGCAAGACCACGCAGGTCACGGAGGCCACGAAGGTCACGGGGACGACGACGGAGCCTGCGGTGGTATGATGCACCATATGATGGTCGTGAGTGTCAGTTCATGTTCTTATAGATATATATAAGGTTCGCATTATCAAGACTGAGTTGCCTAGCAGACTGATGACCATATGTAATAGTTTATGGACCTAGGTTGTAGCTTGTTCATGTTTGATATCCCTTGGATCTGACGTTATGATGTAAAGCTACGAGACTGAAGATATCAACCTCTTCTTGTTTTACCAAGATTATTATTATTATTATTTGTGTAAGTCGGGGCTGATATGCATCACTGCGACCTATTAAGATCTATTGTGACCAGCCTCCTATGTAAGTTCTATGTAGGCCCTACAGTAGCTCCCTTAACTGGGCACTGACCAAGAAAGATAGGATGTTCCCAGTTCGGATTGTTTTTATTTCATCTGGGTCAAGGATGTGTTTCCCCAGGTGTCTGTTTCTTTTGTGAATCAGCGGTTCACAGTAGCACAAGAGGTGTATTGGTGTTTCACGCTCTTGTTCGCAGACTCTGCGTGTGTCAGTGTCCTTAAGTTTCATGTTGTAAAGGTGTTTATTCAACTTGCAGTGACCGGTCAAAGCCCTAACCATCACGCTCAAGTTACTCCTGTTAAGCTTTAATAGCTCGTCAGTGCGTTTGCGAGAGTATTGTTCGATTAGTGCTTTTGAGTGTGTCATCCCGGACGTACTGTGCCAGTCTGCTTTCGCCTCGTTAAGAAGGCGAGTTTTTAGGTATTGCATGGCCTGGTTCTTTGTGATACCACAGATAGGCTCTGGGCAGAACTGTATTCGGTTATTCCAGAATGACCTGGCACCCATTTGAGAGTGATTTTGTTCTTTTCTCCCAGGTCATTGAGTTTTTTCATACAGTCTTTTACTAGCTTTGATTTAAGTGTGTTATTGTTTATTGCTAGTAAAGCTGCCTGACTGTCTGAATTAATTACGATTTTTTGGTTTACATAGTTTCGTTGGCGGTTCGCTTGTACACATTCAATTATGGCACAGACTTCCGCCTGGAATATAGTGGCATACTTTCCCAGGTTTATGCTTTTGCTAACCCTGGGTCTGCCCCCATATATGCCACATCCTACGTTAGCCCCCATTTTGGAGCCATCGGTGAACCACACCAGACACTCGTCATTTAAGGGATCACTATGTCGGCCTTGCGCCCAGTCTTCCCTCTTGGTGATTTCCACATTTTACCAAGATTACCTGTGCATGGATAAACAGGACCATGAAGATAGCCACAGGTTCTGTAACATTATGCGCTACGACAAAGTTTTTCAGATGTCCAACAAGTATGGACTACATGATATCATACAGATTTTGGTCACGACGGAATGTCTTGAAGTATCATATTATGACGTCCAATCCTATCCATAATCTCCATGCTATATGTGCATGGAGATATGATGCACCAGACTATGGCCATAATTTCTGTTTCGATGTCAAACGAGTATGATTCCATACAGATTTTATTTGAGACAATCCCTTTGAATGTGGTGTTCGCAGAAGAAGATAGAGTGAACTATTTGTACACGCTACTACCATCTAACCAACGTGGTTTTGATGTTCTGCACAGGAGCAATGTCTAGGAGGAGGACTCTGTACCAGGGTCGTCTGCATGGGTACCTCCGTCTTACCTATTTCCGCCGCCAAACAGCAGGGTTCGCTTTGCTGTGTTCCGGCGTGAAGGGTAAGATAGGCAGTGAAATTACTGGGTACTGTGACTTTACATCTTATGTCACAAGTTGGCGACGTACACTGTGGTTCTTATGAGGTTTGCAGATTTGCTGCGAATCTCGTGGGAACCACATGTACTATAGGCGACTGTTACCACTTACCATCAGGTGGGCAGCCTGCTTGTTTGTCAACTTTAGCAATAAAAAAAAAAGTTGAAAATTGTAATATAAGATGTAAAATCATGGAACTCAATAATTTTACATGCCTTACCTTTCAAACCGGAAAACGGAAGTAATAATGGAAAGCAGAAGGTACACAAACAGACGACCTTCCTCGGTTAAAAACCTCTTTTTATTTTACTGCTACTACATCCTTGGCCGAACAAAATGGCCTACCTAAACCGCGACACGTGGACTGCTATAATAATTAAATATATAATGTTATTGCTGTTGTTATCGTTGTCAGCTCAACCGCAAGCGACATTGTATGCTATCCCACTGATACCGACTAGTACCAGCTGCCATGGGAACTACTCGCTGACCACAGATTATTTTTAGGGAGACAACAACATTTAAAATAATAAAAACATTTTTTTTTTGACGTACAATTCTCTTTTTTCAGTTTCATTCGGGCGTGTGCCAGGAGATCCTCTTCAGCGGATGGATGACCACCAATGGCCTGGAGATGTTCGGTTCGTGCGTGGCCATATTTTTTGCTGCGGTTCTGTACGAGGGACTTAAGTACTACAGGTAATAAGTGCTTTAATGATAAAGGATCTTAAACTAGAATACACTTGGCTATGTTCATGTCTTCCACCTATGATGGGATATCACCGCATTTACATTTTGAGAAAGAAAGAAGAAAAAAACATTTATATAATATGGCCTCGACACAAAAGTCGCCCCTCGTCGCTTTTTGCAAATAATTGTTCCAACAATAGTGTAAAATTTTCCATATATTTGAAAGATTAAGATAATTAAGATATAACTCAGCAGTGAGTCTTATATTAGTTAAAGAGAATTTCCAAAGATTCATTTCAATCGTTTGAACCTAAAACCACCCTTGTTTCGTAGGCTTGAAAAATAAAATGCCACCAAAGTTAGAAATAGACCTACCTATATGTATCACTTTCATAATTTCGACAAAAACTGAATAAAATGCAGAAATATTAAAAACCCTAAATTATCCGTCTAAATATTGATGAAATCTAAATATTGAAAGTACTAAACTGCGACAATTGACCTTATCAATTGCTCTCGTTTGAAAAGAAACGATCGATAAGGTCGTCGCTAAACGAACTGAACTTGGTAGATATTAGTTTATCATGGGCCCTGTATCAATTGTAGGGAGGCGTTGCACGTACGCGCCACGTCCACTCCAGGAGATTCCAGGGTGAACATCACAAAGACAGAGTGCGGGGCTAACGGAAACTGCACAGGTCCAGCTGTTGTCAGGTAATGTATTTTGTAATGTGACGTTTTTATCTATTTTAAGACATGATCATTTCAGCCGAAAGACACCCATTACTGCGTCTCCTGAAGACCTCCACACCGATCGATCTTGTGCTGCTAGCATCAAGCGACTTGCTGCGATCTTCTCCAAATCGTCGATCCATTGCATGAGTGACCTACCGACGCTGCTTACATCGAAATATGGCTGCAACTTAAAGACCTTTTCGCTGTCAGCCCTACGACTAATAAATAGATAAATAAATAATAATCTATATTCGGTCTGCATACACACACATATAATAGGCAGGAAACACACATAATGCATAAATATACAGATAAATGTACATAAGGACACAATTAAAGGAAAATATAGAAAACAGAAGGTATAACAAAAAATACACAGAAAATGTATACAGTGTCAAGATTACAGTCTTGTCTGCGGTACACAATGTCTTGGCACTTAAATCTGTAACTTTCTTCTACAGGTTTCATAATTTGTGATTTAATTACGCAGAGAAACTCCATATATAGTCTGCCAGTGGCCTGAGCCTTTTAGGAGGACTTATGGCCGTTTTCACCAACTTTGTCTTAGCTTAGGCGACTCCTAAGAGACATGCTGTCTCACTCTTTTTGGTTAATACAAAAAGTGACAGCATGTCACTTAGGAGTCGCCTAAGCTAAGACAAGGTTGGCGAAAAAAAAAAAAAAAAAAAAAAAAAAAAAAAAGGCCTTAGGCCCATTGTGAGAGCTATAGATTATCGCCATGATTTTTTTGGAGAATTATGACAAATGTAACATTTTTTCAAATTAATCCTTCATACAATTAAATCAATGTTGTTATATTGATTGTGGATTGCATTTTTTTACATTGCATGCGATGCATTTTCTATCCGGTAAATCCTGTATATTGTATATGAAGCAGATTATATTTATTAACAACATACTTATATTATGGTTTTATATTATGTATCGCAAAGTTTCAAAATATCGACTGAAACCGTTGAAAATGTCAATGAGAAAGCTCACAATATAATGGATACCGCTAACCAAGAGATTTCTTTAAAAAAATATTTTAATTTATAATATAGTAATCGTTATGTGTACATATAGGCAATAACTATAAACACATATCGAAACTATGAGATAAAATAAAATCTAGAAATATAAATTAATTGTATATTAAAAGATAGTTATATTATTTTAATAAGGTTAATAAAAGTTATCTTATATAATCATTAACATTTTGAAATATGAATATTAAATATTTTCATTAATAATATTTAGTACACGATTACGAGTTGATTTAAAAGTTCTTTTTTATTGAAAACAGAAAAACACTACCTTTAATCTAATTTACTGTATTTTTTTATTTGGAATTTGACTATTATTTTACAATGAACATTACAATCCTATCCGTCACGCTTAACTATTACAGAAATTAGCTTAGGCGTACCACAAGGTTCAATATAGATAGATAGATAGATAAATCTTTATTTGGTCGGACATACACACACACACACAAAATATAAATACAGTTATAACGGACAGAATTAAAAGCAAATATAGCACAGTAAATATAAAATACCTGTAGTGTTAGAATGTCAGCGACATTACATAAATGAAAAACAATATACAAGACAGTTCGTGTACCGTGCTACAATATTGTGTGTGTGTGCTGCAGCAACACAAAAAGGCCATAGCTCAGCGTCAATATTTGCTCATAATTTATGAGCAAATGGCTGATTTTCAGCAACAGCCTGAAGGAACCAAGTCTGCGACACTCAGCTGCGCGCGATGTACGCACTGATCTTAACGCTTATCGATTGTATTTTGTGATTATAAAGGTATATTAGCTCAAAACAGAGTTGCGGTATCGACACCCTGGGGATATATTACTTAAATATACACACATATACATATATATACACATAATATACACATGAATAAAATGATAATAATAATAATATGGACTGTATTTAATATCGTACTGAAATATATATATATCGGTGTGACATCTATGCAAAACATTACGATATACCACTTTTTTGTCTCTCCAGCAGTAAATTTTTTAGTTGAGTCTTGAATGATTCTTTAGATTGTATGATTCTCATAGGCGGAGGGATATTATTCCAACATTTTGTTGCGTGGTATCGAAAGCTGCCAGCAAATGCTGCTGTTCGATGCGGATGTATACTAAGAGGAGGACGTACAAATCTGGGTTCAAAACGTTCTTCTCTATTGGATCCTAAAAATCTCAACTTAGAAAGTAGATAGTCAGGCTTCCCGAATCTAATTATGTCAAACATTAATGATGCCAAATGTAGTTTTCTCCGAGCTTCCATATTTAATATAGACGCGTTGTTTAAGAATGGTGTAATATGATTTCTCGGAGGGACGTCAAAAATATATCTGCAACAGGCGTTTTGTACGCGTTGTATTAAACGACTAGTCTTATAAAGAAGCCTAGGTCCATACACAAGATCTCCATAATTTAGCCTAGACAGTACCAATGATTCACAAAGCCTGACCCTGACATTCTCTGTGAGCAAATGCCTTATTTTATACAAAACTTTTAGTCTGTAGAAACAGCTTTTAACTTGAGCCTCAACGTGAGTTTCGAATCTCAATTGACTATCAAAAGATATTCCCAAATTTTTTGCCTCGTCGACCTGTTTCACGGTTTCACCATTTATATTAACAACAGGATTCAGACATTTTATTTTACTAATCTGTTTTTCTGAGCCAAGAACCATAAATTTAGACTTACAAGGATTAAGAATCAGAGCATTTTTTGTTGACCATTCAGCGATACAATTTAAGTCCTTGTTTAACAGCTGTAGTGCCTCCGTCATTTTGTCTGGTTTTTCCGAAATGTATATCTGAACGTCATCTGCATACATATGTAGCTTACAGTGCTGTACAACCTTCACAAGATCGGCACAATATATAATAAAGAGTAGTGGCCCAAGGATTGAACCCTGGGGCACACCACGGGTAACTGGCTTAAGGTTAGATAACTCATCACTACCATCACGTTTTCTAATTTTTACAGATTGATACCGATCACTTAGGTAACTTTTAAACCATTGCACAGCATTCAGGTCGAGACCATAGTGAGTTAGCTTTGACAGCATGAGAGGTACATCAATGGAATCAAAAGCTCTGGAATAATCCAGAAGCGCAAGAATTGTACCACTTCCGGTGTCCTGGGCAGCGATAACATTATCCGTTACATCAAGTAACGCGGTGATAGTGCCCAGTCCTCTACGGAAACCTGATTGCTGTGAGGGAAGAATGTGATTATCCTCTACATGTTTCAGAAGCTGGCAATAAATGGCTTTTTCTAACACCTTCGACAAGAAAGGTAGAATGCTTATTGGTCTCAAATCTTTCATTTCTTCAGGATTTTTCACTTTGGATAATGGAGTTACAATAGCAACCTTCCAACAACCCGGGACAATCCCATCAACGATTGATTTATTTATAATCATTGTGACAATTGGAAGTGTGTTGGGGAGTGTCAGTAAAATCATGTCACGACTGATATTGTCAAATCCCATTGAGTTTGATTTTATAGACATGATGTACTTCATAACGTTAGCTTCAGTAACAGGTTTTATAGATAACGTGCTAGCTCCAGATACCGTAGAGTCAAATTTTATCTTTTCTAATGTAGTCAAATTCTCGTCATTATCGGGTAGTTTCAAAAAGTGGTCATTAATCTTATCAGCGTTATTAAAGCAGTCCGGTAGATAATCGGATCTACTTGGGTCAGTCAATATTTTTTGTTTAATATTCTTCCAAAACTTTACGTTATTGTTTATATTATTGTTAATACAGTGATTGAAATAAGCTCGTTTTTCATGAAAGATGCTTGTATCCACCAGTTTTTTTAATTCTTTATAATATGCTCTATGAGTGTCCAAGTTAGTATCCTTCATTCTATCGCGAGCTTCATCACGTAATTTGATCATACGTTTTACTGTATCTGTTATCCAAGGCAAGGAATGTTGGCCACGAACAAGTACAGTTTTAATGGGAGCGTGCTTGTTAAATAGGTTTGTCACTAAATCGTCAAATTTTTTTACCATGCTGTCAGTTGTGTGTTCGTCTGATATAGATTGCCAATCAATGGAGTTAAGGTCAGTGTTAAATCTATGTATGTCAATATCTTTTATAGGTCTATACGTAATAATTTTAGGGGGCAGTTTAATCTTTTTCAGCGTCAGAGTTACATTAATCATTGAATGTCCCAATGCTCCAGTAATATCGTTTACAGTCACTTCACGAATCGGACAATTAGTGCATACAATGTCAATTAATGTTCTTGAGTCAGCAGTATAATGTGTAGGCTCAGACACAACTTGTCGCAGTCCCATATGGCGGAGGAATTGAGTCAATTTATTGGTCTTGATATCATTTTCATGGAGTATATTTACATTGAAATCTCCCAAAAGTATAATATGGTCATAATGTGAATATCTTGAAACAGAATCCGTTAAGGCGTCTAAGAAAATGTCTAAATTCATCCATGGTGGCCTGTAAGCTGTACCGATGACTATGGAATAGCCATTTGCTCTTGTAGTTAACCACATTTGCTCTATAGAAGTATCGAGAGTTTTTAAGTAACGAACATGGACATCATTGTTTATGTAAAATCCTAAACCTCCACCCCTTCCGCCTCTCATCTCTTGTGGGCGTGGCGTACAGCGTAGTCGATAACCCGGCGGCGCTGGCGCACACCTCTCTTGCCCTGCCGCTAACCATGTCTCGTTTATTGCAACAATGTCAGCTTTAAAGCGATCCATAGCAACCAGTAGATTGTCATGCCCAGTGTTCAAGGAGCCTGCATTATACAGCCCAATCCTAATAAATTTAGTTTTAGGAGTCATTTTACATAGCAAAGAAAGTTATTAATAGCATTGAACATGTATGTATAGTGAAATAAATAATAAATATATATAAAAAAGCAATTATGAAATCATATAGCAGAGTTTCATTATTATAGTAATCGAACTTAGCTAAAATATATGCAGTATAAACAATAATCCAAAGCGACACAACCACCAAGACTTTCTGCTTACTAAAATACCTTATAGCGTTGCTACAGCACCCACAAAATATTTGAAACTGTTTATGACATTTAAGTAGTATAAATATATGAAAACAATATTGAAAATCAACTTCAAAAAAGAAAAAAGCAGTAATAAACATTAAATAAAAACAACAAAAAAAATTAAATCCATGAATGAACAGCATAATTACTACTACTACAATTACTACTACTAATACTACAATTACTACTACCACTAATACTATGTAACTACAATTAAAACCAGATATGATAAAATATGAAAAAATAAAAAAATATAGCAGTAATATACTGGCCAAAAATACAAAGCAATACATCAACAAAAAGTCAGACACACAACCGAGGTAATAGCAAAAAGCTAGGCATGAAGACAATAGTATATCAAAACATAATAATAATATTAAACAAACAAATAAGACGAAGCTAAATATGATGTAAATCACAATATAATTGTTAATATAATAGACAAACAACGATAATAATAGAAGGTAAACAGACAAACTACACAGACCGCGCATAACTAAAAGCACCTTTCTACTGATTACGTACTTACGCACTACCAACGGAGCTAATACCAAAAACACGACAAACGTCTGCTTCCGTTCTAAGGCGATAACGCGGCGAATCTTGCCCTTGATCCTGTCGAGCGTAGATACGGCCATCGCGCGACCAAACGTAGCGCCACTTAAGGCGCTTGGCCTCCTCACGAGCTCGGCGAAACACCGCTCTGTTAGTGCGGGTCAATCGCTCGTTCACATAAAACTTTCGAGGTTCTCCTGGCAAGCCGGCGCCTTCGGTAGTTGCACCGCGGCGCACGCGCGCCTCTTGCAAGTCGCTCCTTCACAGCGCGTCGTGCAAGTCGCACCACAATAATCCTCGGGCGCTCAGCAGCCTCAATCGACATATTATCCCCAGGCTTTCCCATGCGAACAGCGCTCACAATATCTTGCTCGGGCAAATCAACACCTATTTTCTTTGCAATAGTTAATATAGTATGCGTAAGATTTTCACCTTTAGGTTCCGGAACACATGAGATCTCAATGTCGTTCTGTAGAAGTTCCTGATCTCGATCGTTCAATTCCACTTTCAATTGTTCGATAGTTGAGAGTAGTTTATTATCTGCGCCTGATGTTCCGGCCTCCAATGCCACCAGACGCTCGTCGAAATTGCTCATACGACTTTCACAGGCATCCATCCTCGAGGCAAGTCTACCTAATGTATCATTTAAAACAGATATTAACTGTCGTGTAGCCTGCAGTTCCTCCCTGAACAGCCTCATCTCTATCACAAGAGTACTGTTACTGCTAATGTCATCCACAGATACGTTTTTAGTGTGGTCTATTGTAGTGTCCAGTATCGATACATCCATATGTTCAGGACTCTCTATTAATCCGGCTCCTCGCCTCACTGTCACTGACTCCAGCGCAGCTCTGACAGGGGTGTTAGTATTGCCAGTCTTCGGTTCCTTACTGGTACACATTACACACTTCCAATTAGCTCTGTGTTTTCCTATAAGTGTATTGAGAAAGCGTTGTTCTGACACATTAGCGCATAGTAGGTCAAAATCTTTATGACAAAAACAACATTTTAAAAAATATCTGTCATTTATTTTCTGACGACACCCAAAGCATTTGCCACTCTCAGACATTGTTATTTAATAAAGGTATGAGTAAAAAAAAAAAGTGTGCCAGAAAAAAAACAAAAAAATCAATGTTTGTCCTGAGGCTTGAACCGGAGTATTTACGATTAGCAGTCAGCGATATCAATCACTAGACCAAGAAGGGTCTTGAGATTCTTGCGAAATTATGTGTTATGGACTTCTTATGGACGAAGTCACAAGACAAAAATCAGTATACCGCCGATCTTCAGAGAAATTGAGCACAAAAAATATTCACTGAGAACAACGATTAAGGTATAAATCTGATATATATGAGCAAAAGTTATTTAGATATTAAGTTCGACGTCTTCAACCAACAACACTACACTTATTACAAATTATTACTGTAATATAAACATCGAAACACCTCGAATTTCACAACAAAACTTTGAATATTTAAGAGCGCAACAAAAACACGTCAACTCAGTATCGCGTACCGGAGTACCCTCGATATATTTAATATTTTGCCCAGTTCAATCACCTTTGACATTTTTTTAAATAATTATGAAAAATCTTTTGTTTATTAGATACTCGATGTTGTCCGGTGGGCACATGGTACAAACGGCGCTACATCTGGCGCAGTCCGCGGCGTCGTATCTTCTGATGCTGGTGTTCATGACGTACAGCGTGTGGCTGTGCCTGGCGCTGCTGCTGGGGCTGGCCACCGGATACTTCTGCTTCGGCTGGCGCAAGACATCCGTGGTGGACGTCAACGAGCACTGCCAGTGACACCAACAGCGTTACTCATAAGACTTTATAAGCGACTCGTGAATCAATTAGTTTGGGTCTACTATAAATATTAACTAACAACTTCAATAGTAGCTACGTTGCCTAAAGTTGTTCAGGATATAATTACAGTGCTGTTTTTTTACGTTACAGCAGAGAATATTTAGAGTTCCATATAATCTGATATCTGAATTTAATTTCCTTTTTCTGTTTTCTTTATAATTAACAATAGAGGACTCAAAAGAAATATCATTATGAAAACATATTAAAACCAATGAAAATAATATTTTAATCCTAGAAATGTAATATTGTAAAGATGAATCAAATTAATAATGCTTTTTATCAATTTTAAGTTCTTAACTATAGTATCTAATACTAAAAAAATATTACCTTACCATCGAAGAATCACTAGGGAACGTAGTGCAAGATTATTCCTGGATTCAAATTATTCACTATGGGTACAAGCGGCAAATTAGCTTTACCTTATCCCATAATGGATGATTACTATTTGTTCAGCTTTCATCATCATCGCATAAGTATGTTTCTTTAGAAATATTCATAAATTTAGCTTTCGAGATGGAAGTAATAGGTATCAGTAGTACATACAACAATTTATTGAGCTAATTAGGTATATTATTATTATGTAATAAGCACATATACGCACATATAGTACGTAGATTACATAGATATACAAAATTATGTTAAATTGCTCAATTGGATAAAATGACAATGGAAACGAATAAAGTTGTCTTGTCTCTGTTATTACTATGTGACCAATAAAATATGTTTGGTGAATATAATGTTGTAGGTATGTGTAAAAAATAATATAATATTTTAACAGGCGCCGTAAAAGGCGAGCCAACTACTATGAAATCGAACATCTTAGCTATATTCTATGAGACCCACACTACAGACTCAATTGGCAATACACTTAATATTATTGTAATATTATTGTGATAATTATGTATTATATATAAATTCTATTTAAGCGTAAGTTATATGTAAATAGGATAGTTATGTGATATTTTTTTATAAAAGATACATTCCTGTTATAGTAACAATAAATAATAAAAAATAAACTGTGTTTAAATTTATCACAATTTGGAGTAACTAACGGCACAGATTTGATTGATATTGTTCCAAAATGTAGAAAGATGCTGTGTTGTTACATTCACTTATACGTCAAAACCAAACTAAAGACAAGGTTATATTTATAAAGAATGTTTCAAGAACTTTGTTTTCCAACTGAGGCAACACCAACAATATGACATTTTTGACATTTAGTTGTTTGACTTAAATGGCGTTCGTAATGTATGATTTGACTATTTTTACAATGAATTCAATTACGCTCGAAAATCACATTTAAATAATTAAAATCCACAAATAACATGGTGGTTTTCGTAAATTTCACGAAATTCACCTGTTCAATGGCTAGTCAGGTCGTATGATTTAGCACCACAGACTACTAAGAAGATACTTTTAGCACCACTGAATTATTTTTTGTGGTGCTATGATAAGGGCAAAATCTATACGGAGCCAATTGATTCGATTGCAGCCTTTAAACTCAAAATCCGTGGGTGTTATTAACGAAATAGACCTGCCACGTTTGGCAAAAAGTGATTAAAAATATTGATGAAATAATCGACATCTGTCAGAGGGATAGTGGATATTTGCCTGATAGGATTTTTCATGCATAATTGCCAAACTTTTCTCTTTGTAATACAATAAAAATTTGAATTATCTTCATCTAAATTCTTTGTTTTATTTTGTTTAAGAAAACTAAGGTCTTGTTGAAAAACCCTTTATGCCTCAATCTATTGAGTAAGGATATGAAAAACCCTTTATATTATTGTCACAAAGGCAATTCAGCTGCTCCGCTGGCGTATTATGTAACTTAGCAACAAGTCGCAATCGAATCGCTATCCACTTGCACATCAACCATTACCCGTTTTCTATCTCTCAAAAAAAAAATAAGTTGCAAGCGAACGTTGAAATGATTGTTGACTAAATGTCAACTCAAGCGATAGTGCATGACAAAAGCATTCAAATCTTCACAGTGCTAGATACATATTTAAACAAGAAGTATCAAGTACGAAGCAGTTGTGAGGCCACCTTTTACGGGGTACATAATGTTGATGGCAAAAATACGCTATATATATTAATTTATTAATTATCACTACTTTGAACTCAAAGGGACCTAGAAATACAAGAGAAATATAGTTATTATTCTATGATGTAATTTTTTTGTTAGTTTGACAGTAAGTATCAGTCATCTTTTTTTAGTAAATTTAAATCAGTTCAAATTCCATGAAAGGGAGCTTGTTCCATTAGTTATTATATTACGCTGAGGGAAATACGTAGAAATAAAAAGTGAATAGTTTCCGATATGTTCATGCAGAGAAACACCGAACATAGCACTCTCCTTTGCCCATGTATGAACTAAAATAAAGAAACAAATTTCTATGTATACTAGACATAATCTATGGTAATTTATAAACACTCTTTGAAGAAATATGTCTTTGTCTTGAATATAAGTACATACCACTTATAAACAAGCTTAGAAAAATCCTTAAACTGGCACTTGAAAACAGATTACTTAAATATTTTCAAGAAATCCCATGGAGATCAAAATTTAAGAGATAATAATAATAATTTAAGTGTCGCTATTTTATTGTATTAATTTTTAAATCCCAAACGTATCAGTTAAATTGACTAAAAATAATATTTATAATTAAGTACTTTATAAAAAAGTGGTATTGGATTACAAAGCAGGTAAGAATTTTTTACATTTGTATTACAATCACTTCCAACAATAAAGTAAATTTTATCAGATACACAAAAATAATTTCTTTTGTCCTACTGATAATTGCTGTAGTTGGATAGTTCAGATAGCCTCATTGTCAATCTAAAAGTTGTAGGTACAATACCTACATATTTTAAACATAAAACAAGACGTGTATGCCTGTGTGATACATGCAATACAGATGTAGTTAAGAAAATAGCTAAGGAATTATACAAATTGCTACTCAATTCGACGTAAATGTTGTCTAAGATGTTCACGTATAGGCTTAAATTCTTTTGCTTTTTCGTTAATGGTAACATAAAAAAGTCGAATGTCATTTTAGTGAAATGTGATGTGCGTTGACTTGTAGGGCCCTATGTTTTATAAAGAAAAAGTATTTGTTGATTTTTGTAATTAAAACTAGTGATATTTGTGTGAACTATTGTGATTTTGTGAGAGAAAAGAATATGCTCCAGTTTGCGAAGTGATACGCACGCGTGGATCTCGCTAGTTTCTTCTACGAGCACAGTTTCGTTCAGGTAACGGTATTATTTATTTTTGACGACGTTGATGTTTTCATTATAATTCCCGTTTTTCTAATATCTTTGTTGATTGGACTATGAAAATTGCGTGTTAACATCTAAATAAATCTATATATAAATTTATTTTGAGATAGATTCTTGTTAAATTAAAGTAATTAAGTTATTTTATTGTGTATTGAGGTGTTCAACCTCATGTAGGGTGTAATCTTTTATTACTTCCAACTATTTATATTGTTTTTATCTGAGAACAGACTTTGACACTCAAGGCATTACTGTTGTAGTTCAGCACACCTTTATTATTCTAGTCTTATAATATTTATCTGATAATGGCATTATAAATATTTGTTATTAAATACTTAATTATCTACAAACCTTTTGAATCTATTTAAATGCCTATGTCTGACCTATATAATGCTGCTACATTTTCATTAGCAAATAGATTATTTTTAAAAAGGTGAAATCTCATTTTTCTATTAACTCCAATCTGACTAAAACCTATTGCAGTTTACTTAGCAAACAGTATGTCTGCAACTATAAAACCTGAGGGTTCGAGATCTATTCTGTTGGGGATGCTATTTACATGTTGATGGTGGCAATATGTCATTATGCTGAAATATATGCTTTTGCTTTTATTAAATAATATAAATTTATAGGACTTATTTCTTGCCCAAATTTTATAAAAAATACAATATACATAAAAACTTTATTTAAAATTTATCATCACACTATACAAAATTTTTAAAAATGATCTTTTGAATATTATTCATTGATGACATTTTTTCAACGATAATTTCCAATATGCTTTTTATAGAATTTCCTATAAATATTATCCCAAAATAAAATCCTTTCATTAACAAGGCTTTCACTCATTTTCAGTCTTTGTGCAAATACTAATCCTGTAATTCCTTTTATATTATGTCCTTTATTTTGTGGCACAGGTTGCCATATCACAGGTACTTCAGATGTAGCCAAAGGTGTGGGATCACTGTAATCAAATTAATTTTTGTGTGGCACATTGGTTAATTGCTAATTAAAGTAACTAACCTTTGATCCATACTGATAAAATATTCCAAAGAAATAATTGTGTTAAATAAGATAGTGTTCTAGTAATTGCAGTATGTATTGCTCCTAATATCTTTGAGTAATAAAATTAATATTAATTAGATAATGTACATTGGCTTCCATCTTGAGCTTTACATTTGCAATATATAAACGGCCCTCTATTAAGAGAATCTACTAATGATCACCATTAACTGCCTCCATCATTGGTTTGCAGTAAAGCTTCTGAGCTAGCTTGGCTTTCTACATTGTATCACCAGTTACCATCAGATGAGACAATGGCTAATGGCTATACTGTTCTACATTAGAAATAATGATTGTATGAAGTGCCATCTCAAAGTTTATGTGTGAAATTGATGCTAATTTATTATAACTCTAACTAAAACATAATTGAAAATTCCAAGTGCTTTTGATAGTGAAGTAATTTTTGATTCATTAAAATATATATAATAACAAGAAAATATCAAGGAAACATCAACAAAACACCATTATGTAACTTAGAAAATAAAATGTTTGAAAATGACATTCTTAGTAGTTATATTTTTGTGTGCAAAAACAATATATTCAATAAATTAGAATAAAGAGATTAATATAAAGAAATATATAAATAAAAAGATAATTTTTCGGGAGGAGAGCCATGCTGCTCGCGCTGTGTTTTGCCGAGTGAGTGAGGGTAGCAGAGGCCCAACACCTCTTCCCCCCTTATTCCCTTTTAAAAGGGCGGCAACGCATCTGTGACTCTGGTGTTGCGGGTGTCCATGGGCAATGGTTATCGCTTACCATCAGGTGATCCGTTTCCCCGTTTGCTGCCCTATCCTATAAAAAAAAAAATTAAAACTGAACTAAACATTCAAAGTTTCTTAAAGAGCAATTTCTGTTATATCTGCCACTTTCTTTGCACTATTGCATGGCTTTGTGTTTTTTTAGTATCTATGTTCTAACTTCATGTAAGTATTAGACTTTTGACTATTCACATTTTGAACTTAAGCCATATAGAAAGGACACTTCTTGACAACTTTTATGCTTAAATGTTTTGTCCTGCATCTAATAAGACTGTCAGTTATTGCTTAAATTTATACTGATAGAAATTACAAATTCATATTTTCATTCAGTAAAATTGTACAACTTAATTTAGAAGAGTCAATGCTGCTGTCACAAAATTCCTGGTTATTTTTATATAGCTTGCCTCTACAATTTTAATAAATGTTATTTCTATTTATAGAGAAGTATAAAACATACCTGTGAAGTATATAAACCAAACTTTAAAATAAAATTAAAAAATGACAGAAATACATTGAACTATGTACAGCCCCCCTCTATTATATCTGTTTATCAGTCAGTTTAAATTCTTAATGCATATTATTTACCAAGTCGTGAATTATTAATTACTACTGCATTTGAAGGCAAGTTATTTTTAATGCAACATCAAGTGGCATATGTTCATATAATTTAGTAATCATAATGAAGAATTTGTAACTAAATAATGTCTCTGAATTACAAGAAAAAATAGATGGTTTTTTTTTGAGATGAACTTAAATATGAACCAAATATGTGGTGCACCACAGGCATCAGTAGACTAATTTATAATTATATGCTTTATTTATACAGTCATTGTTACTTTACACTTGCACTATACATTTATATATATCCTATATATTGTTTCAAAAATCATAGTTATATAAATATTTGTATAAGTTCAATATTGATTCTAAAGATGTACTTAAATAGTAAGAAGGAGTTTTTCAAATGATCTTAAATTAATTGGTTAATTACCTACTTATTTTATTTTGTCTAGGAATTTTTTTGTTAAACTTACCTCATTTTGATAAAGTTGCTCCAGAGTGTCAACAATCTGCTGGATACCAAATGATCTTCAATTAGTTCTGAATCAAAGAAATATTCATTTATGTTCTTGGATCTGTTCATGGGCACGCTGTTACCGTACAACTTTTCAATTGAAAACTTCATTAGGTAAACTGGAAATTTATTTGTTGCCGCTATAAGTTGGGCGGATTTTATGATCGGGTATTCGTAGATAACGTCATTGAAATACATAGCATAGTCTTTATAAATGTTCTCGGCTGTTGTTATGCCATCTAAATAAAAATCTTTGACCGTCATAGACACGCGTTTTTTTATTGTTTCGCTGTCGAAGTGTAAATTGCTGGGAAGTACATGTATGAAGGCTTCTGGATCAAAAGTAATATTTCTCAACTCGTCCTCGAGCTTAGCGCCTGCTGCGTCGCTGTAGGCAATCAAGATTGGCACCGTGTGGTAGTCGCGTGACTTCAATATTTCGTAAGGGTCTCTCTCTAAAATACTATGTCTAGTCGCCAGTTTATTTTCTACGCAAGGCAGGAATAAATTAGAGATATTTACTATGGTTGCTGTTGGCAAATTTTTGTAGAAATATAGTAATTCTTGACGGGTCTCTCCTTTATACCCCAGTGAAACCGCTGCGTCCGTGGCTATAGCCAAGGGGTCGTAGGATAGTGATAACGGTGATAGTGCAGACCCGGATTCTAGGATCGCTTTATGGAACAGCCCTTCAGTGGCTCCTGACATGATTAGAAGTTGTATTGATGCTGCGCCAGCGCCTACTCCGTAGACTGTGACATCTTTAGGGTCGCCTCCGAAGCTGGCAATATTTCTGTGCACCCAGTAGAGAGCAGATACTTGATCTGTTAGGCCGGCGTTGCCGGGGGCACCTGGAATGCCGAGGCATAGGAAGCCCAGAGCGCCTACTCGGTAGTTGAATGTGACAACTACGATGCCCTGACTGAGCAGATGCGTGGGTGGGCGGTGCGGACCCCACCTGAAATTATTAATTTTCTGTTTTAAGACAGCCTATTCGGTAATAAATAAATAAATAAATTTTACGAAATAAAATGTTGTCGCTTTTGAAATTAACTGGATCTTCTAAGTCACAGAATATGCAGATCTCACATATTATTTTCTATTGTAACTTGAAGAAAATTTGGTATAATGTATGCATCTGTAAATATCAAGATAAAAAATGTAGAATTGTATTATCCACTTTTGAAGCGTGAATAATAATACTTTTGACTCGAATTCAAGGATACAAATCAATCCACGCAAATGTCAGGTTTTATAGACGGGTTATTTTAGTTTCGATATAAGTTATTTGAGGCGCCTACCTACGCCGGGGCTAGAGATGGGCCGAACACTCGGTAAATATACGGGTTCGGCATATTCGGCAACTTTTTCAATGTTCGTATTCGGCCGAATAGTTCGGTTACATTGCCGAATAATTACCGAATAAACAAAGTAAATAACGAGTGTAGGTTATTTCGTAATTTGTCGGTTTAACATCCTATACCAGCATTCTCAGTAAGCAACTAACAAAAAGATATAAATATGCGTCAAAATGTAAATATAATATATATTATATATAATAAATATTTTGCAATAAACCGTAGCTTAAGTAAGAAAAGCCAACATTGTTTTATTAATCATTAATCAGCTTTAGCATTTGCATGCTCTAAATGATAGGAACATTCCTAATGTTCCCTAATGTCATTCCTAATGTATATTTAGGAACTATAGGTAACGTAAGTAACTATTAAATTAATAATCATTCTAAAGTTTTAAACTCAACATCGGCTTCAAACATATTATATAATTTAGGAGTAACAGTCTTCTTTCAATAAAGAAATAAATTAAATAAAAAGTGGCGTTTCTTTCACTAAAATAAAACATATTCTCTTTTTAATCGACCGAAAAGATAGATAGATAGATAAACTCTTTATTTACATATCTTCATCACACACAAACATAGTTACACGGACAAACTTAAATTAGACTAAGCTAAAACTTAACAATAACTAAATAAATGCAAACTATAAACTAAGTTGTGTGTACTGCAGAAGTGTAAATAGGTCGTAGCTCAGTGACTGGGATTGCCCACATACGGATGTGAGCAAAGCACTGGTATTCTGCTACAACCTGAGGAAGAATTTAAAATATTTAAATTGAAAAAGCTACCAAAAGTTTAGTCCTTTTATAATTTAATCAGGCATGAGACGGTTACGTTTTTTTTTCATAAACATTCTCAGCTTCCGAGAAAAGTCGTTCACTATACACTGAAGACCGAGGCGCTGCCAAGTATATTTTAGCTATGTTTGACATTAAGGGATATTTTATTTTATTTTTTGTCCACCATTCAAAAGGACTTTTATCTCGCTGTAGAAGGTTCTCCTGTAAATATTTGTCCAGTTCAGTTGCAACAGAACTTTTTGAATTATCGGTCGGTATCGCTGGTAGCTTTGTTGAGGCAACTTCTTCAAAACAACCTGTATAAACCTGTTTATACAGGTTCGCGTGAATCGAATATTCGGTTCGGTAAGAGCTGAACCGAATGTTCGACCGAATATTCGTATTCTGCAAAGTCCGTATTCGGCCCATCTCTAGCCGGGGTGTAATCCGATCGCGTTCCAACACGAACCGTTCAGAACATCCGAGTAAACATCACTCATGACACACGTCCTTAACTTGAGCGTAGGGTGAAAACATTGTTTATGAAAATTTTCAAAAACATGAACTCTGATGTATATATCACCTGTGTACTATAAAATAAAACACTCCATAGTCGTGACTCCTGCATCGCCACCTCTTCTGAGGTGCGGTCACTCATTCCGAGCCATAAGGTCACTTCCAAGTCAAGCAATATGTATACTTGTGTTGAATATATTATTGTCATCCCGCTTGTTATCGTAGCTCTATAAGACTTAACTAGATCTTAACTAAAGAAGATCTTTATATGACGTGTGCCAGGATCCAACATGTCCCAACACATAAAATAAATTTTAGTGAATTTATTGAAATTATTCGTGATGTATACCATACTGGCGTAATATATATCTGTGCAATTAAACATAGCTAGATGCACAGAAACTATTATGACTAGGGAATTAAAAAAAAATTGCTCAATATTGTAATATTGAGAATTGGACTATGGAGAGGCACTGCCTAGTCGACGTTACTTAATTAGTTGTGACTCACAGCTCACCAAATGAGTCTGTCAAAAATCCGGTTATTTTATTAAAGGAAAATGTATATGTTTTATATATGAAATCATAACATAGTCACTTGACACTGGAGTATTATTTTTATATTTGACAAAACCACAGTTGGTTCGATACAGTCGCACACTTCATACAACTAAGATGTGTCATACAATAAGAAACTAAGATGTCTTGTTACTTTTAAGAGAATTTTGTAATTAAACCTCGGCGATTTTCTAAGTTTTTATTACGAGGGCTGCTACTTAAGTATCCGGAATCTGGAATTTCAACATTTTTAAACGTATTTTACACGACCTCCATGGTAAAATTCGTTCTTTTTATGAAATACTGGCCGCTATTTTATTTTTCCTTATGTACGCTAGTGTTTTGTTTCTGATGGGTTTAAAATGTCATATCGCTGAAATGATGGAACTCACACGTGAAAATATTCGTGCTATGATTTATTACGATTTTCGACGTGGTTTAACGCAACAACAGTGCGTAGATCAACTTCAACTTTTGGTGTTGAAGCTCCATCAAAAACCACTGTGTATCACTGGATTAGTGAGTTATATCGTGGACGGAGTAAGCTCACGGACGAAGTTAAGGAAAGTCGCCCGAAATCAGTCGTTGTGCCACAAAACATTGAAGCTGTACGAAAACTAATTATGCAAGACCGTCATGTTACGTATCGCGAGATAGAGGCTACTCTGGGCATATGTATGACAAGCATTAATAAAATATTATATGAACATTTGTTTGTAAAAAGAAATTGTTCGCGTTGGATACCGCACAACTTCAACACAGCATCAAAAAGAAGCTCGCGTCGAATGGTGCAAGAATATGTTAAAAAAAATTAACGGAGGTGACTCAAAATCTGTTTATAACATCTACACAGGTGATGAATCTTAGATCTATGCGTACGATCCCGAAACTAAGCAACAATCTACAGCTTGGGTGTTTCAAAATGAGCCGAACCCTACGAAAGTGACTCGTGCAAAAAGCACTTTAAAGCAAATGGTGGCCTGGTTTTTTGGTATTGGAGAATGCCACTGGAGAATCGTAAAACGGTCAATTCGGAGTGGTACCCGACCATTTGTTTGCCGGAAGTATTTGAAGAAATACGTAAAAACAACAAGCGACGCTGAATCATTCTACACCACGACAATGCCAGCTGTCACACATCACGCTAAACAAATACATTTTTGGAGGGTCACAAAATAGAATTGATGGGTCATCCACCGTATAACCCAGACTTGGCACCTAATGATTTCTATTTATTCCCAAATGTAAAGAATGAATTACGTGGTCAACGATTTTCGACCCGTAAAGATGCCGTCGACGCGTTCAAACAGCACGTTTCAGAGATACCGCAATCAGAGTGGAAAAAATGGTATAAAAATTGGTTTCAACGTATGCAAAAGTGTATCTATCATCGCGGAGAATACTTTGAAAAACAATAAACCCATATTTAGCCATATAAGTTTGTTTAATTTTTCTATTCCGGATACATAAATAGCAGCCCTCGTATAAATTACTCTCAATTAAATACACAGCCAATTTCATCCATTTATTTATTGATAAGGCATACCAACAGCGATGCATATTAAACAATTTACAAAAACACTGACAGCGGTATTTCTAGTATGCTCGCCTATTACAGGTAGGTACACACAGCTCTCATCGTACATTAGTGTGGTCATCATCTTACATTTATACAAACAACTTTACAATGCTAAATAAAATATAATAAAAACAAAATTAAGATTAAATAAAATAAATTACAATTTAAGTTAAGATTAAGAATAAAGTTAAGCTTTGACTGATTTTGTGCTATCTGGTTGAGTTTTTGTTACTCCAGCTTGCAATATTGTCCAGGTCCGATTGTAAGAGATCTGCATCAATTGAACTATTACGTCATTGTAACAACATAAGTATTATCCATAATACTTATGTTGTTACAATGACGCAGCTCTGAGTGCGTATAGCCTACCCGTTTTGAAAATTTCCATCGTGCATGAAGACGAGCACAGGTGCGGCGGTAGCGGACTCCGGGGCAAAGACGTTAACCACCAGGCAGTCCTCGATACCGGAGCCATCGGGCTGCGGGCACTTGATGCGATGGCTGGCCTCGAAGATGCCGTCCCAGCGCCGTGGCGGCTTCGGTGCCTGTGACCACCATCAATTACGAGAATAGCATATCATTTTGGGGCATCGGAACAAGATAATCTCCTTCATACAGATTGAGCTAACCAGACATAATGTTATATGCTACAGCAGAGATCCCAGCGGTCCAAATAATACTTGGTCGTTCACTGACAAGCCAGAGCAGTAGCATTCTCGCTGGAGTATCATTTCCTACAAATGTCTGTGCCTGGTCTTATAAGGCAAAACACAATGACCAGCACCACCACACCGCCTGTCTTCTAAGTTTCAGCAGTACCATTTGCTGGGCAGTGGATCCAGCAATTCCACAATTCGATTGACCAATTAATCGATTATCAGTTCTGCCATTTTTATATCGGTCTGAATATTGGGCTGAATAAAGAAACCAGCTATAAAATTCACGATATCGAATTCACAATAAGATGGATGTGTGATGTGACTCAAATAGATAAATCAAATCATGATAATATTTATTCCGTATAGGTCTTTATAGGCGCTGACGTAAAATCATACTTAAAAATAGGAGAAAGTTTCTTCATCCTTATATGTACTTACAAAAATATACAAGGGGCAAAAATAATGATTCTATATCTGTTTGGAAATTGGGAGTACATTTATACAGAATACTATACAAGAGGAAGTTTGGTATCATGTTAGCAGAAGAGTTATGAGTAGGATTGTAGATCATAATAACGGTAGTAGATGATCTTAAATAGTATGAATAGGTTCCGTGAAAATGGATATATAGGTGAATCGAAATAAAGGAATGGAAGAGGAAGATATATGAGATCCCACCTAAAAGAGGTTCCATCTCCACGTACGCTACGCTATCCAGACACATATAGTTCATCTCTTCAAAGGAAATTTTTTGATAAACTTCAGTCGACTCTTATAACATCCTGGGAAGAATGTTAGTAGCAATATGTGTTTCAAAATTCGAACTTACATACGACGACAACATGTACCCGACTTCTGTTACGTACAGCGCGTGTGTCTTTTACAACTAGATTATCACGATAGTAAACATTTAACAAACAGATTTGGAATGTGACTCATCAGTAGAGGAGCTTCGATTGATTCGGGAACCTGTTTATCGCTAGACTTTTAACCATAGCTTCTAAATTAATCCGTTTTTGTTATTATATCTTCTGAGTTCAATCATTTGGTTTTCTGAGCCTGGTTACCTACTACAAGTGTCTCGCAATCCGACCTACTCTACAGTTGTAAAATCCACGGGAATGTAGCATCTGTTGTTGTTATTTACGCTCAAGTGAGATGACGTTAGGAGCTTCCTCGTTTAATGTCTTAGTAAAAATAAAAAAATGGTTGCCTGTAAAGTCGGTTTTACGGGCGAAGATTTTACGTGACAACGTCTTTTTAAAGAATCAATTTGAAAATCAAAACACTTATTCAGATCGAAGGTTCAAATTTTTGCTAAATAAATTTGAAATTAATTAAAATTTGTAAAATAATAATTAATTAATTTTAAACTAATAATTTACTTAACACTATCAACATTTATCAATAGTATGACATAACCTATAAACTCAGTTTCTCAACTTTTGTGTCAATCTAACAATTAATCAATCAATCATAGTTTACGATAATGAAATATCAGTGTACAATTATTTACCTTTATTGTTGTAGTTGTTGTAAATGACGAATCTAAGCACTCCACATTTTCACTACAGACACAGCTGACGATACTTTAACCACACGTGTGAACTTGTATTATGACGCTTTCTTGTTTTTCCAACGCCAAGAACGTTCGAGAAAGACAAAGACAGAGACACAAGCATGCGCCGATTCAATGCGCCTAATTCTCTAGTGCTGCGCGCGCGGCAGACCGATCATAGTTGAGTGGGAGAGAGACGCAAGGCATTCGGCGGGCCTCTCTCTCGTTCGGTGACTCATCGTAACGTTACCGAGCGTTACACTTTTTCATAAGTGACTCCCAGCCGCAACCTAATTTAAGACGTTGTCACGTCAAAAATCCTTTTAGTGCGTATGTTATATTTTACATCTGTGTTTGATTTCCTTTTCAAATGGACCGAGTTGGTTTTTCGTAAATACTCAATAAATGACGTAGGTACATTTCTTTGTAAAAATCATTTAACGTTGAGTCAGGTAAGGAAGAATATGAAAATTCGCAATTTCGATATTTAGGTTGTTACTATTACCAGATATTTGTCTGACACCACATACATCACCTAGCTGCCGAACGGAAATCAATCGCACGCAATTTGCAAAGTGACAGATAGCGATCACATACTAGTCATCAGCAAATGGAGGTGTGACCTTAAACCTGTGGCTTTGGGTGGCGTACGGCAGCCCGAGGTAGGCGTAGTGCGACGACGCGGGGGTGCGGTACCCCCTCACTGCGCCCTGGCCCGTGGCCACCTGCCGCGAAGGCCGCGCCTGCCGCGACCACTCCAACAACAACAATAGGCTTACTAACACGGCCAGCATCGCGTTGTCCTGCGATCCGCGCGCACGTAATGCTGCTACTGCGAGCCGCCGATCGGTAATTCAGTCGCATCATAAAGGTACATTTACACAGATTTTTCAATTGATCTTCGCCAATGGCTTCAGAATTTATTTTGAGTTTTCTAAGACATTTATGTAGTTGTGTCATTCGTTTTATTTGCGTTTATCTATGTTATTAAATATAGATTCTCAAAAATAATTTCTATAGTATGTTTACGAAATAGTTTCCTTCAGTGGATGCATCCTTATATGATATCATTATCGATGTTATCATTAACAAATGGATTGTTATGAAACACTAACTCGCTAGTTGCGAATGTTCGTCAGCGGTAATAATTATGTTTTGAGGTTATGACTCATTAAGAACAGGACAGTGAAGTGCTAGACAATTATACTGGTATATATTTAATTAAGTGCGAACACGATTGCTTAAATAATAATAGTACAGAATATGGCTAACAAAAATTTTTCAATAATTTGCAAACAACATAATGCTCACTCATTAATTACACTCAATCTAAACTAATGCATTAAACAAGTTATTCCTTTTTGAGAATGAAGCCATTTAAGAAGTTGACAAAACATAAGACTACGAAATAATGCAGGTATGTCGAAGCCTTCATATTGTACGCAGCGTTGCCGTCGACGAAATGCTCATTGTACACCTCCGTCCAGAGATCAAGACGGTCTGCATGGAAGCCGACCTTGGCTGTGGGCTCCAGGTCAATAGACAACCAGTGCTCAGCTCCATTTAACGACTCGTTCAGGTGCTTCCAGCTGACGCCTTCAAATGTAGGTTTCCTGTGAAACATAAATAATTAACTATAACGTTTGGTCAGCAAACTTCAAGATTATATTTGGATTTAAATTCAGTAGAGCACCAATTTTGTGCTCCATAACTTTTTTTCAATTCTTTCATTTCGTACGATGATTGATATAATATATAAAAGACATCTGAGTATATGATCGGATTATGTGTGGCAAAAGAAAGACATTCGCTAATTGTTCCTGTTTACTAATTAAGACTGACATTAACAATTAGGTAATCTGACTATCTCAAGTACGACGTAGTTACACTGTGGTCCTTGTATAGGTTGTTGGTTTAGAAATCATGTCAGCAGCATCTCTGCAATCTTAATTGTTTATTGAAATAACAATATTGTTTTCGCTACTAACTCTAATATAAGTAATATTTACAATAAAAAAAGATTACCTCAAACTTACCCAGTTTTAATAAAGCTCACCCACAAATTAGTTATCAATTCTATAACTTCACTTTCTTTTTCAAAGTCCTCAGTTGTTTCAACGCCGCCTTGAGTAAATAAATAACCCTTTAGATCACCACGCATAGCGCCAAAACGTAACTCAGGTTTCACATTTTGTAATTGCTTATTTAGCTCTCCGACGAATGAGAATTCATACAAATACACCGTGGCGCCTGCGGTAATTAAGGCTCTAGCTAATCGTATGTCAGGTCCAGCGTATAATGCATCTGTCTGATATAACGACAATTTGTTCAAATCGTTCAGAGTAATATCGTTATCACCAAAATACTGTTCCTTTATTGCTTGCACTGTATCTCGTTTTACTTTATCATTATCGAAAACCAAATCGTCAGGCAGAATGGTACTAAAGTCATTATTTAATTCCAGCAGTGATTGCCCCTCATATTGAATGGCCTCCAGAAGTCCGGCATGATTCGGAGAACCAATCATAAAAGTCTGGTTTACAGTTTCGTTATTCAAAACAGCCCAAGGAGTTCGAGACATAAAATCATCCCTTCCAGACGCATTTTCAACACAAGGTTTGATCTGTATATGTTTTGACGCCGTTATGAGTGTCTCAATATCGATATCGACGAACACGCAATCTTCGAATTTTTGTGTTGAGTCTGCAGAATATCTAATCGTCTCTGACAGTTTTATTGCAGTGTCTACGGGATGCCTGTCTATCGCCCAATTTGATAATACAGAACCACTGTCCAAAATCACTTTGCTTATATATTCTGTGGAAGCTGATGATAATGCCAAATATCCGGCAAATGCACTCGATGATCCATCGCCGCTCACAACAATATTAGACGGGTTGCCTCCAAACTTTTCGATGTTTTTACTAGTCCACTGTAGTGCTAAAGTTAAGTCTTTTAATGCAGCATTACCTGGGGCGGTACTATTTTGCAGACATAGAAATCCAAGTGGTCCAAGTCGATAGTTCGGTAAAACTAGAATGACCCCCTGCTGTACCAAGTATTCAGGATCATATACTATTGGATCACCACTGCCAGATTTGAAATTGCTCTCGTGTATGTAAAATAATACGCCAGCATTTTTTGCACCTTTGGGTATAAAGACGCTCAAAGTCAAGCAATTAGCATCGCCAATATAAGAGTTACCCACGATCTGTGGACACCTGATATGATGCGATGGATTATTTAGAACCTCATTCCATTTATTTGGCTCCGTAGGTGCCTGAAAATGTCAATATTATTAGTCAGAGTCATATATCCTATCAGTAATTTAAAAATAGTACGTTAAACATTTACCTCAAATAATTTAAACTTGCCGTAAGGTATATCAAAGTATTTAATAATTTTTCGGTCGTCGTCACTTACTCCGTCTACTGGACCCAAATGAGTTTTTATTATAAATTCTGTTTTTTCAGGTTTTTCTTCAGTATTTTCTTTTCCAACTACATTTTGCATTACTCGTTCAATGTGATTTTTTACGTCGTTAGTATGCTGATGACTAGATATGTACTCATTTTTGATTGTAGCTTTATTTTGTGCTGGAGACGAATAAACAGGTGTCATTTGAGGTACATCGGGGCTTCGCCTGTCTTTGGCAGCGTCAATTGATACCAGTATTTCACCGCCACTAATGCTTACCGAAGATATGGCAGCTGCCACACTCAGTGTGATAAACAGCCACACTACTTTCCATTGCATCATTCTCTACAAATAAAACATGCCTGAAAGTAGAATACCGAGTCATTTTTTTTCACATTGCTTCAAATTTACACATCTAACATGGCAATCAAGAGATTTTAATTTGGCGCTGCAGGTCAAACAGGAAGAACAAAAATTTGTAACTGATTTCGAGGTTTTATCACTACATAGTACTGTTACGCCGGTGGCTTAGTAAAACTTCAAAAGTGATTTTCTGTGACTTAGAAACGTTTTCAGCAGGCTGAAACGTTCGTTTCAGGCCGTTTCAGAAGTAGCTCTTTCACATACTAAAAAATCTAAATTACACCCAAGTTACAGTAGTTTTCAGGCGCCTGAAACATGTTTTCAGTACGTTTCAGGCTACCCTCTATCCAACGCCGCAATAACCTGAAAACCCGTTTTCAGGCGTTTTCAGGACCCCTTTTGAGCCATCAAGCCAATTTCAGTAAAAGGACATAAATTTCAATAGGAGTGAAAGAGATAGCAATAGTAGAAAGAGACAGATATAGTTAGAACATTCGAGAAGTATTAGAATGAGAAAACATCATTAGAAAGAGATAGACAAACACAGAATATTCGAGAAAGATAGTACGGGAATATTCGAGTATTGTGTGACAAGGATAGCACAAGGAAGAGACAGTTATACTCGAAACGTCTCGAACGCGCGACGTCATTCCTACGCGCTTATGTATTGGACTACACATTCGAGTGTGTCCGCGAATGTTCTGGCAAAAGTGGCAAGTACCTTAGGGGAACTATATAAGGCTGTGTCCGGCCGCCAGGAGGAGTATTGTTTTGCGATACAGTGCGAAAACATCTAAGAAGTGATATTACTAAGAACTAAGAAGCGACTTTCAGTGCTTTCAGTGAAGTGATTAGTGACTGTTAGTGTGCTAATTAATAAAAGTTCAGTGTTTTGGTAGACCGCCGTTTGATTTACTGACCTCGTAACAGTACAAAACAAAGTCGCTATCTCTGTCCTTATATCTTTAAGTATTCTTAAATCTTTAAAACTACGCAACGGATTTTTTTTAATAGATAGAGTGATTGAAGATGATGAAGCACCCGACATGTTTTGTTCAATCATCACAGCTCATATACGTCCCCACCGAGGGGCTCGAGCCTACCCTAACTACGTTAGGGCGATTAGGCCTTAGTCAACCACGCTGGCCCAATGCGGGTTGGTGTTTTGTTCAATAATATCAATTTTTCAATTGATTACAGCAGTTTTAATTTAGATTTTGTAATTCATCAATTTCAAAAACGTGTTTTTTTAATTATAATTAATTATATTACAACGTTCACAGTTTTTCTGTAGTGTATTTAATATCAGCATTGCACCCGTGCGAAGCCGGGGCGGGTCGCTAGTTGATGAATAAATCTATCGATTTTAACTTAACATAACTTTCTTTTATATTATCTTTTTATTGCTTGCTAAATCTAGAGTTTGTAGTAAATAGGATCAGTGAGAGACAAATTACTTTTAAATCATCGTGATGTTAATAGCAACAACCATGAAATGGAATTTATCACTAATGTTATACTAACTACTACACTAATAAATACTTAACGCTAGTAAGTAAAGAAAACCGCAAAGCTGTAAATACTTGTATGTTAAGTCTGCGTTGTTTTATAAAGAAAACATCGCCATCAAGTCGCATGTCTTTCTGTGTTCTACAGATTGCGTTTCGGCGAGGCTCGGAATATGCAAATCCATTAATAGATTCCGTTTGCACCACCTTCGAACGACACGAAGTTGCGCGAGTTTTCATCCTTGTTGACATTTCAATTCGCACCAATCGATTCGCGTCCAGATTTATTGTATAATGTTCAGACTCCATAAAACTAGCTGTTCGTTCTTGGGGAAATGTATCTATGTTTAACAAACTTCCGCAAAGTGTCATTGATTTGCCTTTGTATAAATTTAAAATCCATATCAAAAAGACACTCATGAGTAAAGGTTATTATAAAGTAAGTGACTATCTAAATGATCACACTATTTGGGAATAGGGACACTATTCATAGAGCCATGTTTGGTAACAACATTATTTATAATATTGTATTATTTTTATATGTGTATGTAAACAATCGTATTAGGTATGATTGTATCTTATATTATATTGTATTTTTATATCATATTATTATAATTATTAACATTGAAAAGAGGAGATAAGAAATAGACCTTCAGAGTTTCTTGCCTGTTCTTCTCGAGAAGGCTCTCCCAATTTCCGAACAGGTGTCGAGTCAATATTTTTTTTTTCCTTATTCGTACGTACGGACAAGGTTTTTGTTTTTTTTTAAGCTTTTTTTTTTGTTTTGTTTGTTGACGTCAATAAGTGCCTGTAAAGGTCTATGTTGAATAAAGATTATTTTGATTTTGAATGCGAACTGCCAATCTTTTGTATGAGGGTTGGACTGTTTGCTAGGACTGCTTGGTGGTCAACGTCTTTGCCCCGGAAGCCGCTACAGCCGCGTCTGTCCTCGTCTTCATGCATGGTGGAAACTTCCGAAACGAGTAGGCTATAAGCGCTAAGAGCTCTGTGGGCAGAGACCTAATCCCTCGATAGCCACACGACGTAGTCATAGCAACACCATTTCATTAATAGTATTATGGATGCATCGTTAAGGAGCATCGTTGGCATCATCTTGACTTCATTAAACGATATTGAAGCCAAACGGGATCGAATCCATATTAAAAACGTGCGTTTGGGGCGGCGGTGGTTAATCGAAGCTTGCCTAGACGGACTGCGCGCTTCTGCGCTCTCTAGATATATCGCTAACACCCGTCAGTTTTTATCCTAATATAAATCTTGCTAAAAAAAGCTAAAATACCCATGTTTATATTTATTTTTTAATGTATCATAGGTGGTCTTAGGAGTCGATTCATTCAGTTACCACGGCGCTTATACTAATGTGATTCAACATTATAATTCGGTTAGATTGGATATGAATCTTAAATTTTTGTGATGCTCGATAATTTCAACAGAGAAAGCTGGAGTCTGTCATCCAAATATTTTTTTCTGAAAATACTGCTACTGTTCAGTTGTGATACAAAAGCTCGAAGAAAGAAACTTATATTGATTGAAAAGCGTCTCATCTAATGATGAACAGTAAACTGCATTAATTAACCACTATTGATGTAATTAAGGTTTATTATGTCCCCGAAGGCAGATTGAGGTGGCCTTCCATTAGGCTAATAACTCGACTATAGTTGTGGGCTTGTTCGCCTGTACACCACTGTTTACGAGCACATGAGCGACCTTTGTAATTATCAGAGAATGCTTTCTATCAATAATAATTTTGTCCGATAGACTTAGTGGTAATTGAATGAAAAATTGGCCGCAATTAAAAACTTAGACTTTACTCACCGGCACGTGATCTGGCAACCACTCCGAGTATCCAGCTCGGCACTGACCCGAATTGGTACCACATGAGAACCGTATCGATTTTTGATAAGGAACTGTCACCCACAGAAGTGTAAGTAAACAGCAAAAACAATTTGAACAAATTAAGATTTATGTAATCACTTTCGAACCTCAAGGGAGTTATTCGATTGCCGAGAAAACTTACCTTCTCCACTAATTGAATCTCTAAGAGTAATCGGGTAGGGTATATATACCTAGCTAGCTATATAATATAGGTTAGGGTGCCATGTATTTATATCGCTAGAATAAATTTGCTTTTGGATACGAAACTTTAACGATACGACGGGATACTTCCTGCTTTGGTTCTGTTTACGTTAAATATCCATTTTGACAGCATTCAAATCAAATCAAATCATAATTAACTTTGTTCAAATATTTTTTTCCTACCACCCATTCAGGTCGTATTCTAGCTGAGAAGAAGAATGACCGCAAGAAACTTATCAGCTTTAGCAAAAGTAATAATAACATTTACAATAAATTATGTCGTTACCATGCAACGTCCTGTATTTACAATTTTTACGGGAAAACAAATATTTTCATCTTAGAATGTAATGTCTTCAAATCATCATTGACTTTGTAAATAGCCCTTACTCATTAGCGTCTTTTTAACATGTTCCTTGAACTTATGAAAAGGCAATTAAGCTAAACTATATGGAATCTTGTTATAAAAATACATTTGCCCTTAAAGAACCTCTAGTTTTTTGTAGATTATATACGTTGGAACGGCAAATTTAATTTTATTTCTTGTGTATAAATTTACTTCTTTTTTTTTAATTATCTCTGTAATGTTTCCGATCGATTCAATGAATGAAAATACATCGAAAACTCAGTTATTCTGGCTAAATTGTTATCAATTCGTTTCAGGAGTCAATAATCACATGCATCCATTTCTTTAAAAACTTTCAGTTTTCATGCCTCTTAAAATTTCATTCGAGAGAGATAACATTAGTGTTAAAGATGGCAGCAACAGACGATATAGGATTTGAATGTCTTCGTAGTCACGTCACTTAAGCGTTAAGCGTATACACTTTTGAACGTTCCCGTATTCATATTATCGGCACATTTCGTTTTAACTGACCTTTTATTGGCGTTTTGCGCTTCACTATTACAATCAGTACATTCATCCATCCATTTTTCGCCCACAAGACATCACTCACCTATTCTCAGACGTGGACGGGCAGTAAACATGCGTAGCTCAGGATAAGCCCCAGAAAAGTTCTTGGACAGTACAGTCAATCTGTCGTAAAATAAATTGTTTCAGTGATAAAATTACCCCAAGGGTAAGTCTTGTTTTTTCTGTTGTAAAATGACGTCACTAAGCTACATTGGCGATGGGCATGTTCAACGCGTAGCAGTATTTTAAAAAACTCAAAAACCTTAAAACAAAAAATGCGCATTGTAGGTGGTCCTAAAGTCTCAAAAAAGTGTTTTTCACTCTGAAAATATCATTTTAATAGAAAACTTTAAATGGAAAAGTTGATTCTTACGTTGTTATAAACAAAGGTTGCGCAAAGGTATGATAAATCCAATAATGCGGTTTTGCTTTTGTCAGAACTGTGCCGACGCCAACGGAGATGTAGATAGAAGGACGTCGTGCGTTTCCCGAAATAATTAAATTAAATAGGTTCTTAGTTCCTCGCATACCCTAAGACAAAACATCGAACGGCGAATTTCAAGTACTGAGCGTTCCCGGTCCTACTTAGTAATATAATTTATGCGAAGAATGATAGTAACAGACAAGAGATAGAAATCGCACTACTGCGTCGAAACTGTGCTGCCTAACTTTGAGCAATAGGGAGTTAATCTCTTTTTTGTAAAGAATCTTAATTTGATCCTTGCGTGTTAGTAAACCATATAATAAAAATATAAAAATTTTATACACTCGTTAAGTACTATTAAAATTTAATATTTTCAAATTTCGCGCGTAATTAGACGAAGGCGCCGCACGAGTTGTTACTCTGTAGCGATGACGTCAATACGGCATGTAAATAATAAACAAAGCTCTATGTTTGATGCTATGTATTATTATATTCATAATTTAAAAATGAGTTATTATCTTTTATATATAAACAACTAATAAAGGAATAATAATAAAAGAGTAATACACATCGATGTTATAATACTCCGTAACTCGGCAGAACAAAAGTCGGGATTTGCAGCAAAAAATTTTCCGACCATTAATGCATTTATTTTTGGTATATTCGTACTATCTCTTTTTACAAAACTGCTTTCCATAGTGTGATTCACGTGAGATTCCAATTTAACTTACGTATTTATAACGTTCTCTTACATTGAAAAGCAACCTACAAACTCTTTTTTTATTGTTTTACGGTTTATACGTACTATGATTCATAATGACATTGACACGCATAAGTTTACAGTACCTTATGACGTCACGAACATGGCGGCCTATGTTTCGCTCTTGTTTTACGTATAGATTAAAAAAGTGAATACTTTGAAACTAATTTTAATATTATTTTTGTTATGTTATGTACTTAAACATGATGGTTCCGACTAATTAATGCATAAGCTATCATAGTTATATGCTTTTAGATCTTTTCTAATATTGAGGGAAGTACCCTATTGGTGTAAGTTCATTTAGCGAGAACGAAGATGTTCGTCGTTCCGATGCTATGTTTGATTGGCGTAACAGCCTATTTCCGTCCCGTATGTTTCATTTAGTTATAATTTAGTGTAACATCAAGAGGTAAGTAAGTACATGTTTACTTACCTACATTCAGTTTTTTTACGTCATCGCTACATAGTATAAAACAAAGTCGCTATCTGCCGTCTGTCTGTCGCTACGTATGTTTAGATCTTTAAAACTACGCAACGGATTTGGATGCTGTTTTAAATAGATAGAGTGATTCTTAAGGAAGGTTTTTATGTATAATACATGAATAAAATAATAATAAAAATAATAATAATAATAATAAAATAATATAAAATACTAAATATACTAATATAATAATAAAAATATAATAATAATATACAATATTTACCGACTCACCGAAAAAAACAAACTCATTATAATAGGCCCGATAAATCACAGGACAAAATAAACAAATGTTAATATCTGATAGAACATTGCAGTAATAACACCATAATAAACAGAAACGATACAGATAAAATTTGTAGTAATATGCCGAACTAAAGACGAAGTAAAACTAGGATATGGCGTCAAAGAAAAGTTATGTTATTCTATAGTCCTGTCCACAACTGGTGTAATCCGAAATCATCTCTAATAGCTTGAAATATTAATCAAAGATACTTTGTTCATAAACCCTAACAAAAAGCAGCCATACACTTACACATGCCGCATTGTAGATAAGTTTTTGCAAATATGACTGAAAACAATATTAATTATTCACCAACCACACTACCACACATCACAATTCTTATTACTTGGCTACGCCCGTAATACAGTTAGAAACCAGCACTCAGCGCTTATAAAATTAAAATAAACAATATAATAATAAATAATAATAATCTTTATTTGCAAAAAACATTTTTCTATTTTAGTTATGACATATTATAAACATATTCAGAAATAATATATTATAGTTCTATAGCCGTACATAAACTATCAGCATCCATTACCGAACTAGATACAGATCTGTGTTTCGGTTTCTGGCGCCTCTAGCCTCGAATACTGTGCTTAGCATATATAACACGTCACAAATGTATAAATTAAGGTAGCAGAAAGTAATTTAATGAAACTTATTCTATATAAATTGTGTAGTGTAGTGACCTCTCAAGTGTTATGAGGTATGAGTGGATGTGTGTGAGAGAGGGTGTATGGATGATATTAAGAGTTATCAAACTGTATCTAAATTAGTTACAATATGAAATAGAATATATATATATAAATAAAGTAATAGTCATGGCTTACAATTCCACACAGTAATACCAATAGTCATACATATATTTTTCATCTTATTACAGAAATTATTTCTTCAGTTTTGTCGTACGATTTGGTTAACAACCAATTAGTTACATTAAGTACACAGTTGTGTAGATTCAATTTAAATATGTTAAGCAATCTATTGATCTTATTATATAGGAACGATTCTAAAAATATACTAAATTTTTTCACGAAATCTGTCTTAGGATGATAGGTTCTAGCACAAACATTACCAAGTCTCTTTTGCACTCCACCCCGCAGAATGCAAGTGTTTTGTGTTGTTTAATGATTATGGATAAAATAAATAACTGGCGTACGGTCAAAACTTCACAATATTGATAGAGCTGCACAGTTGGGAACGTGAGCGGTTTAAAAGTACAGATCTTCAATATTGCTCTCTGTGTTACCTCCAATCTTTTTAATGTAGTCTTATGAACTCCTCCCATACCGATATGCAGTACTGAAGTAAAGACTGGCAGAGAGCACAATATACTTGTTTCAGCAATAGCAGGTTCTAGTACATTCCGCAATGCCTTAAAAGCGTAAAATAATTTTTCTAATTCTTTTACTCACTGCATCTACTTGTGCTTTAAAATTTAAATTCTCGTCAATAACAATACCTAGATATTGATGTTACTAGTTTTTTCCATGTGGTAACAAAAGCATGGCACATTATCGTCAACATTACACGAATGGAATATATTTTAAGCTACTATGTTGCAACTGACGAGCATAAATGAAAAAGGTATTTACAAGATTTGATGTAATATAGTTTCATAGTCATGGATAGTAGTAAATTACTATTCTTATTAGCTACTATGAATGCAAATCGAGCTTTGATGAGCGAATAGAAAAGGTCATGTATTTAGTTTTTTCAGGATTTAGTGTAAGTAAATTTATTCCGTAACCATATTTGGACCTTGTTAAATCCTTTCTGGGCCTTTCAAATACTTCCTCCAAGATTTTGCTGCGAAAGTAAGTACAGTATCGTCCGCATACGAGATAATCATTCCCTGAGAAGAACTAATATGAAGAAGGTCATTGATATAAATTAAAAATAAGGTAGGGCCCAATATACTACCTTGTGGTACACCGCAATATATTTGATGATCCTCACTATAATACTCTCCTATTTTCACACGTTGGTGCCTGTTAGTTAAGTAGTCTATAAAAGTTTAAGTTGTTTGTCCCTTATACCTAAAAGTTCTAGTTTACTTATGAGCCGAGAAATACAAACGGTGTCAAATGCCTTGGCTAGGTCTATGAAAATTGATAGGCATTTATTACCTTTGTCCATATTCTTTGAGAGAAAATCCGTCAGGCAATGCACTGCGTCACTAGTGGACTTTCCTCGCCGAAAGCCAAATTGAAGGTGAGATAAAAGGTTGTTCTTCTCTAGATAATTAACCAAACGTTTATTCATAAGCCTCTCCAGAACCTTTGAAAGTGAAGGTAAAACAGATATAGGCCTGTAATTACTTACCTGTGTTTTATCACCAGATTTATGTATTGGGACAATCTGAGATTTCTTTAGATCGTCTGGGAAAATACCGTTTTCAAAACATGCATTAAAAATACGCGCAAGCGGATGTGCAATCGTTTCAGCATTATCTTTTAAGATATTACTGGATATCAGGTCATGACCAGTAGCACAGTTAGATTTTAGCGAACGGATTATCATCTCAACCTCACAGCTATCTGTACTCTCAAGAACAAAGGATTTATGAAACGCATTTTCATTGCCTGCTCTGCTATTCAAGGTGTAGCTATTTTGAATTTTTTCAGCTAAATTCTTACCAACGTTAGCAAAAAATTGGTTTACTAGATTAACCGAGTCTTGTGGGTGGGTGGGCTATTGATAATAATTCTTTAGGATATTTTTTTAGTTTAGATGTGTTTGTGATTTGTTTGATAGAGTCCCAAAGTTTTTTATTATTATTGCCGGCTTTTTTTATTAATTCTTTTTCATAATTTGTTTTGACTTTACTTAATATTTTGCGAAAAAAGTTTCTGTATCGGGTATACGTAATTTATAGGGTTATATTATCAGGATCTGATTTTTTTAAAGATGTAGTTTGTCTCTATTTTTAATGCACCTAAGAAGCCCTGGAGTTATCCAGGGCTTAATGATCCTTTTCTTTTTAGGTAAGGTTATAGTGGTAGTATTATTTTTTATAATAATTTTTACTTTATTAACAAACTGAGTAAGAGCGATATTAGGGTTTTCGTAATTAAGTAAATTATTCCAATCCTCGTTTCTAATGTTATTCTGAATGGATTCCAAGTCTAACCTTTCAATATTTTCTATAGCATATCGATTCCTAGACGGCTGTGTTTCACTCATGCACAAAAGTATAGACTTATGGTCAGTGATTGATGTTTGTAAGACCCAAGTAGAAGAGGCAGTCTTAGTCTTGAGAAGCACGTGGTCAATACAAGTCCCGCTTGCATCTCGTGTGATTAAATGATGAGTAGGAAACAATCCATGGTATGCCATTTGGTTTTAGGTAATTATCTGTAGATACGCAGGAGTATTCTGAACCAATATCAATATTAATATCTCCAACTAACGCTATGTTATGAAATCTGGACAATTTACTTAAGGAAACATTTAGAGATGATAGAAGACTAGATTAAACGAGTGAACGATAGAATGAAAAGAGCCGATATGTGTTGAAAGTAACGATATATTATACAACTGCTTTTATAGGTGTCATTTTAATTATTACACAATTGCAGTCAAGTACATCATGCTCCTCAATTGGTAATTTATAGAGTCTTTAATGTAGACCACTACTCCATCATTTTGTTTATTATTATTATTGCTACAATACTGATTGTAGCCATGTATAGTAGGCAGATTTGTTACATGTCTTAACCAACACTCTGTTAGTACCAAAACTTCGCATTCGTGGTCCAATTTTTGAAGCAAACGAATATTCTGAGTGAGTACTTTAAATGACTTTTGTAGTGGAGCATTTAATTTGCATTCATCGACAGTACAGGCACAAGATCTGCCTATATTACTATTGTCTAGTTCATTTGATATTATATTTAACGATTCTACTGTGATAACCTAAAAATCGTATCTTATTAAACTAGGACAGCATGGTTTGCTACTTGCTATAAAAGTGAAGAGCACAAAAGTACTATTAGAACCTATTTCAAATAAATAAAGAACCTTAATATATTTAAAAGTAAAGACCAATGATTATTTCAATCTGAAAGATTTTTCAAATAAGTTACGCAATTTAACGATTTGCATCATGATACCGTAACTAACACCTTTAGAACTTGGTGTAAACGTATGGACAGTATGGACACTGCAATATGTGTAGGCAAACATAATAAACTTTTCAACCATCAAGATTGAATATAAAATAAACTTATGATAGATTTTTGTATGATTTGTTGTATGGAATAATATTTAGAATTTATATTTAGGTAAAGGCATTCGTAGTTGGCATCATTACTGTATAAAACCATGGTAACCTCCATATATAAAAATTTGCTGTACATTAAAATATTTAAAATAAAAATTATGAAACTAATGAAGATTAAACAACCATCAAGTATATATTTTAGTGTGTGTTTGTATAGTATTTTGTGTAAACTTAAACATATTTTATTATAAACTAACTTAATGACATGTGAAAACATAATATGTTTCTCTTCCGTGATAACAAGAATTAATGTGAAAAGAATACATAGGCAAACTACTCTAATCGCAATTAAATATAGTCAAACTACTGATTTCCTTAAGTTCTCTATGTCGGCTTCAGATAAAATTTTGATCTGTGGCAGGTTTTCTTCTTTTCTCATATAAACTGTTCCGTGTGAGGTCCAGCAGAATTTATAATTATATTGTTTTTGAAAAGCTCTTGCAGAATGGAAGAGTTTTTGTGTTTTCAAGGTTAAAGATTCAGCAATGTACACAGGGTTCGGGGGACCCTTTATAGATAAGTGGTTAGTATTCAGTTTTTCACCAATTTTTCTGTTTTTATTAAAAAGCTTTACAGAATCCAAGAATTTTTCTTTCAGCAAGACTGTCGTAAATTCAACGATTATCGGGTAAACATTGTCTTTCGTTTTTATTCTGTATATATCATGAATGGCGTTGGAAGTCAGATCTATATTAACTACTTTTCCAACATTTTCAACAATCGTGCAAAGATCTTTTTTCCTTTCATCGGGTTTTCTAGGAATATTCTTTATCTCAATCCCGCATGCTCGTGTTTTCCTTTCCTGCATATGAATCCTTTCTTCTAAAAGTGCAATTTTTTTTGTGTGTTCCTTTTTTTCCATTTCTAACTGGGATATTCTTTGTAGGAATTCATCATATTTTGCAGTCACCAGCTCCACACTTGTAGTTAATTGGGAATTCTGTGAAGTAAGATTGTCAATGGTGGCCTGTAGCTTATTAAATCTTATATCCTGTTCCTTCGAGAAAGCCAAGAACATTCTTCTAATAACTTCCGTGATGCTGTCCTCATCCTCCTCCCGCCTCCTTTTCTTTCGATCATTTAGCGATAAACGAAGCTCCGGTGTTGAAAGATGATGTTGTGGTATATTATTATCCACAATTTCAATTTCATCGGGTTTGTTGAGATTAGTCGCCGACGAAGATGATGCCATCATACTGGTAGCGGGGGAGGTAGGTGGGGGGGTGCGTTTTAATGGCATTATTATTATTTTTTTATATATATAATAGATTAAACAGCACCCGTTGAACACCAGGGCCGCAGCACTGTGCCGGAGGTGTGAAATTACCGTAAAATCGTTTTCGAAGTAAATGCCTATAATCAAGTCGCACGATAACAATTTTTTACTATTTTTGTGCGTTGCGCCTAGTATGTGTGTTTAGAACAGGTTTTCAAACACAGTCTGAAAAAGTTGAATAAATAAGGACAGGAATATCAGTCCCTCTCGTTCTTGAATCAGAATTTTTCCTTTAGCTGTCTTGGTCACAGGGACGCAGCACTATGCAGGAGGTAAAACCAGTATGAAGGTCGCACCGTGATAACTTTTCCGTATTTATGAGCTCTTCTAGTATGTAAACCTGTTTTGAGCCAGGTTAGAGCAAGCATACTCTTAAGGGTGTTAAAAAGTACAGTTGTATCAGTCTCTCTCTTCTTGAATTAATTAAGTAAATAGGGATAGGTATGTCAGTCCCTCTCGTTTCTGAATCAGCAACAGTATTTTGTGACGCTTTGTGTTGTGACCAAATTCAATAACTTATGTTATCCCAGTTATTGAGGTATAATAAAATTAATCATTGAGTAAAAAAAAATAAGAAGACTTCCCATCACCAGTTAGTACCAGGATCGCAGCGGCAGATAGGAGTAGATAGTATGCCAGTAGATTAGGCGTTGGATAGTATGCCAGTAGATTAGCGGTGCGGGGTGTGCGTGCATAACCGGCACGACTATGCAATAAGCTTGAGTGAGACAGCAAATAATCAGCGGTGATATCGAAACTCTTTCTAGTAGCCGTACTAGGCGGTAAGAATAACAAGCAGCGTTAAAAGCTAACTCACGTACGCTCGGTCTTCGCCACTCCTCTTTGATCAGCCACCTCCTTACGACTTATGCAGTCCTATTTTTTGAGTCAATATTTCAACATTAATATTTTTATTTTAAATAATTTTATCTATTATACGGAGTCACGTCTGCACCTCACAGAGATCCGGGGGGAAGGGGATAATATAGTAGAGAAGCACTGGTAAAGAGCTATGGCAGCTTCCCATACATCATTTTATTAAAAAATAAAGTAAGCGTCTATGAATGAAATATACCTTGCTTAAAAGAGCATGTATTGCTGATTAATAAGAAAATAAAATCGTAATTTAAGGAGTCCAGAATTTTGAGCAATTTTGCATAGAAGTTTTATAGGTTATGCCTTTATTAACCATATTATTTGGCGCAACAACAACAAAATGCAACAGATTTAGTGTATTAATACATATGTTACAATTAACATAATATGCGTGTGCTCACAGAGGATCTGCCATGGCTACCACCGCGACCACTCATTTTGGCTTCAGAACCTTATAAACAACAATATCCAAGAAACAGACCAAAATCAGAATCCTTAAGCACACCCAAGTCACAAAAGCAATATCACAGTCCGAGTCGTATTATTAGTGGCGAAAACAAGAGCCCTTAGGCAGTCCGGGTCAAAAATTATAAAGAAAACGGGGGCAAAGCAGCGAAAACACACAGAACACACTCGAGCGTTGGCGCAAGGGAGCTGAGAACTTGGTTACTAGTCTGTGAAGCTGAGTGATATACTAATCTGTGTGAGTGATGAAAAATAAAAACGAAATGTCAAACGTTATTTTTTTGATAGCTCTGGATAAGAGTCTCTAAGCCAGCGCCCATTTTCATGTTAATTGCCAAAAAAGGTTTTTAATACTGAATTTCATTGAAATAATTTAAAATCTGTATAAACATAAATACACTAAACCAAAAATTACATTAGCTATAATCGTAAACAATTTAAACCTCATATTTTACAACAAACATTCATGATTTTAATATTTCAAAAATAATTATTTAGTCTGGCAACCTTGTACTAAAACATTGTCATGCCGGAAAAGTAAAATAGCTACTTTTAATTAATTACTTTTTAACCTGGCCTTACCTAAATGTGCCAAAATCATCAAAAATAGTTTATGAATATTTTATCATTGGTTGCTGTGAGTTCTTAAGACGGTTTCAAAAATAGTGAATAAAAATCTGCCATAGCTCTTTAGAGGTTAAAAGCTCTTAAAGTTCATTAAATCAAGGAACACTTTGTATCAAACATATTTGCGTGAATTTGTTAACGAAACTAGTTCCGATATATTAGGTTAATAAAAAATACTTAGTTCTACCACTTCAATTTAGTTATGGATCTTTTGTTAAAATAAATCATTAATATCACCCATACAACACTTTCCATCAGAGCAGTACGTAAGTTATACGTTATCAGTTAACCGAAAGCTCGTATAGTGTTATCACGCTATCTTGGCACTCGCTGATAGCCACGCACTACCTTTCAGCACCGACCGTGTTACGTGTTATCAGGAAATTCAGAAGCTACTACGGACCAAGTTAAGTCTTAGTTAAGTTAAGCGTAAGCTTATCCTGCTGAAAGCAGAAAGCTCCAATGCCGTAACTATTGACCGTGTGTTTCTAGGTTTTTTAGCAGCACCAGGAATCCTCCCGTCAATACCACCAACTGTGAGCCAGTCTCAAGGCAACACTAGTCAATACCGGCAGAGGATTCGTAGACCGCGACATGTCCTTAAGCGACCCCCCTAACTAACTCACGCAGGAACTTCTAGACCTGCAAGCGGCGGCGTCTGAGCCGTCGCTCCCCCTTGTCAACCCCTAAACGGCAGCCTTCTGCTTAGCCTGAATAGGATCTTGTCAATACTGGCCGGTCCCACTTTGGAGATTCGTGCCTTCTTCTAGCGCATATACCCTCACCATGGGTAGCGCTAACCGTGCCTCTCCTGAGGTGCGGCCCTCTCGTCAATAAAGCCAGTAGGGTTAATAGGACCAAAGGCTAGGCTGAGTTTAGTTGGTAGGTCTGTGTAGTCGAGCCGTCTCGACAGTACCAGGAGTCCGACATAATCAACCTCTGCTTCTCTGTTGCGTCATCTGCTTGCCTGTTGCGTTGGTATCCATGATGGATTCTCAGCCTCCTCTCCTGAGGAAAAAAAAAAACCAGGAATCCTTAACCTTATTTTTTGAGGGGAAATGCTCCTTATGCACCATGACACCGCGCTGGCTGGTCGCGGCCGTGTGTGGGGCTCTCCGGTCAAACGGACCGGCCTACCCACTAACACCCCCCGGTGTCCTCTGAGCCCGTATCGTGGGCGCGTGGCGGGGTGCGTTCTCGCGATTCTACCGCCACGACGTCCCATAGGCCGGCTCGGCCTGTTGATGGTATGGTCGAGCCTCCGCCAAGAGGGGGGGGAGGGAGGGGGGTGTCCGAGAACACTAGGAAACCCCACAGGTAGTGAGGCACTGAACTCCATACACGGTAGCCAGCCGTGTACGCTGCCTTCTCGCAGGGTCATTAGGCGGGCCTATTAACCTAATACAACATTACAATGTTTTTAAGGCAGCTACAACATACAGTACAAAATACAACAGTTAAACATAGATTACACTTTTACAAAAAAAAAAAACATAGATGAAAATAACATAAAAAACATAGATGAGAGAGTCAAATAAAATAACCTTATCTGCTACCAAAAAATGTAAAAAAAATTACATACTCAACAACTCTGTTATTGTTTTACCGTGGGAGAGCCATGCTTCGGCACGAATTAGGCCGGCTCGACCGGAGTGATACCCCGGCCTCACAGAAAACCGGCGTAAAATAGCGCTTGCGCTGTGTTTCGCCGAGTGAGTGAGGGTACCGGAGGCACAACCCGCCCTTCCCCCTTTATTCCCTTTTAAAAGGCCGGCAACACATCTGTGACTCCTCTGGGTGTCCATGGGCAACGGCTATCGTATACCATCAGGTGATCCGTTTGTAAAAAAAAGAAAACTAAATTGTTAGAGAGAAAGAGAACATATGACTATATCTGCGTGTCCTGACAATCCAGTAAAATATAATATTATATAAATACTAGCGGATCCGACAGACTTCGTGCTGTCAAAAAGATTTGTAAAGTGGCAGTTTTTTGTTCCTACTTGAAATGACATATGATGACATGAAATTTGTTTGACAGAACTAACGTCACTTTTTTTGTCTTCGATTGTTTTGCCAAAGTTTCAAATTGGCTGTTATGTATTAATACAAATTGTTTGTATATGGGAGTATAGAAAGATGTTGATTTTACACTTTCTCAAGGTTTTTTAAAATTTTCTCTACGTACAAACCTTCTCTGGACTTCTACGAATAATTCAAGACCAAAATTAGCCAAATAGGTCCAGGCGTTGTTGAGTTATGCGCTTACCGACACATTTTGCGATTTTTATATATAAGATTTCAAGCAATGATTATTTGCTACCTAAGCTTGCCGCTATAATAACGTTATAAATATTAACGTTATATTACAGCGCACACACACCCACTCACACTCACTCAGATATATACACATACACCTCAAACAGTAACCAATTTGTTATATATTTATGTTTAAAATAAAACAAATTAAATATATAAACATATAAATAAACAATATTTATATACAAAAACAGTTGTATATAAATAATTTTTAATCCTGTGTCCGCGCAATTTTTTCGCTGGGTAACGTCAGTTACTATAGTAATATTCTGCCATTATGCTGTTACATTTCTATTACAAGTCGGCGTACATCAGGGATCAGTGTTGAGCCCTTTGGTTTTTTAACCTTGACTATGGATGACATTACAAAGGACATATACCTTGATGAACGTAATATGCTGGTGATATTGTTTAAAAAAATACTAAGGAGAATTTTATACCTATATTATTTAAAATAAACATATAGTTAAATCATGTTAGTATCCTACATCAAGTTAAACTTCAACTCGGCTTGCACAAAACCGACTAATTATCTGATATTCTGATAGTGTAAAGGAAATTAACTGTCCCATGTATTCGCCGACGCACAGAGAGGTATTTGACCCAAAAAGCTGGCCAAAAATATTTTACACTTTTAATGGCTGCCTAACAATGTTTTATTTAAGGTTTTGCTTGAATAAGGTAAAAAAAAGGCATACGTAATATATACAATCATTTATTCTTCATTTTCATCTTCAAAACTTACATTTGAAATGTCACTTTCTACTAATAAATTTACAAGATCAGCTGAAAATTGTATTTTTTTTTAATTAAGAATAAAAAAAAACAAAAATACAAATATGAGGAAGAGGAAGCCTCTTCCTCATGCCCGTCAGGACAGGGCCAGAGGTTAAGAGGAGCCTGTTTAAAACATCTGCGTTGCAAGCTACCGGGAAAACTTTCTGGTGTAGCTGTGTCTGAACATTCTAATATGTTTGTTGCGTGCTTCTGCAGCTTCTTCAGACAATTGTCCTATTGGAAGAATGGCTTCCGTTATTACTTCAGCCCCATGGCGCAATATTTTATGCAAGGTCGGAGACATAGGGTAAAAGTTATATAAAGAAACGTACAATTTAGCCGTTTCTTGACAATAATTTTCAAATTTCTCTATGTTTATCTTTAAACCACAGCACAATGTGTCTAAAATAATTTTAAATCTGTAAATTAAATTTAAGTCTATACCGGTAATTGCTGCAGATATGTTATAGTTAACAAAAAAGCGTCTACTCGTGTTCCCATCATTGGTGTTGCCAAAGTTTGCTTTTGGTATAATATCCACTAATAGACCAAGTTGCTCGCGGAACTTATCTTGGATTTCTTTTTTTCTGTTCTCGACTATTTGTTTCTCCTCAGCAGTAAGGCGCATATTCCATTTGTATCCTTTGAGCCACTCCGCATTGGTTTCAAGGAATCTGGCCTTTGTTTTGCGAGCAGCTGTCCATTTTTGTTTAAATTGATGTTTTATAACTGACAATTTTTGCTTAATATTAGCAATATTTTGATCATTTTCATCATACTGATTGATCAGTTCTTTTTCCATAAAATTCAACTTTTCGTTAAAAATTGAGGTGTTTGAGCTTTCCATTATATCGAACAAGTCATTTCGAGACAAAAACTTCACTCCAGACGAGCCTATAACAAAAATACATAAAATATAAGTAAAATTTCGTTAAGTAAAAGTTTATATGTTTACAGAAAAAAAATCACGAAAAATAGGCGGGCGTATTCGGGCGGCTGTTTTGTTTTTAATTACATCCTATAAGGTCTACTTTACAACATACAATAGAAATTTTGACTTAGAAATGATGAGAAACTTATTAAAAAGTCCTTTGATTTCTCAAAATGTGTTTTCATACGAGTTTTTTTTCGTGGTTACATCTTATGGATATAATTAAAATAATATAATAAATTAGCTGTTGAAATTATGTACTAAATATAATACATACCTGGTTGTTCAGAATCCATAGTGAAAACCAACACAAAATCGTTCAATCACGAGATAGGAGATATTTTAGAACACTAAAATCTGAGCGCATCGAACAATCACACGTACACTTTAACAGAACGGTAACTTCCGACTGAGCTTACGTCGTGTTGGGCGGCGCTAGAGCTTTGTCTTTATTGTTATTGTATGGAGAGGTTATACTAATTTAAAAAAAAAATTGCTTTGAAGGGGTAGCACTAATTTAAAAAAAAGTGATTTTGGCCAGCTTTTTGGGTCAAATACCTCTCTGTGCGACGGTGCTAATTGGCTGTATTGGAAATAGCGGGGTGTAGAGCTGGAATATCTCAAATCATGAAATTAAAATATGATAAACCAAATCTAAGTACTGTATTCAAAGACACGTAGTCTATGGGAGACTTCGAAGGTGCAAAATGGCCTATACATCACGATGGTCAGGTTAGTGGGCTCGTTGTACTGACAAACCATAGCCCACATGCAACCCAACCTTAGCCCATTAGGAGTGTCCAATTATCACGACATCCAACACTTACTGATCATCTAATATTAATCCACAGATGGGTTATGGGCCCATAACCTCTAATAAATTAAACGCTTGAGTCACGGATATGAACTGACTTTATTTGACATCTGATAATTTGACACACAGTATTACATACTTAAAATTAAAAGTAAAAAAATCCTTTTTTAAAAACAAGCTTTTATTAAATGCGCTAAAAAGAACAAAATAAACTTTTAATACATATAAAAGCTTGTCGCGAGATTTACTTACTTATAGAATATTTTTAACGAAGGAAGGAAAAAGGATTTTTTTACTTTTAATTTATTTTCCGACTAAAAAACCAAGCTTAATAGTAAACCCTTTCATTTGATACCCATATAATAGGGGTGCATTATAAATAATTGGTTCGCCATCTTGCGAAAGTCCGCCATATTGGATTAAGAGTGACGTCACATTAAATAAAAAAAAATATTTGTTACACTTACACCAATTAGCCTAGCCCAAGGTAAACTCTGTAAGGCTTGTGTTATGGGATCTAGGGCAACGGATAGACATACATATATTATACATATATAAATATATTTTTTTTATTGAAATATATATCAACAACTATGACTAAGGTACAAATGCTGGCATTCATCACACAAACATCTGCCCCCACCGGGATTCGAACCCGGGACCTCAGAGATGGCGACACCTTGAAACCGGTGTACTATCCACTCGACTATGGAGGTCGTCAATTATTATTTACCGATTATTATTTTATTACCAATTATTATTTACCGAGGTGGTCTTTTCAAGCCCTTTTATTTGATACCCATATTGTAGGAGTGCATTAAAAATAATTGGTCCGCCATATTGGATACGCCGCCATGTTGGATTTAGAATGACGTCACACAGTTAATCATGCATTGTTATCCGAACTAAACGTGTATACCAAATTTCAGCTCAATCGGAAACCGGGAAGTGGAATCAAATTTAAGTTGCAAGATTTGATTACAGAACGACAGACAACGGGACAGGTGAAAGTAAATAAAAGCTTGTAAAAATAGATGACGATACTGGCAGAAATAGAGTGATATTGTCGATATAAAATAGACATAAAATAACAGTTATCAATTTTAAAGATGTGTTTCAATGTAATTTGTTTCTTTTTTCAGGTAAATATTTCCTTCAGGTCGCGGTGAGTGAGCTGGCTTGCATCGCCATTACTGGGGATTACCTAATTTAATTTTTTTGTTGTTTTGCACGATCTGTTTGTCTGTAGTTTGCCTATAAGACTATTTGATATATTAACACCCAGACGTCGCACAACTCATACCTCGTTGTTCCATGTACCACATCATCCGACTAACTACGGAAAAAACTCGGTATTTACACGAATCGTTGCAACATATAATAAATTATTCCAAAAAATTGACCCCTTAACAAGATCCAAACATTTATTTATTTCTAATATTAGTCATTCCATTCTGGGCCTTGATTAATTGTAATTAAGTTTTCGTTCAAATAATTTGCATAATCTTTATGTAAAAGTAATGGAATTATAGCTGATTTAATTCAAGGTAAGATTGTTGATAATAGGTAGGTAAATGTTTTACGAAAATAATAAAAAGTAAATTGATAAAAATTATTATAATTTGTTAATAAGTATTGATTTATGCGTATTATTGTATTTTATGTATTATATTAATATATCTATCTGTAGTATGTGTAGTTGCTAATTAGGTATGGTTAACAAATTACAATGTAGTAGTTTGTAGCTATAATAATGATAAAATAGCTTGGTATAAATATTTTAACCGTGGATAACTATAATTGGCTTATAGAATGTATTTACTAAGTTGTAACATAATAATGTAAATTGCTGTTGTTATCCCAAATAAATAAATAAAATAATTTATTAACAAAACTATTATTTTAGTATTTAAAAGTAATTAAAACTAATACAGTTCTTTGTAGCTCCTTTTTAAGAAAAATAAACTAAATGAAATAATACATTGTAGAGTGTGCGACAATCATAGGGTGTCGAAGAAGTGCACCATTTCCTGGTCGTACTCCGAGATTCGTACGTACTGGAGCTTGTAAGATTCAAGGAACTGGTACTCCAGATCGTTGCCGAGGGCTGGCCAGTGCCACCTGGCGGGTTCGCTGTAAAAAGTTACATACATATATTTTACTCCATTATAACAATTTGACAAACAAATTTCCATCAATGAACTCACACGTGTAATTAAACTTTTTTGTGATAATATGTTGACGAACGGGCAGACTGCCCACCTTCAGTCGCCTATAATATTTTTTTCTGTAAGGTGACTACTGCATCATATCTACTATTCACACAAAAACCCTGTAATTTCTCTGCCCACACTGCAATGTGAACACTGCTATATTGCGGGACAAATAGGTAAAATGGAGGTACCCAAGCAGACGCTTGGGTAGACGATTCAAAAATACGTTACAACAAATTGAATTGAACTTGAGGTATAAATTCTCTAGAACCTGGTGAGGTTTCTATATATTGACTGTGCCCATAAGGTCTTCAGATCGAACTGACCGCGAATCTAAAAATTAACTTACTTGTTCTTCACAAAACTCACGAGAAGATCTGTGAGTGTTTTAATCATTTTCTTGTCGTTGATTGAATGTGGTACGTCTAAGGAGTTGGTCTTGAATAATGTCGTCATATCCTCAGAGTGGCCAGCGCCTACGTAGGTCATGTTTTTTGAAATTTTCAAAGCACTGTAGTCAGCATTGTAGGCGAACTTATACAACCATACCGGAGCTCCACGGCTCGCCGCCCGCAATCGAGCCAGTTTTAAAGCGGGGTACTGAAAGTACGTTTCTGTACACAGTTTGATGAATTCATCTAATGTCGCAGGCTTGCCGTTAAAATATCGCAATGATACCTTCTGAGACATGTTCCTTATCTCATCTGAAGGCTTGGTAAATAACAGGTGGGGAGACAAGCCGATGGAGGGGTCTTCATTGTAACGATTTACTATATCGATGTCAGCCAACCGATACCGACTAGTTTCACACTCCACGTTGGTAAATCCTATCACAAGTGGTATATCTTTGCCGTATCCTTTCTCCAACAAAACCTCGGGATCATCCTCAATAATGGCGGTCACATTCGGGTATTTGCTCTCCACAACTGGCACGAATGTTGTCACGCCGAACTGCGCTAGTAGCTTAGTGCTGGCATTCATAATTACATCGAAGGGCATCTCAACAAGACGGTCGTAGGCTTCTTCATGGCTGACGGACCCTAAGTCCAGGAGTGATAGGAATGAACTGGTGACAAGCTGCGTGAACTTTGGAGAGGCTGTGTAATAACTCTGAATGGCTGTTCCACTCATTAGCCATATTCTGAAAGTTACGGAAGTATTTATTGTATTGTCTTCAAAATTCATTTTAATTTGCATTTAAAATTATAAAGTGTACCTTTTAAACAAGCCTTTAGTAACAGGAGATAATGAAAGCAAATGTGCGCTAGAGGATCCCGCACTCTGCCCAGCCAGTGTAACATCGTCAGGATCGCCCCCGAAATAGTGAACATTGCGTTGTACCCATTGCAGGAAGGTCACTATATCTCGCAAACCGTTATTTCCAGGAGCTTTCGCGGTGTTTAAGCACAGGAATCCAAAAACATCTAATCTGAAATTATTAAATTTTTTTACATAATTTTGCCTCATGTTCCAGACATGCTACCAAAAATACTTAAATATAGTCAATCAAGTAGGTACGTCTATAGAATTGCCAAATTATTTTTTTATGTATGTAAACTCGTGAAAGGGAGTTGCCAGACTTCAATTGGCATTTGGTGATGAAGTACCATGACGCAACTCAGTATATTCGTGGTTTAGAGAGGATGTAATCATCTCCATAACTCGAAACATGAAGGTCGGACGGCGTCTGCGGTAACAGACTCGAATGCACCGTACGACATCTTATTCAGACTGACGAAATAATATTTCCTAGCAAATTTGTACTTTGTTTGTTAGGCGTTGAGCCAAGTTCAAAATATTATTTTTGTGCATCTAATGCTCGGAAGTTCGGAAGTTTTGCACTCGACCAGAAACAACTGTGTCTCAAGTAGTGCCCTAAAATGATAAAAAATTTAATGGCTGAAAATCTTTGGCTGTGGCTGTATAATGTCGTGACAGGTGACGGAACCTGGGTGTGCTGCTTTGAATCCGAAAAAAACGCTAGTCGGCAGAGAGGGTCTTTACTTTTGAAAATTTCCCATACGAAAGTTGGAATCATTGATAAAAAAATAGTTGCTTCCTAGTTTTCATGGCAAATGAGATCACAGGATAGTGACTATAAATTGACACGTCAGCACTTGTTTGCGCAAAGTCTAAGGAAAAAGCAATGTCCTATTTCACCACAATTACGCATCTTTTGATTCGAAGACTTCAAATGTAGAACTGATGATGCATCCACCTTACCTAGCCTTACTTAGCCCAGATCTCGTACCCAGCATACATTTCTTTTTTTTTTTTTTCAAAAATTGAAGACACTAGGGACACACAGACACACGTTTTACTACGAGACCTGGATTGGTGGTGAATGCATTGCAAAATTTTCAGAGGAAGACTGGTTCGATTGTTACCGTACAAAGCAGTTTTCAGCAAATGCAAAAAAAAAACATTAATTGCGAGGGGACATTTTGAAAAACGATAAACATATCGTAAGTATCCAGTCTTATTAATTAGAATCTAGAAACTTAAAATTATCCAAATACTAGCAAACATCACTTCATCCGCATTTAATGTAAGCATGTCTAGTTTGTCCTAGTAGTTTCATTAGAATACTTCTGAATAGTCATAATTACCTGTAGTTGAATGTAATCACGATGACATCCTTGCTGACGAGGTATTCGGGACCGTTGACGTCTGCGTCGCCGGATCCATCGATCCAGCCGCCACCGTGGATGTACACCAGCACCGGCAGCCTGCGAGAGGACTCCAAGCTGCTTCCTGGTTTAGGAAGCCCGTTGAATGGGACGTGGATGTTGGCATAAATGCAAGCCTCACTGACCCCTTGCGGCTGGAGCAGTGACCCGTAGAAAATATCGTGGAAAGGGCACACTGGACCCTCGATTGTGGCATTCAAGTAACCGTTCCAAGGTTTCGCTGGTTGTAACTCCTGAAAACAATAGCGTGAGTTTTTATATCTATGTAGTTATTTTCCAGTGAGACACTAAAATACTGATTAATTGCCTATTCACGACCTATCTACCGTAAATCCTTAAGACTAAACAAGCTCATAGTGGGTTTTATAAGGAGTTGTAGTCACCCAAAGGGCAATGGATACGGCTATGCTCGGAGTTTCTGTGCATCTTATGATGACGGAGACGTATACCGTGACAGTGTACAGGGCACTTTGCTCATAGAAGTAACAGTCGGTGGGCGGAAAGGTCCTCGCGTGGCAGACATATGCCATACATAGTAGCGTTTGTAGGCCTCTCATTAGATGGACAGACGATTGGAGAGGATCGCAGGAAGGCGCTGGACGCTAGCGCTGGACCGCCGTCTTTTTTTTTTTTTTTTTTTGTCCGTCTGTGGAGATTCTTTTATTGTCTTTATCTTTAAAACAGAATCGTATTGCAGTCAATATAAATAGTACGAACATAATTTGTACTATTGGCTACTGAAATAGAAAGTATATAATTTCGAAAATATATAATGATTTTCTAACAAACGTGAATTAACATCAAAACAACACTATAAAATAAAATGGAAGTTCGTCTGCCAACAAACTATATTGTTGTTTGACTAAAGTATGTAATTGTTGATGTATAAGCTCTTAAAAAAAATTGAATGAGTATTATAAAACCAATCAGTGTGACTGTAGTGAACCATTTTATTACGCAATGAAGTTATTTATCGATTTGCATAAAAAATACCACAAGGATTATGTGTTTGTTCTAACCTTGAACCGCAGATTGCCCACGGGCTGGCTAGCGTAGGGTACGCCACGGAAACTCGCATAGGTTCCGCCATCGCTGTCTAGGCGCCGCGTGCCGCACACCCACCCTGACTCGGTGCGTGCACTCACATTGCACTGGTGCCATGCGTCCGCTGTTAAAAGTTTATCAATTTGATAGAAGACACGAAGAATGAACAAAGTTTTTTTTTTTTTTTATACTACAACGGTAGCAAAAAGGCTTACGGCCTGCCTGATGGTAAGCAGTCACCGTCGCCTATGGACGCTTGCAACACTAGGGGCATCACAAACGCTTTGCCGACCTTTTTAAAAACCTATTTACTCCCTTTTTGAAGAACCCCATACTGTAATCCCCCGGGAAAGCCTCAGCAGGGAGCTCGTTCCACAATCGGAGCGTGCGCGGAAGGAAATTACGTTGAAACCGCACTGTGCGTGACCATTTAGGCTCCAGCATGTGAGGATGAACACCCTGCCGATGGCGAGCGGTGCGATGGTAGAATGTGGCCGTGGTCATCATGTCGAACAATTCTGGAAAACACAACCCGTTGTATAAGCGATAGAAAAACACACAAAGAGGCACAGTCTTTTTTGTTGCCCAGGAAAGTTTATTACGTCTGTCAAATGAAGCTTATTGAGGTGTCCGTCAGGGTTCACACCTGGGTCTCCTTTTTTCTGTTCCCAATTTTATTTGAAATCGGCTCAATATGTCTTCCTCTTCCACTCTGTATCACTCGTTACTTCCCACTCACTCCCTTCTTCAACATGTCATCATTCACACAGTTCATTCATCTTTTCTTCAGTCATCCTGCACGCCTATATAATAATATTATTACTGTTTCAAAAGATGCGTGAATTTGTTCAAACTGCGTTTTAAACACTCCCCCTCTTATTACAAAAACTTTCCAAGAATCAGGTTTAAACCAGAACTACTAAGTCTAGGTTTAATCGGTATTAAAGTTAAACCTCGGACTAAATTGCATTCTTATTACAAATCTCGAACCAATCAAGAACTATTTAGTACTAAGGATCGTCCCTGGTTTAATCGTAATCATAGATAAAAACAGCTAAATGTCATTATATCATTGAATCATTCATTCTTATTTGACGTAACGTTCCATTTCACAAAATATTTGTTATGTTTAAAATGATAATATTTATTTTTATATTTACGTACAGAGTTCAAAATAGAAATGTTTGATATAAAAGTAAAGGTTATTGTAATATAACATCAAAATATAACGTTTTTATAGCACGAGAGGTTCCACTATTGCAAAATAGTATAACTGAGATTTTTGATTCAATGGACGTATGTACGAAAAAATGGAATGCGGCGCGCAATATTTCAAATTGCAGAAAATATTTTGTATCATCGTTTTAGTTTGATGTGATTACAATTTAATTGTTGTGAGCCTTAACTTCATTTTTGTCTTTTTTGTCAATGAAAAGATTATTTCTTTTACCATGTTTGTTGTGAGGATGATATAACAAGTGTATTCATTTCCTTAGTGATTTAAAGAAATAACTAGGAAACTGGGAACTGTAGATTAAGTTGGCTTGGAAGAGAATGAAGTTAGCAGCCAAAGTCAATTTGTCCCGCCACAATAAAGAAAATTCTTTAACAGGAGGTGGTAGTAAGCCCCCATCGCCTTCTCCTGAAGACTTACAGATCATGGCAATTGCTCCTCACGACTTTGTCATGAATGTAAACGACTTTGACAGTGAAGTAATCAAATATTACAAACTAAGTGCTGCAGAACCTATTTTAAATATGTATGGTTAGATGCTAATGCTGTTTTAATGTTAATGCTGTTTTGTGTTTTTGTAAATAAAAGGTATTTTATATAATTATAGCTTTCTTTATTTGATTTTACTAATGTCATATTTGTCAAACCTGATTGATAAATATATATGCTAATTTATCTCACATACTGCTATTGAATATTCAACAGTATAATAATAAGCTTTTATAACTAACTTAACATATACTATTCAAAACACATTAACACATCAGTTCTCTTGTCAGTGTCCCTTCTGGATACATAAACCTCGTCTAACAATTTCCAGCTTTTTCTGTCCCTGGGATCTTAGCCCATAGGGGGCCGGCAAATTCTTGCAGACCATCTAACAGCTTTCTGTGTGGTCTTCCTGCTTTCCTTTTCACATTCAGTCTGGGAGTACATTCAATGATATCATTGAATGTACTCCCGGGAAATAATATATGGACCAGGAATATTCCTGGTCCATATATTATTTCCGTCTGTCTATACATGATCAGTTCATCTCCACTCCAATTCCTTGACCTTTTCCAAGATGACATCTAGTTTGGTAGTCTTCCTAAGCTCTGTAGTCCTTTTTTGTCCTTCCTTTTAAAGCCCAACAAACTCTGCTCCATACTTCTTTGGCACTTTCATAATTTGTTGTAGTTTTTTTGTGTTAGGGCTCAGGTTTGACATCCTTATGTCAATATTGGAAAGATGCATATATTGACCATTTTTGTACTGCCGTGGTACTCTTCAAAATATCTTTTAATGACCAGTATCTCTTCCATACGCTTGTAATTCTCTTATCTACTTCATGTTCCATCTGGTCTTTAAAAGATATAAATAATTCCAGGTAAATAAATATTCAGTAATATATTTACCTGATACAATACACATATCAGATAACCAGGGTAACCACTATCGCCTAAAAGTATCGCCTAAAAGGAAAATGCACCTGCCTCAAAACTTTGCTTCAAACGGCACCCCCGATAAATTCTTGAATCATCAAGACTTCCAGATCTTCTAAATCTATGATATCAATTGCGTTGACGTCCATCTTTAACGATTTATTTAATTTAACACTAAAAAGATTGCTGCGAAATCACAATACTTGCTGAATTTTGAGGTTAAACCAAAGATAAACTAGGGGTCACAGAGGTTTAACTTTAGTACCATAGATGATCCGTGGACTAACGATAGTCTTCGTTTTGTAATACAATTTATTTGTGTTCATGGTTTAAACATAGCACTAAACCTGGTACTATATTTAGTCCACGTTTTGGAATAAGGGGGATAATGTCCGTTTATATAGATGCTAAATGTGAGTGCTTTCAATTTCTTATCGATATCTTGAATCATGTAGAATGTGAGTCGCAGGGAAAAAATAATATAAGGTTAGGATCTGTGGTTAGGTTTTTTGACAAACTGCTATCACTTTTTGTCCTAAATGAAAACAGTGGGACAGATTTGGACACATAGCAACACACACAATACCTCGAAGCATTGCGACTCCAACTGCACAAATATAGAACAGGTGAATACCCACACGTATTCAGATTTACTTATTGATGACAAATTTAACTGACGCCCACATATTGAGCGTGTCTGTGACAAACTTAAAGCATTCTTAGCCAATTTTCATATTATAAAAAATTCCAAATTCCAAATTCTTTATTCACATTAACAGACACGAGACACAATATAAATTAATCTTACAGGTACGAGGACACAAAGATAATGCATGCAGAAACTTAAAAAAAAAATAAAAATAAGAATAGAATTAAGGTTTAAGTGAAGTCTCGCGACTGCTGTGTGAAAGGGTACCTAGATCAGCATGAGGTTAGTGAAACTAACGCTGATTTTCATCTAGGCCCCATGACCTCGGTTGACATGTGGATGCCAGAACAAAATCACCTCCCTTACAAAACTAGGTTATTATTATACATACAATGTGATGTTTGATTCGGTCGTGTCTTACGGCTTATCAAGTTATGGTCGTTCTTTCAAAACATATCTGGAACCAATCTACAGCCTACAGAAAAGGATACTAAAGTTAATAGTAGTATGTACCTAAAATCTTTTCCCAACTCTCAAATGACAGTGAATTATTTAGATACTGTGAAACACTCCCCGTCGAAACCAAAGTTAAATATTTTCTATTAAAAGAACAATTTTTCAATGTACAGATAAATCAAATAATTAATCATCCCATAATATACACGTAAAGTTGCACAAAAGAAACTGGTTACAACTACGGCAATAAATTATTACGGCGAACGGACTACCGCACATATGATTCCCAGATTAATAAATTGTTTACCTACCTCCGTACGCAATTGTATTAACCGTATTAATATTAAAAGTAAGCTAAACCAATATTTCTTGTCACAATTATAAGCTTGTTTGTGTTGTAAGATGTTATAATTGCTTTAGATGATGTTTATTTGAATTTTGTGTTTTATAATATGTATGTCATTTGTTTCAAAAAATACCTCAGATTAAGTGTCACTATATTTTAAATGTAATTGTATGTCACTTGTATTGTTAATATATATAAAAAAAAATTACTGGGAGATTTATAACAGAAGTATGGCGGTGATAATAATGAAATAGAAATATATATTTTTATCGTACAAAGACAAACAACTTACCGAATGTAATTGCAAAATATAACGTAGCGAGAGCGAGTGTCAGTGCAGCCATGCTGATGCCGAATAACTGGCCTATTGAAAACACTTGCAAAGTAATATACGATTGGATAAGCTTCTTGTCTATGTCATATATCAGATAATTATTCTATGTAATTTGACTCTGACGATAAACATTTTAAGGTCATTTAACACGTTACGTGATAGGAGTTGCGGTGATAAGAATGTTGTCGTGAATAGTTCAGTAGCTGAAGTCGCCAGAAACCTTGTAGCTGTCCGCTAGGGAGTGTTTCACCGACTTTATTAACAACAGTACCCATCTGATAACAAGAAGTTTCTATCCTACTTTATATTCCAATCTTTTAAAAGATCCTTAGTTTCACTGATACTTTACACCTGGATGTTTCTAGCTTTTTTTGTATGAAAAATTGCTTTCACCTCTGGAATAGCTTAGCTAAATCCAGGAGGCGACAAGTATCTGGTAATTAAAATGTAATCCCATGGTGTAAAGTTGTAAGTCTGTCGGTATTCTACAGATTGTACTTGATAGAACAAGATCCCAGGGCCGACGTTACTTATTTTCTCACAAATAATAATAATGGGATAAAATAGTGTTAGTACATACTTTGAGTGTGTGCATGCCTGCTAGCTTGGGTCGACGGCCAATTCATAGGTACCAGGTGCTGAAGGTAGATAAATACTGTTCTCATTTTTCTTAGTCTCAGAGCTGATTCTTATATATGAATTTTTGTTAAAAATTTATAATAATTGTGACCAGACACTTTCCGTCGGCGCTTACCCTTACCAGACGCTTTAAAGCTTCAATAAGAATAATATATTGTTACTTATAATTTCAACCTTGATTTTTATATATGATATACTTAGGGAAGTATTTGCACACCCCTAGTCAGCAACCAGACCAAACAAAATCTTGAACTATGAGAGAGTGTGACCATTAGGGACTGGGAACATGAGGAAGGACGTCGACAAGTACATATTCGAGAGAGTGGTTTGTGAGCTTTCACTGAAATCACTTAGACACCCCTTTTTTAGTTATTTGAATATTTATACTTAAGTGTATCTTCCTCCATTCAAGACGTAGGGCCCCTATGGCCAAGGCTCAGGCTGAGTTTAGTTGGTAGGTCACGCGATCGGACCGCTCCGGTCGCGTGGAGTCCAACATAACCCTCGTGACATTTGCCGTTGCGAGGGTATCTTGGGTACGTTTCGTAACCCTTGTGACGGATTCTCAGCCTTCCTCTCCTGAGGAAAAAAATTAAAATACTTAAGTGTATGAGTGTCCGTGACGCTGTGGTAGCGGCACTGGTCTATGAGTCAGATGATTCGGCGGGCTCTGGGTTGAATTTCATTTGTACATTTATCTGACGCTCCTACGGTGAAGGAAATAATCGTGGGGCGATCTACATACACTAGTGAAAAATTCAAAGACTTATTTTGTTAACCAATCCGGTCCTGCGTGATTGACTAAGGCCTGGGCAATCAGGCCTTAGTCAATCACGCAGGACATAGCGTAGAGTGGAGTTAGCGTACACAGAAAGAAAATAAATCTTCAATTAAATAAACTTATTTAACGCAAGATATTTCCAGTTTCCTATATAAGGAAAAAATAAATTACTTCTAATAAGATACAAAATGTTTTGAACTATCAAGAATCTCAACTCCCAGAACAAATATGTACTTTGTTTCTTCTTTTTAAAATTCTTCGAAGTTATCTCAAGAAATAGGCGCTCTTGATTTGAACAGAAAATTTATCACGTAAGAAATAAAGTATCCTATTAGATTCAAAATTCTTTCTTTCTTAGATACAGAGTGTACAAATCTTGAATAAATATTGTTTATTCTCAGGTGCTTGAAACAACATTTCTTGAATTAAATAATTCTGTGACTCGCTCCTAAAGTTACGGAACATTGAAATAAAATCGAGGGTCTACATATTTCTTATACTAAATATTTTGAGACATTGATTCAAATGTTACTCGTTTACTGTAAATATTAATGTTCCATTTTGTTATAGAATAATTTTTTAATTCAAGAATTATTCTATTTTTATGTAAAAGAATGCTAACTTAAAATGATATGCTTAAATGTTGAAATAAGAGGCTCATATTCCTGATTCAAGAGAATGCATTCTTTATGTAAAAGAATAGGTAAGTTGGAAGAAAACCTCTAAACTACTGTTAATAAAATACATAAATAGTATAAAAATTATTTTATTTATGAAATGACAACGATAATGACAAAAACACTTTAAAATAACAATAATTGGAATCATATACAATCGTAGCACAGTCGACTTCTGTAATATGTATTATTTCAAAGGCGACAAATAATGTAAATATCGATTTTGATGTAGCCACATTAAATAAAAAAGTATTCAATCGCCGCGACTGTTCATATAACAGTCAATGTGTTAAATTTATGCCACATGTATGCTATGTACATTAAAATAACATACTGAATGTTCATATAGAAATAATACGGTGATTGATCACAAATATAATTGTCACGGACAGACCTTTATTAACTCTATAATCTTTTCTACATCTATTACAGTGGTTGTTCTTTCCTTTTGGCTGTCATTAATTGTCACCGTTTTAATTAGTATATTTGTTTCGGCTTTATATATTTTTATGTAATATTTTTCGCAATATACCTATTTCCCTACCCCATCTGCCTTTTCCTTTGCTGTCCACAACATCTTGAATCCATAGGTCGCTGGTTCATATCCGGCTCGAAGGACCAAAAGGTAGGTATTAATGAAGTTGATGTACAAATAATAATAATAGTGAACCAAGAGAAACGGTGGCTACAAATTTCACCTTTATCACCGAATCCTCAAATATTTTTTTTATTTAATAGCTTTCAATACTTAACTTGTGCACGTCAGTGTATGTGCAGATTAAACGGAACCTTAATTTTTCATTCCGCCACTCTACTTAGAGCGAGCGCGCACGTGTGATTTTGGTCACGGTGACTGTTTCGTCACTGTTGTCAAGTCCGTGAATATGTATGGAGTTGCGCGCATGTTACGACGTGACAATTGGGTGACATTTGTGTACGAGAGAGACAATTCCATACGAGAAAAATTTATAGACATCAATCTTAAATAAAACAATATTTTTCATAATGTTGACACATTATTGCACGTTATTTATTGCTTTAAAAATCACGGTAAATGTAAACTTATTGTGGTATTTTGTAACACAGTTATCGATTATTAAGACTAAGTAATTACATAACTACCTACTACCTACCTAGTGATATTAGGGAATTAACCGTGTGTTCTCAAACTCTATTATAGTTTTACAGACAACAAGTATATTTGTACAACATATCATTAGTGGCAAGATATTACAAACCGTATAGGCACAGGTTGGAAGTGCTCAAAACGTGGCAAGGAATAAAAACCAATTTGCTTGTAACCCGTAAGTATTATTTTCACCATTTATTTATTATTTTTAATTCATTATAGGTAATACTGAAACACGGCCTTGTGTATCATTTTTTACGCACACACAGCCGTTTTATATCATTATATCATTCTCAACAATTGTTCAAACTGCTAATATCAAATATTCCTTGTCCAATACTTAAACTGCTTTTTTTATTTTTCGCAAATGTATCAAAAATGTAGTTTGGTTCACGTGCGGAATTATCATTTCCAATACGTAGAGACGTTACCACAAAAATCAACAAACCGGGCCGCTTGAAGAAATCATATACCTACTTTCCGGACTTGTACTTTTTAAATCAAGTTTCTAATAGCAATATCGTAATTGTATATAGGAGCGCGTTCAAATCCTCGGAAGTGTAGTTCCAGTTACAATGAGTCAAGGCTAACCTTTAGTTTTAGGCTGTAATTTAGCTCTGTAGTGCTGAACACATTGTAGGAACAATATCTTTTAACAGCCTTTTACACAATTAGTTTCATATTTGTCTCTTTCTAACATATGACGCCTCATGTTGCAAGGGCGACGTAGGTAGACACGAGGCATTCCACATTATTAAATGTATTTACAAATTAATACTTAATGGGGTTAATGTCCGGTTACAACACGTTGGCATTCATGGCAATGAAGTGGCGGATTTGTTAGCAAAGACAGCCTATATCGACGGAATTCCAGTCCAGATCACTCCTCACCACTCGGATTATTTAAAAATCGTAAAAATGAGAATATTTACCGAATGGATTACATATTTTCAAGAAAAATCTACCACAAAAGGCATTTGGTACCACACGTTAGTTCGTAAGCCCTCTAAAGTTCCATGGTTCTGTAATGAAAATTTCAGTAAGCGAGACCTTTCATTAATTTTTAGGGTTCGGTCCTATCACATTCCACTTAATGGATTTCTACACCTAATGCGAAAAGTTCACAATTCTAATTGCACTGTGTGTGACCGCCATGAAGATCTCTATCATTTATTGTTGGAGTGTTCTAGGAACGAACCCTTACGTGAAGAACTTATGTCTGAAACCAACTGTCCCAAGGAAAATCTTTTCTTTTTCTTCCATAACATTTTTGGTTCCGCATTTACAGCCCCTTTTAGTTACAGAACCCTTAGTTATATCATACATTCTATGTTTCTCAGACAGTGTGATGTAGACAATAATGTAAATACCTAGTTTTTTTTTTTTATTTTATTAAGCCAAATATTTGTAAGCCGACTTAGCCTTGAAGGCTGTATGGCTAAATTAGAAAATAAATAAATAAATAAATAACATATGACGCAATAAATCAAGGCACCATTTAACCAGCAAATAGTTTACCACTAGTAAGCGCTACAATTTTCCATGCTTATTAGGTAAGTAATTAATGTGATACGAACCGTATCGTTGCACATTCATTCATTTATTTATATTTGTTTTAATGTTGATAATATTAAAGATAATAAAGAGGCATAAAACTACTTAGGTAAGGAAAGTGAAGGAGGGAAGGCAGTGAGTCGGTGGTTTTTATTTGTTGAACAATAAAGAATTTTTCATTTCTCATACTCGGAAAGTTATGTTGTTTTGATCTGATTATTGGGTGGAAAATGCTGCTCCTGACATAGGGAGGGAAAAGCTCATACAATTTACTTCCCACCCAAGGGCGGAATGAACTTTAAAAATAGAACTACGAATGTCAGCTACGAAGTGTCAGCTGTGAACTATAAAAAAAATGCTACGGCCATGTGAGTTTATAAACAGCCAGTGTGAACTTAGCGCAAACTACTTCCAGCGGAATAAGCCGCAATAAACACGCGGTGAGTTCCATATTTAAAATTTAAACAGTCGACATAAATTGGCGGGATGTGAATTTATTATATAATATCTGTGACGGAATTTGAAAAAATTCAAATAATCTCTTATACTAGCTAAGATTTTAATTTTAAAAATGAGTTCAAGCGATTCCGAAATATTGACACCAGATTCAATTAAAGACGAGGCAAATTGTGTTCTGCCTACTGATGGTCTATTGATATTAATAATAAACAACCAATGTTTTATTTTCCTCATATATTCGAAGTGAAAAGTAGAGTGTTTAACACGGGTAAAAGAATCAATTCCTTCTCGGACTATAGCCGCCCTTGCTGGGCTCGGGCGTCTAAATACCTCGGGAATTGATTCTTTCCACCCTCGGTTAACAATCTACTATTGTTCTTATCTTATCCTAAAACTTGTCTAATATCTTCTACATATCTTGTCGAAATAAACATATTACCATACCACCCCTTGAAAGCGTAATACCTATACACATTTTAAAATAAACGATAACTTGTCTATATATTCCATAGATTTAGTATAACATAGATGGTTATATTATTTATGTATTTTTTATTCCTGATTTACATATTTTTTTAGATATATTTATGAAAATAACTACTTAAATCAACAAAATTTATATGTTATATTTACACTTGAAACGTATATTTCCGTGTGTTATCTTTCCTGGTACTGCACACGTAACTCGTTGCTTTCAAAACACGTATTCAAAAAATGTGTTTGATTATTTTTACGCTTGTGTGTAGGCTGCCATATTCCCATCTCGCTCTATTATACGGGGAACGATAATTTGACTCTTTCGCATTGCCTATCTATTGTACTAAATCTATGATATACTCATCCAACCCTGCTAATATTGTGACTAAATATTCGGGTAAATATATCGGTTTTTACTGTGTGGTACTGGTGGTGTTTACAAAACCGGCTTAACGATTTTGTTGGAAGTATTAAGTCTTTAGTTTTTTATTTGGTCTGAGTATGCCTTATGGCTCTACGCGCTACAGCTCTGAAGACGCCTATATTTTCTCCCTTACAAACAGATTTTTGTATAATGGTAACACCATTCGGTTTTCCAAGAATGATTAATCTAAGTCTTAAGTCTATGTTATTTTTCTGAATAATTCCTGTTTCTTGGATGATCATATTTCTGATCTGTCGTTCTTAGACGAAGAATGAAACAATCTAAGGATAAAATATGTGTCAATTTAAACATGCCGAATTTAAACGAAGATAGAAATAAAAATAAACTTCAAGTCAAATATGCAACATTCTTGAAGTAAACATCACTTTATATTCTAAAAATAAGAATTTTTAGTTCTTGATTAAAATATGCAAAATCTTTGATAATTTTTTTGGTTTAAGTACTTAGACTCTAAAACTGATAACAAAACCTGCAGTATTTTGAATTAAGGTTCTGGTTTCTAAATTAAAAAAGTGGAATATTCAGCCAGCTAATTCCCGGGTTCATATAACCCAGCAGCCCGTTCAGAGTTCAACCAGCCTCTTAGTATGTGCGCTCCTTCGTAAACCTCATCATTGGCTTCGAGTTAATCTATTACCAAGAGTATGCCATTAAAAAATAACTCTTTTAAAGATATTGTTATATTGAAGACTAGCTGACCCGTGCCCACTTTCGTTGGGCATAATATCAATAATCTCCGAAGCGAGCACGAACGCGATCCGAATTAAACCCGAAGCCATCGCGCTCCGTCCGCTGCCTGTTTTTTTCTCCGATTCACTTTGCAAAACGGACTACCACGTAAAAACCTTTTTATTTTTCGGTTTTTTATATAACCTATGACACTCAGCAATAACGTGGCCTTCTATTGCTGAAAGAATTTTTAAAATCGGTTCAGTAGATCCTGAGATTACCCCTTACAATTTAACAAATATACAAACACACAAACTTTACTTCTTTATAATATTAGTATAGATATCTACTGTCACTTGAAAGTTAAAATTTATTATTTGCTCTATAAATACTGTCACGGAACATTCCTCCCGTAATAAAATCGCTGAAATATGTCGTCCCAGATTTCACACGTCCGCTTGCGCGGGAATCTTTTCATCTCAATCTCCGTGTCGATGTCCAGCACACGAGGATCGGTCTCGTCGAACGGTTCCCAGCGTACATCCACTTCATTGTTGGGGGTGGGGTCTCTGAAATTATTGTAACAAGTTGCCTTAAGAAAGTAGCGAGTAAATTAATATTTGTGATATAAATATATAATAACAATCAGGACGATACAAAATGGTCGCATTTATCACGCAAACATCTGCCCTCACCGGGACTCGAACTCGGGACTTCAGATATGGCGACTCCTTGAATCCTGTATATATATATATATATATAGTATGAACTAATTCAGGATTTTAAACACCGATCATTATAACAATTACCACTTGTGTTAAAACGGTAAAATTGGTAAATTTTGGTTAATTTTAAAGTGTCATCTGTTATGGAATGCTTATCTATACTTAATGTTATAAAGAGGAAAGATTTGTTTGTTTGTTTGTTTGTAATGAATAGGCTCCGAAACTACTGGACCGATTTCAAAAATTCTTTCATCTTTGGAAAGCTACATTATACCCGAGTAACATAGGCTACTTTTTATCCCGGAGAAACTGCACAGATTTTCATGCGGTTTTCATCAATAGATAGAGTGATTCTTGAGCAAGGTTTTGCGGTATTTTTTATCTCGGAAAAACGGATAGTCCCACGGGAAGCGCGATAAAACCTTCGCGCCATAAATTGACTTCCGCGCATATGTAGCCATGGGCAAAAGCTATGACCCTTAATTCTCTATAGACCCAGATCCCGAAATCCACGCAAGCGAAGCCGCGGGCAGAAAGCTATACAGGATATAGATACAGTAGTACGAATATCTACTGGAAATATAAGCCTTAAAAGTTACCCTTAAAAGAATTCCTGAGAGACTTATTTAATATATTGATATAGCAAGTCAGTCAGTATTTTATTAAAATTATTTATTAGAATTTTATTAAGTAAATGCCATCCAGTTATTTTTAATATCATCGATCCAACACGAGAAACAAAAATGAACTTGAACGTGGCCCATTGTTCAAGCTTAAAAAAATACAGGTTCATTTATGGTGAAATGTATATATATTTTTCCTTGTACGTATGTAAATACAAGGTTAAATAAACCTTTGTGTTGTTATTATTAGATCTGTTTTTCAACGTCAATAAGTGCCTGTTAAGGTAATTTGTTGAATAAATCGACGGTCCCTACGTATAACTTAAGGTTTACAGGAGAGTGAAATGAAAGGTCAAATCGCTCTAGAAATAAAAATACTTTCAGCTTTGAATATATTGTTTGCGTAATGTGTTATTACAGTTAGACATTTTTTAAATGTTTTTAAAGATATTTAATTTATGTACATTTTCTATAAAAAACAGACAGATGACCGTTTTTACACCGTTATTGAAATAAAGCCACATCAGACAAATCTTAGATAACCGTTTGTACGTAGGAAGAAGTAATGCAATTTTTTGTGATAAAATGCTAGTATTACCTGTATATAAAGAAAAAATATAATTATTTGTTTACAATGGTACCTTAAACATCTCTAGATCTTTAAGCAATAATATAAATAATAAATTAATGAAGACCGTGAATGACGTTAAGTTTGACAAGAACGCGTTTGTACCGAGTGGCGCGCATTTTAAAACGTAGTACAAAATGACAAGCATACATATCCGCGTCTACGGCACCAATTCCGTAAAATTATAATACTTGTTGTCATATACGATTTGTGTATGTAGTAAAATACATACAATTTCAAAAAAAAATCATGTATTGATATGAGCGTATGGACAATCTAAAGCCATATGTGTAATAAAAAAAATTACCATTTTCGACATGACCTTTTATACGTAGGGACCGTCGTAATATTATTTTGATATTTATTAAATTCGATTCGCGGGAACATTTCTGAACAATTGTGTCCAAATGCCTACTTCTGTACATCATACATTAATATAGAAATAACTCTTGTGTCTGTTACGTTTTGATGTCAAAATGACTGAAACAATGAAACAATTTTTATTGTGAACATAAATTTGGGTACATTTTGAGCAGAAGACAATACTATATTATAAGAATCGCCAAATTTTATCTTTAAAGATGTATTCACAAATTCAGTAGGCACTTAATTAAATTCTATACCAATAATACATATATCAAAACACAATAAGCACATACCATATAATTACAATTGAAAAAATTCGCTAAAGCTATAAAAACAATAATCTAAAAGCCACGCCTTGAGAATTCTTTTGAAGTTATTTAATTTAAGAGTACTATCCTTAAAACAATCTGGTAATTTATTGAATATTTCAACACACACATTAAATGAGTTTCTCGCTGCTATTGACAACGGAGCACGAGGTTTATGTATCTTTAAAATATATTGCGAGCGAACTTTTCTAATAGTCGCCTCCTGCTTAGTTTGAAAAAGATGTTTGTGTTTATACACAAACACACATATTTCGAATATGTACAAACATAGCAATGGTAAAATTCCATAATTCTTAAAATAAGGGCGGCACGATATGGTACTTTTCAGGCCAAATATAGGTCGTATGCAACGTTTTTGTAACAGAAATATTTCTTTTTTGTCTACAGAGTTGCCCCACAAAATGATGCCGTAGCGTAAAACAGATTGTACATAACCATTGTACGCAGTTACGGCTGATTTAGTCGAAACTGCTTTGCTTACTTTTCTTAGAGCATATATAAATTTATTGACTTTTATGCACAGATCTTCAATGTGATTTTTCCAACTACAGTAGCAATCAACATTTAACCCAAGAATTTGTTTTGCGAAACTTCTCCAATTACTTGACCATTGTATGCTACATGTAATGGTTGAACTCTGGCTTTTATCGTTCTAAATTGTATATAATTAGTATTATCCATATTAACTTTTAAATTATTGGAATTTAACCATGACATCACCTCAGTTAAAACTTTATTTACATCATCATTATGTGTTTTTACATCTTCACTATTAACTATCAATGTGGTGTCATCGGCAAACAGAATACAGTTCTGTGAGAGATGTTTGGGTAAATCGTTAATATACAATAAAACAATAAGGGTCCCAAAATACTTCCTTGGGGCACACCACATTTATTTTCTACATAGTCAGATTTATATCACAGCACTGTTTTCAATTTTGCATTATATCTCTTGGTTTCAACACAGGTACCCTTTTATCTAGATAAGATTTAATAAACTCAAATGCTGATCCTCGTGTACTCGTGTACAATTTTATGAGCCGCCTATGACAAACAAAATCAAATGCCTTACTCATGTCATTAAGTCTTATGTAAATAACTTTTTCTAGTATTTTGGCAAATATTGGTATTAGAGTGACAGGTCTGTAATTACGTAATTTTGTTTTATCACCTTTCTTAAACAACGGCTTTACAATTGACTTTTTTAAAACGTCTGGATAAACGCCTTGAATACATAATTTATCACATGCAAAAATGCCTTTGCTACAATAGGTATAACATTTTTAACAATATCCGTTCTTACGTCATCAAAGCCCACAGAATAAGAGTTTTTTAGTGATTTGATTATTTTAATTAGCTTATCAATGCTCACTGGCTTTAAAAATATACTTTGCTCAATATTGTCTATATTGATATCTGTTTGTGTATTGGTCTTTAGACTACTGTCGTTGTCTACAAGGCTTATAAAATATTTATTGAATTCATCAGATATCTGTTGGGGTTCGGTAATGCTACCATCATTTATAATTAATTTATCAATGGAAGTACTATTTCAATTAGATGTATATTTTTTTATTATACTCCATACAGTTTTGCACTTATTCTTAGCATTGTTAATATACTTGGTATTTTTTGATTTTTGTAAGAAGATTGTGCATTTTTTTTAAATATGAGAATACTTTCGATATAGGACTTTATTTCTCCTATTTTGCCTACATTTCAAATAAAGTTGTCTTTTATTAGAGCAACATTTTCGTATTCCTTTGGTTAACCACTTTAATGATAAAGTTTTATTTGATATTTTAACTTTAATGGTAGGAAAACATAGGTTATAAAACAGAGTAAACCAGTTGTAAAATTTACCAAATGATGTTGATGCGCCGAGTTCATCAAACACTTCTTTAAATGAAAGAAACTTTAAGTACTCTTTGAATTTTCGCTGATTTTCCGGGCTGTAGTCTCTTCGTAATTCATACCACCATTTAATTGGTGGACAAAGGCGTTTATTGATTGGGATATGATATGACTCAGCTGTGTGATCAGACAAACCTAGGTCATGAATTTGACTCATGCCCCCCTTTACATTTGTAAAAATGTTATCTATGCAACTTGCAGAATTAGCAGTAATTCTTGTGGGTTTTTTAATAACGGCGTGCAAATTATAATTTTCAAATAATCTCTTAAGTTCCGTAGATTTCGCAATAGTTTTTAAGATATCAATATTAAAATCTCCACATATTAAATACTTTTTCCTGCTATTGTGACACGTTGACTATTGTGACATCAAAATCCAAGTGATGTTAAATCCAACATTTCGTTTAGTCTATGAAAAAATGATGATGCAGTCGATGCCGGTGTTTTATTTGTATAAATACATATTATTATAAGGCTATATTTTGGAATATTTATTCCACAACATTCAAACTCTAACTAAAATAGCAACCATTCCCCTGCAACTTTTTCTAGAAAAGGAACTTGCTATTTTAAAATGTTTAAATTAAATTCTGTTCCTCTTAAAATATTCGTTTCACTTAGGCACAGTATATCCACATTCACACCTTGTGTGATGAGATCAGTCAAAGTGCAATATAAGTCTACCTGTTAATTTAGTACACCTGCGATATTCTGATGCAAAATCCCTAAGTTTGTATGACTATTATTACAAGGATAGGGTCCAAAAAAAAGGCTTAGTGTTGTCGTTCAGGTGATCTCTAGACGTTTGTACATCGTATAGTGAAGAACGCTCCATGCTATTACATATATCCTTACTGTATGCCAATATCTCATTTATAATCAAATTAATCTGTCGAAACACTGTGTTAAAACCATAATTATTAATAGTACCAAAACGCAAATTAAGCATAGTCCTATCATACTTTAGGTTGCGATTAAAGTCAACTAAATAAGCATATTCATGAGTTGAAACATCTAAATGTAAAAGGTTATTAAAAATTTCCACTCTCCAGTTAAATAAATTCGCAAATCTACTACATTTGTAAGTTGGAAGACATATGACAATGTTTGTGTTTTTGATTTTGGAAAGCGACTCTCATAAGCATGTAATTTTTTTTTTTTATATTTGTCGACTATTGTATACCAAAATCATAAGTTAAAACTCAACTGACAGTAATTCTAATAGCGATAGTCTCGCATCATCGCAATCCTTACTTTACAAATAAAACGCGGTAACAAGACTAGTCATTTGCAAACAAGAATAGGTGAATACGGCTTAACTATATTACAAACTTTAACTTTGAGCTTACCAGTAGGTAAGGTCTTTTTTGTAGTTTTAAATAGAAAAGCTGTAAGGTGTAACACTGAATGAATAATCAGGAAGAGTGTGTTACGGAAGGTCGCGGAGAAATAATAAGAACACGCGTTGCAACGGTTCCGGCACACGCGACTGTCACGAGTCGTAATCTCACGTCCCTTTTTTCGTAGGGCTGCCAAATATTGAGCCAATAAAACAAAATACATTATTAACATGACACAAATCTATGTTAACATATTACTTTGTCGTTATAAACGGTATTTGTTGGAATACTTTACTTTATTCATTAAAAATATATACATTTTCATCTACACACAATGCTTACTTACCCTCCGTACTAGTTATTAACTGTGTTACGGCAAGGTAATGAATGACGATAGTCCTATCAGTGGTATACATTTTTGACCGATAAAAATAAAACTTCACTTATACTATTAACAGATAAGATACGAAATTAAAGCGAAATAATCTGTTGTCGCATTAAAATCATCTTCACCTATAATAATAACACAGTAATCATTAAATGTAAAGTCCGCCAATTTCGATTCCAGTCCTGTTAAAAGATTGTTTATACCGGCAAAGGGCATGAAATAGTGACACAAGTTTCCTTTCAAATTAGACAATGCATTCGACAGAGTTTTATTATATTTATTATACTAGATTTACACTCTCGCCTCGTGCATCGTCTCGCCTCGCGCTCGCGCCTCGCGTAAGCGATGGTAAATGAGATGCCTGTTCACACTCTCGTGGTAAGTTCAGTTGTGTTCGAGCTTATTCTTCTTTCTTCATTATGTCCTTCTTCGGTGTTTATTGTGGCATGACATTTGTAAACCGATGCTAGAAATGTCTCCATGGCGTTATAATACAGCCACAGTGGCTTATAAACATCATCTTCTCCTGCACCGGATTTCAATGATTGTTTTTTTCGCCGCAAATGCTGACGAATGGTTGTCATGAGGGATTTTTTTTAAATTTTCAAGTCACTTGAAGATCTACCCATTTGTACACTTAACCTCTCCCAAGCATCGTTCACTTTTTTACTATTTTTATGAGACTTATCTTTGGGATCCCAAATAATGTGTTCTTTTTGGGATAGTTCCAAAAACCGAAACGTTTCTTCTTGCGACCACTCCATTTTGGCAATTTGCAAGTCACAACCTGTGCGGCACAAGGTTAAAACTCGAATGAAGTGAGCGCGCGAATATAAACACCATGCTCGCGTTTGTTGCGAGGTCCTTTGACTCGTGTCCAAAATACCGCTCCGGACGCGAGCGCTGCGAGGCGCGAGACGAGACACGATACGAGCCGCGAGCGTCTATTTACACTCTCGTCTCATGCCTCGGCTCGCGCCTCGTCTCGCGACTCGTGCGCGAGTGTAAATCAGGTATTAGAGCTTAATAGATATATTTTGCGTGTTTCGTGAGTTAACTCGGTGCGCGAAACAGTTGTTGTCTCTTTTTTAGAATTATTCAAATTCGCAACACTTGTCTTTGCCCGGTTCTTTTGGGGCTATTATTTATCCTAGAACCACCGTTTATTTTCTTCTTGCTATGACTTATTGCCTAATGTTATATCATTTTTTTGTGACTTTTTGGAGTAGATCGACAAATCCGAGTCAACTGATTTATTTTTGAATCCCTGCTAGATATAATTCAGAAGTCGAGTTTTATGAAATTTTCACCTTGCTGTCTTTGATGGCCGATTTAAGCCAAAGTAGCCCCATTAAGTCCTTCTTTTTTTAAATGATTATGAAAGCATAGAGTCTAGAGAAGTTTTTACACATACTTAGAAACCATGAATTTGCCTGTTTAGATTTTTAATTTAAAGATGAATTTTTAAGTAATTATTCACTAACATTCAAATTTTGACTTTACACTACTGTTTTCTAAATTTCCACTAAAGTTACGAAGCTGATTATTTTGGACATAAAAGAAGCACTAAAGGTGATTCAGTAGCAAAAAGAAAAACATTACAATATGTTCTACTTTTTTTTATTTAAAAATTTTTAGTTATTTGGATGAAAATTTTCAAAAAGTCAGAAAAAAAAATTATTACTCGAAAACTACGAATAATCGCGGAACATACATGGGAGTGATTCGGGTACTCCAAGAGGTGCTCTAACTCTGGACTTACGCTTGACGCTATTTCTTGGGACACCCTGTATTTGGTATAATAATGATTGTATTATTTAAGATTTATCACCATTCGGCGTATTTCACTACAATTCACTCACGAACTCACGAGATGAAACAACGGCTGAACAGTTTGTTTACTTTTAATTTTTTTCATTATCCGCACAATATTACTACGAAATAACACTATCACTAAATATTTACACTTAGATTTACACAATTATCTAGTTTTTATGGCAAACAGATACGATTTCTATTTTTAAACTTTATTTTATTACGGAGCTGATGCTAGTACCGCGTTTTTTTGAAGCATCTTCTTATCTTTTTCTCTTATCTTATATATAAAAATGAATTGCAAAATGTGTTGCTAAGCACATAACTTAACAACGCCTGGACCAATTTGGCCAATTCATTTTTTTAAATTCGAATAATTATCGGAAAAACCCTAAAAACAGCCCTTTTTCCCATACAAACGTTTTCTAACAAAAACGTACAGCCAATTTGAGCTTTACTGTTTTTGTATAAGTTCATATTGCAAGCACTCACTATTGTCTAAGCAATGTAGGTTTGTTCCTAACATCAAAAAGTCAATTTGCGCTTTATAAACGCTATATAAAGTTGAAATTCAATCATATCTATCAAAACAGTGTACGTGTGTGCGTTGGAGCACAGAATACATCGTTGGAGGATTTCATGTCACGTTCCAAAATTGTATAGTCCACAAATGTTCACATTTGGACCTTTTGGCAATTTGGTTGGCTATGCGATATTATCTATAAAATAAGAAGGAACAAAAAACTGCTACTTTGCAAATCTTTTTGACAGGACGAAGTCTGTCGGGTCCGCTAGTTAAAGATAAACTTGGCATTAGGATTATTAGGAAGGACATAATGATATTGACTACAGAAAAATATCTCTTTTCTATAAGGGAATCCATTAAATGAACGGGTGCCGTGGAGGAAGTTAATATTAAATACATATATCCTATTATTGAAATGTTTCAATCACGAATAGCCGATTAGGCGTACGTAAAGTAACACTTGTGTGATCGTACTCAGGGTGAGTCTTCCAATAAAAAGATTCCGATATGACTTCTAAAAACCCGAATTTATTGCTAAATATTCAGTACAAAGCTATTTCCAAATTATGATTTTATTATGTCACAATTATTTATTTCGTCATTGTCACAACCATAGACACTTGTGAACACAAAAGAAAAGTTTTTCTTCTGTTGAACTTGTATGCGGCCATTGAAGTTTTCCTCTACTTGTGAATTTACTCGTAACAATGAATCAACTTGTTCATTTGATTAATAAATGCCGCAAACTTGAATTATTTCTCATAACTTTATATTAGTGTTGCGGAGTCTATGCGAAGTCTATTTGAGTCTGTTTTCTTTATTATGTCCATTAATTAAATTTTTTCATAGCACTGGGTTACTATTGCTGTCGTCATTTTCAGTTTCCTCTTCACTGTCACTGCGATTTGTCAATATGTCAGCCAGATTCGAATGCACGCTTTGTGTTGGTGAAAATATTTACCGTGGGAGAGCCATGCTTCCGCACGAATTGGGCCGGCTCGACCGGAGTGATATCGCGGCCTCACAGAAAACCGGCGTAAAATAGCGCTTGCGCTGTGTTTCGCCGAGTGAGTGAGGGTACCGGAGGCCCAACCCCCCTTATTCCCGTTTATTCCCCTTATTCCCTTTTAAAAGGCCGGCAACGCATCTATGATTCCACTGGTGTTGCGGGTGTCCATGGGCAACGGTTATTGCTTACCACCAGGTGATCCGTTTGCTCGTTTGCTGCCCTATCGTATAAAAAAAAATATCTGGAAGCTTGTACTGCCTGGTTCATCATGCATTAGGTTTGATTCTACTCTAGCTTTTTTGGCAGCACGATTCGTGACCATTTCGCACGACGCTCGCGCGGAATTGCTCTATTTATGATTACGTAATTGATTACGTAAATAAAACTCCGTTACAACTCCGCAAAAATTGTGCGGAAACGGAAGCGGGGGCGAAGGTACGATTTCTTGTGGAACTTCCGCAGTAACGGAGGCGGAGGCGAAGCTCGGTTACAACCCTACTTTATATTATAGATTTTTGGTTACTCTACACAATGGGTGTTAATGCGAAAAAATCGTTAAACTCTGGTTAGAACAGGGCCATACAGTCTAATATTGAACCTCGACCTTCAATTTAAAATCGTCTGTTTAACAAAAACCTTACGTCTGTTTACTTACTGTACTACCATTGTCACGCCCTACTCATTTTATCCAATTACAAAAATAGATCATATTATTAATTAGTATAAATAGACATGGTACTTTAATGACAGCAAAAAGATTGGAATAAATCCCATTGTATGATGCCCAGTTCCTTTGACAGATTACTTTTTTAACAACGATAAGATTGAAATAAATCCCATTGTATGATGCCCAGTTCCTTTGACAGATTACTTTTTTAACAACGAAAAGATTGGAATAAATCCCATTGTATAATGCCCAGTTCCTTTGAGAGATTACTTTTTTAACAACGAAAAGATTGGAATAAATACCATAGTATTATGCCCAGTTCTTTTGACAGATTACTTTTTTAACAACGAAAAGATTGGAATAAATCCCATAGTATGATGCCCAGTTCTTTTGTCAGATTATTTTATTAACAACCAAAAGATTTGAATGAATCCCATTGTATGATGCCCAGTTCCTTTGACAGGTTACCTTAAAGACAGCTATGGCTTTGTAAACTTTGTTGTAGATTTCCAAAATAGAAATTCTTTATTCGCACTCACAGACACGATACATAACGCAAATTAATGTACACAAAAATAGAACATGTAAAAACGCAGACAGTGAAAATACGCAGATTTTTATCTAGGCCTTATAAATTTTCCGTCTTTATTTTTGGCTTTAGTCTATCGATTTGATATTTTTATTTTCAAATCTACACGTCGAGATAAGTAAACGATAATTGCTTAAATCAAAATCAAATCAAAATTAACTTTATTCAAATATGACCTACCACCCATTCAGGACGTCTTTTTTTGCTGCTAAGAAGAATGGGCGCAAGAAACTTATCAGCTTTATCAAAAGCTCGGCTTAATCATCCAACGTTGTAGTTTCCACCGTATATTATTATAATTCGATGCAATCAACTCATCAACCAAATTGCTACATAATGCCGCAAAATAATTTTGTCTTAAAGACTACAAATATTTGACAACTTTTGATATTAAAACTGCAGTACCCATAATAGAACTTAGCTAAATGCTTACAAGTATTTTACGAAGTTTGTCCAAAGTCGCACTAACTGCTTATGGATGTTTCCATCGTGGGCGTCCATGTCCATCCCTCTTGGCGGGAACAAGAAGCCCAGCTCGTCGGAATGAGCTGCCCCGGTCTTATTGACACCCCTGACGGGGCTAACTCCTAGTTTCGAAGTCCGAGAGAATTGATAGAAATAGATGGTACGATGAGACTGCGCCTGAAGGCGCACGCTTCGGTAAATGTGGTTCACAAAATACGCATCACTGCAAAAAGAATATTAAATACAATAAAAAATAATGTCACAATAATTTTAATTGTTAGTTTTACTTAAAAACAAATACCTGTAATAAGACAGCAATGCTACCGTCGAGTGATTACCTTTAAAATATAAGTCGTGTATTTGATTCAGTACATCTCTTTTTTCAACATCACTAATGAATTGAAGTTCTTGCGGCAGAAGTTTTGAAAGATTTCTTACTTTTCTGAAAACATTGTTTTGTTGTAAATTAGAAACGAACACATAAGCTTCATTGCTATTGTAGCCGGCGATAATGGGTATCTTTAGGTTTGCTCTATCATAGAGTAATTGATTAGGGGAATGTTCTATCAGCCTGCCTTGTTTCAAAGAGTTTTCAACGCACAACCCAAACGGGTAGTAAGGAAATGGCAATTTGTGTGAATACCGCGCCAAATATTTAATGTCGATCGTCGAAATCGACACATTTGAAGAATAATCATTCTCTATAATTTTTATTAACGATTTAGCCCTTTCCATGGCGTCATAGTTGAAGCTCCAAGGGCACTGAATACTTCCACTCTGCAAAATTGCCCCGTGCATCAAGTCCTTTGCCGCAGGAGACAGCGTCAAGATCTCGGCAACTGCTGCACCCAGTCCTTGTCCAGCCACGACCACCCGGTGCGGGTTGCCGTTAAAGGCAGAGACATTGTCTCGCACCCAGCGCAGGGCGAACACCACATCTTTGACCCCGGCATTGCCTGGTATCAACTCGTCGCCGAGACAGAGAAATCCGGGAGCACCTAATCTGAAATATTGAATTATTATTAATAACATTTTGGCGTTCTCCGTTCTTGGGCGCTCCATCTTTTTTATTAATGATGTGATAATTTCAAAGTCTATTTTTGAATTTCTAAAGAAAGTTGTTCTAGACTTAAGATTTAGTGCATAGGAAGTCTAGAAATATTGGTAGTACCAAACTTGACTATAATTGATTAATAGTTCAGTTAGTATATTTAAATACATTGTGCTTTTCTCTTAAACTTGCATTAAGAGTTTTCCGAATTATGATAGTTTCCGAACACATAAAACAGAATCGCGAATTTTCACTGGCACGACATTACCTGCCCGACTGACGGCTAATAGAGTGCAAAAGGTCCTAGAGTGACGTATATCACGAAACATAATTTTGGGGACCCCCCAAATAGTGTACCAATGATTTGGTCATCGCAGGATGATACTGGATGCTAGAAGTGCAGGACCAATCGATGTAGAGATTCTTGGAGCTGGACCACGTCCAGCACTAGGCTAAAATGATAAAAGAAAAAATGGTAGCTGGGTGTTATAAGTGCAAACATGAGATTCAAAGATTAATAAAAGATGATGCACCCAATCTCTCCTAAAAGCGCTGAGTTTCGTACCGAAAATGTAGAGCTTGACGTTTGTTAACGGTACAAAACCTGTGTAAACGAAGAAGGGTAATTGTAACCGTGGCCGATCAGCTGGTGAAACAAAAGGTAAAAGAAGGTACGAGTAGATTCCAAATATAGGTTTAGAAAATAGTCCTACTATAGGTAACAAATACCTGTGACTGACGACGACCACTACAATCCCGTGCTGTACCAGACTCCAAGGGTTGTAATGACCACTGCCACCCCTCACCCATGCAAAGACTGGCCACGGCCCACCGTGGATCGGAACGTGCACTTCCAACTTTAGACACTCTTCTAGTTCAGAGACGAAAGAACATCGAGAGGGCTGCGATTCTCTGATACCGAACCACGTGGGCGCTATGCCTGCTTCCTGGCAATATACAAGTAATGATTTTATAAAATAGTTGCTACTATTAGTATATTTTCTTGCATATCATTATGACAACCTATTTAATACGCGATTAAGCCCTACACAATCACTCTGACCCTGACCTATGGATTTCTTCGAAAATGTATGCCCCGACGCCCTTTCTTTCTTAGTATTAAATCGATTTACTGGAGCACTGTCAAAAACTGCCCAATAATTTGTTACCATCTGTGTAGTTGCTTTTAGATAGTCTAAGGTACTGTCAATTTAACTTTAAGAAGCTGTTCTTTTTATAACTATGTATATACTCATGAACAAGCAGGTTGCCCAACCTGATGGAAAGTCATTGCCGCAGTCGCCCAGACACGACAGGTTTCTTTGAGATCCGCAGCAATTTTTGTCACCCTCACAAAAACTCCAGTTTAAGTTAACAACTTGTGACATAAGAAGTATACCCAGTAATTTCATTGTCTATTAAACTTAAACGGAAACATGACAATGCAAACATAGCTTTTTTGCGGCAGAAATAGATAACACCCGTGCAGACTGACATAGTCTCTCAGCCAAGTATCATTTTTAATAACCTTATATGATAGCTTATATATATACGAGTAATAATTAAAAGTGTAGTGTAAATTCTTAAAAGTGGCAAACAGATAACGAACAACTAACACTTACCTTGAAGCGACTGTTTTCATTGTCCATAGTAGCATACGGGATGCCTTTATAAGATACCACTCCGTCGTGCACCTCGCCCCTCACCATCCCTTGAGCCAAAGACACTATATTCTGTTGGGACCGCGACACCTTACACAAAAGCACTAGGATCAGTAACATTTTCCACCTCGTCACTTCGTTTTTTTAAGGATTAGATATTATTTATTATTATTAGTTATTCTCCCTACTATCTTAAATCCCGATTCCAGTTCCTCATCTCTTCAGCTCATCGAAACAACTTACGCTGAAAAGTGACCTTCATTATTCTGGATTCAGTTCATCATCTTTTACTATTTCAGTGATTCGCTTTTGGAATGATTACCGTACGTACCTTTCTGTGTACGTGTAGCACCCAGTAAATTTACATTTTAAGAGGCTGGCCCGAGATAATTATTTAAATGGCACAATATTACCTGATACGTTACCGATACCATATGTTTGTATGTGTTTAAATGTATATATATCATAAATTTATATGAGTGAGTGTATATGTACAGGTAAACAGTATTTATGATATAATTTTCACGTCTGTTTCCGCCAATTGTATGTTTTTTTAATTTACTTTCCGGTTGGTAGGTAGACGTTGTACCTTTTTACCAGAGCAATTAAGAGTAGAGCAATATAAATAATTTAAAGAGAATGTCTACTAAAGATTCGTTTCGATTGCAAAATTTTATAAAATAATTTCAACTGAATTTTGATGAAACTATTAATGATGTAGCGTTAATCTTTAAAAATATGAATAAGTGCGTTTGCTCAGAAAATTTTAAATTTAAATTTACGGGTTTGCGACCTACGTGTGCTACACTCATGCGTGCAGATTTGAATGATTGTGTCTGATGTGTATTCCAATTTTGCAACCAAACTGAATGCAACTTCCACAATTGACTCACACTGCAATTTATAATTATGATATTATTTAGATTCATTTTGTACACATCCAGTAACGGTTGCAGCATCACGTTGCTGAACAAAGGGCGTGTTTGTACATCGGCAACTGCTATGGCCCATTTACATTTAAACTTTAATTTCCGCACGCAACTTTTTTCTGGCTGTCTAAATCAACGTAAATGCTTTTAAAATTCACTAGAGCTCTGACATTACACGTGACGGCTAATGGAATTGAGACGTTTAGCCATGAAAGTATTTTGTACGTATAACTGAAAGTATACTAATAATTACCATTGGAGAAAGGTGGGGTTTCGGCAAATATCACGCAATTGTTTAAAAAAACTATTTTGGCCCATTTAATCTACACTAATATTATAAAGAGAAAAGATTTGTATTTTTGTATGTAACGAATAAACTGTAACTGACTGGACTGATTTTAGTAATTCTTTTTTCATTAGAAAGCTAAATTATCACTGAGTAACATAGGCTATATTTCGTACTAGATTACTATAGGAATCTTTAGAAATTCTTATTAAAACCAATCGAAGGTGTAAAAAAATTAGCCATAAAATGTCTTTTATCGCATACGCTGCGAAGAAACAAAAAAATGTTCGACAATATTATAGAATATATATCTACAAAAAACTTCGCGAGACCATATTATTATTGTAGTTCACTATAATTATCTATAAAATAAGTAGGAACAAAAAACTGCTACATTACAAATCTTTTTGACAGGACGAAGTCTGTCGGGTCCGCTAGTCGAAAAAAAATCGTAAAACAATTAGGATCATTCACTAATTCGTTCGAAAGAAAATAAATTCCCTCATACTTCGACATTATACGTCAAACCACCATATTACAAGTTTTTATATTAGCTTCACTTGTTGTAAGAAAATCTTGGAATCATAATTTGACCTGCTTCCCGGTCTCCGATTGAGCGGAAGTTTTGCATGCACGTGTAAATCGGATGACAATTTGTTGCTGATAGATGTTGCATTTAACTTTGTTTCTTGTTTAATTCCTGAAACTTGTTTGTTATTTAACTTTTTTTCGAATGAGTCCAAGATTTACTGTTGTCACTTTTAAAATTGTCAGTGTAATATGTCAGTTCATCAATAAATTCTAGAACAAACAGAAGTGCCTTTTGCTTTAAACAACCGAAACAATTCGTCTGAACGTGATCGTAATAACAGCGACCTAACCCTCATCACCTACATTTTGGACCATTCGAGCCACGGATCATATTTCATCGCGGTTGGTACCCCAAAACCAGGTCAAAAAAGTCAGGAAGGCAATTTGCACCATGTCTTCTTATGCTATAAAGACACGAGCCGCAGCTTGAGCGATTGCAGAACCAGAAGCCGCCGTCGCGAACGATCATGTTCAGCCAGTAAAACCAATAAAGGTTCAGAAGGAACGTACGCAAACCATGAACTCACGGACATCGAAGAGTCGAAGCAGTTCTGCAACTATGGTACGCCGAGGTCAGTTAGAATTCGAAGCTTCCCAAGCAGAAGCTGCAATCGAGAAGAAGCTTATTAGGAAAAAGCTAGCTATGGAACTAGCGCAGTTAGAAGAGTGCTCACAGAGTGGAAACGACGAGCATTCACTTTCAGTACCGTCCTGTGATCGGAACCACAAGGTAACAAATTGGCTAACTAATACGCTTCATAGTGAGAACACCGTACATAGAGACATAGAGTAGGTAAGCTGAGATTAGATCTCTGCCTAGTGTAGCTGAAACTCTACCTCGAGTGCAAGATATTCCGATCGTAACTCGGCAAATTCAATCATTCGAAAGCGATGTAGAAAAGCTGGCGAAAGCAATACAAACCGCCGTCGTAGCTTCATCTTCTCAGGTAAATAATGAGATTTTAACACGATTGGCGACGTCGAAAGACTTGCCTGTCTACTATGGCGACCCAATGGAGTGGTTGCAGTTTAAGCAAGCTTACGACGAGTCTACGCAGCTATGCAAGTATTCAAACGTTGAAAATTTATGGCGTAATAATGTCTAAGAAGTGAAGCGAAAGATTGTGTGTCATCTTTGCTGAAACGCATATCGCTTTGCGATAAAGATTAAAAACTACGTCGCAGCGGCGAAAGCTATTAATCAGTATGATTATCTACGTATTGCCCTGAATTGATAAATATTGTAATATCTAAGCTGCTGAGTACTCTAATTACAAGATGGACTGATTTCTTGCACGAGCAACGTGGTAGCGACAGCTCAAAGGCTGAGTTATTGTCCGAGTTTCTCCATCGTGAAGCGTCGAAGTCGGCCGCGGCTGGAGTTAGTTTAATCTACAGTCAGGCTGAGAAGAGGAGATACGAAGAAAGAAAACCTCAGAATGCTGTGTTATTATGTACTGCGGATGACACTTATAGTAAGAAATGTAAGTTTTGTCGAGGCGCTTATCATGCATTAGAGAAATGTAAGCGTTTTAAAAGCGCCTTAAGGAGAGATCGCTAGCGATACGTGCGAATCAACAGACTATGTATGTCTTGGTTCTCGACACGATGATACACGTCTCTGTCCAGCAGCCGACTGTGAGGTCGATGGGTGTGGTCAACCACATCACCACATGCTTCACTGGGTGAAGTCAAAAGAGTTACCAGAGAAGGACGGTGACGCCAAGAATCAAGAGGAAGCCTTAGTTGTTAATCACTTAGTATCTTTTCAGAATCAACATGATAGAATCGCTCTGAAGGTCGTTCTTGTAACAGTCCACGGTCCTAGCGGAGTCGTAAAAACGCACGCGTTGCTTGATGACGGCGCCACGGTGACTCTGGTGGCGGCTGAGCTCGCCGACGCTGCAGGACTGCGTGGGGACGAGGTAACCATGCGCGTCAAGAGCGCCTGGAACTCCTGGAGCTAGCTTGTATATCACAGAGAGTGAACTTTGAGTTATCCAACGTCAGTGGCGAGCGTTTTAGTTTAACTGCTCGTAAGATTCACGAACTTAATATACCTGTGCAATATATATATATATATATAACATATATACTCACGTGATAGATTATAAAAAAGTTTCTTGTATATTAAAATATGATTTTTTCAATGATTTGAATTGTAGAATTGAGATAGAATCGACCAGGAGAACAACATATCCAAAACTTAGACCTTTTTTTTTTTTTGTTCCCCTAAGGAAAATGCATTAAATTGCATACTCCGGCTGTGGCGAGCCGGGGTTATGTGGGGCTCTCCTCCCCAGAAGGGGGAGGCCTACCCACTAAAAACCTCAGGGATGGCCTCCTCAGGCATGTAGGGAGCCCCCGGGAACACAAAGGCCACTTCCGGGAACCCCCAGCCTCCGCTCCCCTCTCTAGAGGGGAGCCCTCCTCGGGGAAGCTACCACCTCCCCCGGTCCCCTCCACCGACGACGCCCCCCGGCCGCGGAAGGGGCGTGGTCCATCCCGGGTCGCCGTAGCGGTCGCGACTTCCTCGCGCCCGCCGGCGACCCGCGGCGGCGCCGCAGCTGTGCTACCGAGCCCGGCGCCGCCTCCTTCGAGCGGGATCGGCCATCTCCCGAACCCGCTCGGCGGCCTCCTTCTGGAGCATTACTGCTTCACAGAAGGAGGCCACAGCCTCCAACCTCCCTCGTCCGCCAGCATTGCCGCAATCAATGCCGGCGGAGACAGATCTCGCCCGATCTCTGCGACCAAGACTCGGCGCTCGGAGGCCCACGCGGGGCACTCCGCCAGCGTGTGCTGGGCCGAGTCGAGGTCGGATGCGCAGTGGTGACAATGTGTCGATCCCTCCCGTCCTATTCGACACAGATACTCACCGAAGCAGCCGTGCCCGGATCCAAAACTTAGACCTGGGTCCTGAAAACCACTTGGCCATTTAAAGAGTATCATCTACTTTATCACTGCCAACGTCACTTCAGCGTTGGATATATAGACTAGTAGAAATCAAAAAGAGTGGGTTGAACCACTCGTTGAATTACGCACGAAATGAAAGTTCAGAAATAGTGAATTCGGTAATTCGTATACAAATCTCACGATATCGAATGCGAATTAGTGGGCGTACTCTTAAAAACGATATTCGATATATCGTGGACTTCGTCGTGTCGTATCCTACTCTTAGTTACTATCGTTTAAAACATTTCAGCGGACGATCGAACGAACGATATTAATTTTGACATAAGAAAGCCTCAAATGACAACGATGAATTGAATTTGACAGACGAACATTCGCAAAATAAACGTCAAATTTACTATAATTACAACGACACCTCAAACCGTATCGTGTTACTTTTCGCAAATTTGACGTAAAATTTGCGAATATTCGTCTGTCAAATTCAATTCACCGTTGGCATTTGAGACTTTCTTATGTCAAAATTAATATCGTTCGTTCGATCGTTTGTTGAAATGCTTTAAACGATAGTAACTAAGAGTAGGATACGACACGACGAAGTCCACGATATATCGAATATCGTTTTTAAGAGTACGCCTAGTTTTCTAGGTTATTTGAAACGAACGATATATCGTCGTCGATACTGCCACACATCTACGACACAGTAACGACAGCGTTATGAATGTTCGTGTGGGCGTTTTGGGTTTGCAGAGTGTGTAGTGTTCGAATATGTAGGATACGAGTGTGTGATTATTTATTATACCTTACTATGAAATAAAGGTTTAATTTTCTTTTTGCAACCTTTCAGGATCGAAGAAACACTTTGTAAAATGATTACACATAGTGTCATTAATTTTATATGCTTCATTTGAAAACCACAAGCCTTATGTGGATGTCTGTATATAAATCATCACTCTTTTTCTCGAGTCAATTGATATTGATGCAAAATTCAAAAGTGAAGATCATTTATTCAGTCTAGGCTGTTACAAGCACTTGTGAAAGTCGAAAAGCTACGCCATCGAATCGCAAATCTACGGCGGGAGACCTTGTGCTGAGAAGAACCGGCAAGAAACTCAGCAAGGGCTGTTTTTTTTCCTGTACGTAATAGATACAGAGTCGTCAATTTGGAAAATGACTTCAATATGGATAAATTATGAAGTCACTTTCCATTACATAATATAGGAAATACAACAAAAAATATATCATTTGAAAACATGCCTATATTACACTGAAAAAAATGTTAAGTTGGTTTTATCAGATTTCGAGTAAATGTTACAAAAGTTTGAGGTTGATTCCGGTCCTATCACGAATTGTGATTGATTTTACCAAACGAAATAAGTTGGCGTTATACCAAATTTATTTGGTAGATTACACCTGTATTGTTTAGTAATTTTCTCACTAAAGTACTTAAGTAAAAAAATTATCAAACCAAAAGTAATTTAGTATTTTACGAAAGTACTTTAGTAACATTTTTACCAATGTACTTTAGTAATCTCTTTATCAAAGTACATTTGTAATTTTTTTTGTGTAGTTTGGTGGTTGGTATCAGAGTTAATTTGGTAATAATTACCAGATTTTATATTTTACTTACTACTAAAGTTTGTTTGTTGTATCTACCATATAAGTAGCGCAGTTTTTATCAGTTAGCTTTAGTTTTTCTTTTTGCCGTACGTGGCAGGCGAGCAGCGGCACACCTGATGTGAAGCGTTCCAATTTATCCGTGAGATTGGGATCATCGACGATTTTCACAGCCCGTCTCTGAAGGGAGTCAAGTGGGTCGAGCTGGTATTTGGGAGCGCCTGCCCGGAGATGCGAGCAGTACTCCACGTGTGGTCGAACCTGCGCTTTGTAAAGTACAAGTCGTTGACCAGGCGTGAAGTAACGCTTGGCTCTGTTCAAAATGCCCAACTTTTTGCTCGCCAGTTTGGCTTTGTCAACCAAGTGACTCCCAAATTAGACCTTGCTGCTAATGTCGACGCCGAGGATCCCAATTCTAGGGGTACACCTTGGAACTGAGGCGCCATGACATAGGGGTCCCTCTTGGCAGTGAACGCGCAAACTTGTGTCTTTGTAGGGTTGAAACAAACCAAGTTCCTTTCTACATTCCGAGGCCCGCCCAAGAGAGTCCTCGACTTCAGACATAAGTTGCAACCGTCTTTCTTGTATAGTATTCCGAGGGACCCTTTGGAGGCTCGTATATTGCGCGTCACCAGTACTGTCATCTGCATAGCAATGCATGTTCTCAATTAATAACAGATCATTGATATGCAGAATGAATAGTGTTGGGGAGAGCACCGAGCCTTGCGAAACACCAGCATTAATGGTTTTGGTATCGGAACAAGAACCGTCCACAACGACTTTAATGCTCCGACCTCCGACCCTCCAAAAAACTAACGATCCACTTGCAGAGTCCCTCGGGGATTCCAAAAGATGGTAGCTTCGATAGAAGGGCGTTGTGCCAGATCCTATCAAACGCCTCGGCGATGTCAAGGCTGACGGCAAGAGCCTCACAATTAGTATAATCTATCATATCTTTATCGTGATTCTGATGATGACGTCTTTTATCAAAGAATATATTGTATTATCTACCAGGATTGTATCGCAGATTTTATCAAACATAATTAAGTATTATGTATCATGTGTGTTCCATATTTTTTATCAGATAAGGTCTGATGCTAATTCTACCAAAAAACTTACCAAATAAGTAGTGCACATTTTACTGATGTTAGTTTGGTAAATTTATTAAACTGATACTTTTGATAGTCTGATAGTCAAATGTACGCTACTTTTAGGTAAATATTACCAAACACGTTTTTTATATATTAAGGGCGTATATACGCCTTAATATTCTGGAAAAAACGTGTTTGGTAATATTAACCTAAAAGTAGCGATTTATACTTGTGTACATTTAATAAATTTATCAAACTAACACCAGTAAAATGTGCACTACTTACTTATTAGATAAATTTTGGTAGAATTAGCAAAATAAGGTTACTATTAATACGACATAGTATACGTCAAAGTCAATACGTCAAGTCACCAGGAAGTCATTTAAGGGCTAAATAAAAATTGTGATTGAAAGAAAGAAAGATTTATGGTACGTAATAAAATTTATTTTACCAATCAGCAATCACTTATTTTTAAAAATAGTTATACAATTCACTTTTTATTTTAATAGACAACTAGGCTGTCGAGTTTCGAGAATTTGCGTTGAATGTTAACATTATCAAAATATCATATATTATATGCTACTGCAATAAAATTTTAATACTACATTTATTTTTTCTATCAGAATTTCATTTTAGCCTACCGTGTCTAGAATGGTTTTACTATATTTTTTTAGTTTTATTTTAATAGTAACTAAATGGACAATAACATTCACCCGTGGCAATAACATGTACATTAGTAGGAGAAATAATTGAATTTTCTGGTTTCATCTCGTTTACATCTCGATGATGAGATGTCTTGTTATATTCATCATATTTTTATGATAAAGTCAATCGAAATAAATTATTTTGTAAAATTTACAATAGTCTTTGTTAATTAACACTATAAACTCTGTTAGGGAATATATTTTGACATCAACCTTTTTAGTTTTGTAAGTTCAACGACGAAGTCTTGTAATATTTATCATATTTTTATGACAAAATCAACCAAAGCTAATTACTGGGATTTGTTTAGTTAAATTTACAATACTCTTTATTAATTTACACAATGAACTCTGGTAGGGAATATATTTTGAAATCAACCTTTTCAGTTTCGTAAGTTATACCACGAGGTCTTATTATAGTTACATATAAAGATTTCATGAAAAAATCAAACAAAGCGAATTGTTCGTATTTGTTTTGTAAAATTTACAATTCTTTTTATTAATTTACACTATGAACTCTGGTAGGGAATATATTTTGTCATCAACCTGTTTTAACCGACTTCAAAAAAGGAGGAGATTCTTAGTTTTGTAAGTTCGACGACGAAGTCTTGTATATTTATCATATTTTTATGACAAAATCAACCAAAGCTAAGTGTTGGGAATCGTTTTGTTAAATTTACAATACTTTCTATTAATTTACATTATGGACTTTGGTAGGGAACATATTTTGTCATCAACCTTTTTTAACCGACTTCAAAAAAGGAGGAGGTTCTTAGTTTTGTAAGTTCGACGACGAAGTCTTGTAATATGTATCATATTTTTATGACAAAATCAACCAAAGCTATTGGGATTCATACATACATACACTCACGCCTTTTTCCCATGGGGGTAGGCAGAGATTACGTCTTTCCACTTGCTACGGTCTTTACATATCTCTTTCGCTTCATCTACTTTCATAACATTCCTCATACATGCTCGACGATTGCGGGTACTTCTGACCTGGCCTTTTTTGAGGACACTTTCGATTTGTTCGAAATATGTTCGCCTAGGTCTTCTTATTGGGATTCGTTTTGTTAAATTTACAATACTTTCTATTAATTTACACTATGGACTTTGGTAGGGAATATATTTTGTCATCAACCTTTTTTAACCGTCTTCAAAAAAGGAGGAGGTTCATAGTATTGTAAGTTCGACGACGAAGTCTTGTAATATGTATCATATTTTTATGACAGAATCAACCAAAGCTATTGGGATTCGTTTTGTTAAATTTACAATACTTTCTATTAATTTACACCATGGACTTTGGTAGGGTATTAGTATTTGGTAGGGTATTTTATCATCAACCTTTTTAGTTTTGTAATTTTAACCCCGAGGTCTTGTTATAGTTATAACATTTTTATGATAAAATCAACCAAAGACCTTATCACTTCAAGCCAGTAGGGTCATTAGGACCAAAGGCTTAGGCTGAGTTTAGTCGGTAGGTCTGGTGGGTCGAGCCGCCTCGATTCACCAGGAGTCCGACATAATCAACGCATCCCTGCTTGCCTGTTGCGTTGGTATCCATGATGGATTCTCAGCCTCTTCTTCTGAGGAAAAAAAATCAACCAAAGCGAATTGTAATGATTTGTTTAGTAAAATATACAATACTCTTTTGTTGATTTACATTATAACACTGGCATCGACTTCAACCTTTTTATTTTAGTAAATTCAACAGCAAGGTTTTGTTATAACTATCATAGTTTCTATGTAATTCAGCCAACCTTTGAGAATTTGTAAAATCTAACAAACCCTTTTTTGACGTGACAACGTCTTAAATTAGGTTGCGGCTGGGAGTCACTTATGAAAAAGTGTAACGCTCGGTAACGTTACGATGAGTCACCGAACGAGAGAGAGGCCCGCCGAATGCCTTGCGTCTCTCTCCCACTCAACTATGATCGGTCTGCCGCGCATTGATAAATGTTGATAGTGTTAAGTAAATTATTAGTTTAAAATTAATTAATTATTATTTTACAAATTTTCATTAATTTCAAATTTATTTAGCAAAAATTTGAACCTTCAATCTGAATAAATGTTTTGATTTTCGAATTGATTCTTTAAAATTACAAATATTAAGAAAAAGTGGCAGATATAAGAAAACTTGATTTAAACTGTGTTGAGCAAGAATTTTAACATCTAATTTAAGTAAATGTTTTAATTTTCAACTTCATCATTTACAATTACAAATTTTAATTAATTTCAAATTTATTTAGCAAAAATTTGAACCTTCGATCTGAATAAGTGTTTTGATTTTCAAATTGATTCTTTAAAATTAAAAATTCATCCAATTCCTTGTTCCTATTGTGCAATTTAATTATATTCATATCAATAAATATTCTACCGAGAAAAAGACGTTGTCACGTAAAATCTTTTTCAGTGTAGGAATGCCGTGTCATACGATGCGATATCGAAACCTTCAAAAAAAGAGCATATTTCCATTTAAAAGGCCGGCAACGCATCTGTGGCTCGTCTTGTTGCGGGTGCCCATGAGCAACGGTTATCGCTTACCATCAGGTGATCCGTTTGCTCGTTTGCTGCCCTATACAAAAAATATTTTTTTTCAACGACTAAACATGTTTAATCTTGAACTTGAATCTTTTTTTAAGTAAATAAATGGTATTCGATTTTTAAAAACAAGGAGTTTTCAATTAAAAAGATTTTAGATATGACAGGAATAGTGGAAACTTTCCATTCCCGATACTTTTAGTGCAGTCTTCGTATTTGAAATCCATAAATATTATATATGGGAAAGTGTGTCTGTCTGCTTGTCCGTCTTTCACGGCAAAACGGAGCGACGAATTGACGTAATTTCGTTATTATCTAAATTCATTTCGTATTATATTTTTTATATTATATTTCGTATTATATTTCGTAATTTCGTAAATTCATTAAAACGTGGAGATAGTTGAAGGGATGGAGAGTAACATAGGCTACTTTTTATCCCGGAAAAATCGACAGATCCCACGGGATGCGCAATAAAGGCTTCGCTCAAAAACTACTGCACAGATTTTCATGCGGTTTTCATCAATAGATAGAGTGATTCTTGAGCAAGGTTTTGCGCTATTTTGTATCTCGGAAAAATGGATAGTCCAATGGGAAGCGCGATAAATCATTCGCGCCATAAACCTACTTCCACGCATATATAGCCGTGACCAAAAGCTATAACCCTTAACCCTCTATAGACCCAATCCCGAAATCCACGCGGAGGAAGCCGCGGGCAGAAAGCCAGTAGTAAAAATATTTTTACTATAATCGACCTTTGTATACCCTGTAAAACACCCATGACTACAGGCTAACAAATTAAGCGATTACCTGAATAATATCAATATAGGGAATTAGAGAAAGAAACCATGATTGAACAGAGAAGATAAAATAATAGATCTTCCGAATTGTTCGCCTGTTCTTACCGAGAATCCTCAGCTAATGACGTTATCAATTCCTAATTTAATCAATAGTGGTTTAAAAAGAAAAGGATCTAAATTAACATTAATAAGTGTTAAAATAAAAACAAGCTTTTTAATTAAGTTTACGTCATGTTTTCCGTCACCCGATACAATTGTCGTTTGGAAATGCATTTTACAATAAAATATTAATTCTTCCTTCGAATAAATACATTCAATACAAATAAGGATACAAAAAATACGCACTAAAGTTATTAAAATAATTACAATTTATAAATTGCTTATGGTGTTGTAACAATATTACATACAGGCCGATAATTTAATTGTTAGTAAACTATTTGTGAGATTTCTAGTTTTGAAATGTTACTACTATTTTTACAATATTTCATTATCTATATAATTATGTTAATTTACGTACATATGACGCAATATTTTCAAGACCAGAGATCTCACTGCCAGTTCGATGTCATCTTAAATTGAATCGGGAAGATCTGTTTAATGTAAAAAAAGCACACACACCAATAAAATTTTTACAAATCAAAGAATATAAACTATATACTTTTTTCACTTTTATTTGTGTTTTTTTTTATTTATCTTTACAAAGCAATTAATAACTTAAATATAATTTATTGAGTACATTCTGAACGGATAAAAGAAACTGAACGTTGTCTTAATACTAGTGTCAGTCATTTTGTTTATATCGTCAAAGTGACATTCACGCTTAAGATTACTAAATAAAACTACACCTACTGAAAAACAGTCCATCAAATTAGTTTGTTTCACATCTGCCATCGCTGTCAGATCATGATACAAGAGCTACGTGGCTGACAGCTGTCAAACAGTAATTTAAAGTTTTGATGTAAATATAGCATTGTATGAGTACAACTCAATCATTATCAACCAGAAAATAATATTTAGAATGGCAATGTATAAAATACACATCCGAACAAAAATTAGCAGTCATTAACAAAAATTCGTGTAGGTACACAAATGCTAAGTCATTAGTAGAGATCGGATAATCGGATGCATATTTACCTAAAGTTAGTTTAAGACAAAGTATGGAAACGGCTTTTTATTGTTTTGTTAAATAAAATTTTTCACCATTTCTGTTTTTTTATTCAATTATTTAATTGATTATTGTTTTAGTCAAACTAGCTCACTACTTTCGTATAACGCTCTTCATGTAATAAATCGTAAATTCATAAATCGCACGGGGAACTGAAACTAAACTTCATGTAAATACGTATGCATAGTTGTATAAATGAACCCGGAGTCTCGGTCTTTTGAAAATAAATACCACGTGCTAATTTAGTAATTTTCAAACAATATCACTACGTTTGCAGTCCCGTATTTTCCCGGGATTTTTATTTAACAAAATGTATTTTAAAAAGCCGCTTCCATAATTTGTGAGCCAAAAATTACCTTTAGGTAAATATGCATCCGATTATCCGATCTCTAGTCATTAGGTACTTGAGACACACCCGTCTTTTAATTTCCAGCTGGATTCTAGGAAGTAAATATAAATTTAGAGTTGTTCAAATTAAATTTTGTGTTGTTCAAAATTGGCATTACTGTAGCAAAAATAAGGTTAAAAATGTACCAAATATTTATTTTTTTCATAGTTATATATTGGCATGCAGCCAGTCTGCCCACCGGATGACAAGTCGTCTGTATTATATGCGGGTTTTTTAAGATTCACAGCGAATATAGTATCTACAATCAACGAAACGATAGTGTAGGTACGGTACCAATTTTATACCAAAAGATGTAAAGTTACAGTACTCATTAACGCGGACACTGATGTTTTGCAGCAAAAATACAGCAAACTACCCTGATATTGTTTTTCCGGTGACTAATTTGTAATATTATGAATAATGTTTTATTTGATTGAAATTAAACTTATCAATTGTACAATTAATCGGTCTTATGACTTGTCTTGTGCCATAAACTATTGTTAAATTCAATATTTTTTACTCTACTGAGTGCACGGGAAAATTGAAGGATTACTTATTTACCGCAAACATATTGTGTATACATTAAAGTTCGATTTTTAATTCGAGTCAGTAGAATGACATTTCCAGTGTCATGTGTCACAAATCATATTATTTAATATGGTATGTATTACATATTTACAATAAAAAAACGCTTTGATACCTAATAAAATAAAGCATAAATAAATGTCTAAATCTATTGATTGCCGAACATCACTATTGCAGTGGGTTGTAGTGGGTCACCCTTTTTTGTATCAGTGACAGTTGCACTTGTCATTTTACTGACTCGAATTAAAAATCGTAGTTTATGTTATATTTTTTAAATTATCTACGTTAAATACTAATTAAACAACGTTCATTACATCAAAAGAATCTTAAATACAAGCAGAACACGCTGTAATAGAGTACATAAATTTTTATTGCATCAATATTTTTCTTGTATTATTTTTTACCGAATTTTTATTTTTGAGTAATGACAGGTAATAATTGTTCGTGAGTGTAGTCTTATTCTCTGTACACTTTAAGTACTAATTTTCAATTAAATCGATCAATTAAATCAAGCAACGAAGCAAACGGACAATTTTCCGTGGGATATTTACTGTTATTTATAAATTACCGTTTTTAACCCCCGATGCAAAAACGACGGGATGTTATGTCTATGATCCGATTTTAATGCGGTTTTTTTTTACTAAGTACTTAATCACTACTTACAACTTAGACACATATTCAAGTACGCTGGTAATGATACAAAATAACTTATTACTTAATCGCACTACAATCGTTCAGACGTGTACGATCTCTTTTTGTGCCAGTTTGATAACTCGAACGCATTATATAAAAAAATCCTTAACGTAAATCGTAATAATACTCTAGTACTGCCACTGATTGATAAAGAAGGGATAGATTGCTGACTCCATGTGTAAGTCTCTGTGGTTCACAGCAGATGGCGTTGTTTGTGTCGTTAGAAATAGTTAAGAACTAAGGTTACTGTCGAAAGATATTCCGTTATTTGAGTAGTGATATTTATCATCTTTTCTTAATCACTTCTCTTATTTTATTATCAGACTGACCATTTCATATATATATATGTAAACCATCAGATTTTATAACTTCGGCGTGATTTGCTTTTGTATAAACAAATTACTCATGTTGATTGTATTTGTCCGAAATTGATAAATTACCACATTTTATTATTTAAATACATGTAATTAACTGTTTGATAGTAAAAAATCAATATTGTTATTATATTTTGCATTAAATAACCGTTAATTTGCAATTATTTGCCAACGAAAAATACTTTTGTTTATTAAAGACAGCAGATAATGCATTTTAAAGCTCTCGACAGATGGCGCTATAGCACATAAATTTGTAGACTGGACTTAATATTCTAACGCCATCTAGGTGTAATACGTCGAACTAAGGGGTACTAGTGTCTACAATAAATTTTACACCAACGTGAAACTATTGTATGGAGTTGGCAAGCTATTCTACTTCGATTTATCTGTGGGACAGCTCGCCAGTGAAAGCAAGCTTATTTCATTAAAAATAATCAATCTATTACAAAAAAAATCTCACTAATCCTCAAAGTAATACGTAAGAAATGATTCCACGTCGATTTGAGACCAAATATGACGTTTGTGATTTTTGTTTAATCTGCTCACAATACATTATGCGATTAACTTGCATATTGTATTGTGAGCTAGAAAACAGCCTGTTAAAATTTAATACACAAATCATCAACCATGCTAATTAAATAAAATTTTAGTCTGCGTTCAAAGAAAAACAAGTGTGGCTTTTTATAACTTTTCGCAAATACTGTGCAAACAATTTATTAAGGTTGGATTTGCATTTGTGAGATCACATACAGTCGTGGCATCTCGAACCACAAGGTGGTCACAACAGCGCACATGGTCTGTTTAGGCGGCGCTGAGAATGCCATTGGTAGAGAACCAAACGCGGCAAGGTCGATGCTACAATAGCCGCTGTTAATCCTCAAGCTGGCTTTTTACTAGGGGAACGCCGACATGAGCTTATAGGCAAACTTGGCATGCGGCGCTGAGAATGCCATTGGTAGAGAGCCAAACGCGGCAAGGTCGATGCTACAATAGCCGCTGTTAATCCTCAAGCTGGCTTTTTACTAGGGGAACGCCGACATGAGCTTATAGGCAAACTTAACTAATAACATTAACACCAGTATTCGTTTAACTATTAGTGTCGATGGCGTCCTGTCCTCTCTGAACTTCCACGAGTCTCACACATACTAGGGGGCTTAACGAAGTTTCTAGAAAGTCTCGATTGAAATAACAGTTATATAACAATTATGTGTTACACTTTTAGATTATAACATATATATTGTATTGTTTAAAATTATAATGGTGATTAAAAATGGTCTTATACTTTCTTATGAATTCTATGAAATGGCGCATAAGTAAGACATAAATTCAGCGAGCAAAAAAAGCGCTGTTTTACATTTTTTATTGCACGCCTTTTTAATTCCTATTTTAAATAATAAATAAAAAACTTCAAAAGTTAAGCTAGTACCATCGCTAACCTAAAATGTACCCTTTTTAGGTCTGAGGAAATGCCTAGGGCATAGAAGAATGTTGTACTGTTATGGAAGGCAGGCGAAGTGAAGTGCCCGTCTAGGAAGTGTGTCCGAGAACACGAAATAAATGTATATTTTACTCAAATTTATAGCGAACGACCTAACTTAGTGAGTTCAAAGTATGCGGAGATCTAGTGAGGTTTTCTTCATTTATTTTACTTAAAATTGAAATTAAAAAATGTGTTTTCAGAAATTTTTAGTGTTTCTAAAACGAATAGCTGACAAAGAAATAGGAACTATTTATAACATTGTATTTTCAATTTAAATAGATAAATTCTGAGATTAAAGAGTCATATTTCTACATTGTTTGGGTTGAAAGAAAATGTGAAATTACTTTTTTTTCTATTAAGTAATTAATCTTAAATTCTGAGTCTGTAGGGTGAGAGGGGCTCGCCTAAAGCGAACAGCTGCCGAGGAGGTCATGGAAGTATACTCATGCGTTTTCATTACCTATTTCGGAAGCGATCCGGATTTCGCAGCTCGCTGCGTCTTCTCATGAGGGCGACGTGGCAGTGATAGATGCGCTCGCGCATAGGCTTTTGTGAATAGCTTCGGTGGGTTATAGTCGGTAGTTAGCGGGCGGGTCAAGGAGACTCCGACATAATCTCATGCCACAAGCACGAGGTATGCGTAAGACATTGCATTAAAAAAGAAGTTAGTTTTAAATTAAATTTTATAAAATGAAAATGTGCAGCCGAAAAAAAACGACATTTTATATTTATTATACCGCGATATAAAGCTCCACTCAAATGTATGGTGAGAGATGTGAATTTTTATCCTATTATATTATGCTCCGTAGTAAAAAGCCAGCTTTACACTCTAGCCCTAATCGAATACCCTAATGTTGGTGTCACAGGCAATGCCTGTAGTGCGGAGACGACAACGTACGAAGTCACATGCACTCACCCACCTTTTGTCGCTGTCGGGCGCTACCGAGTGCCTGGAGGTCATAGGATGTCAGGTCGTTTAAAATGAAAAAAAATTTTTGTACGTCGGCGGACATCACTGCTTCGTCGGCAGCTGTCAAACTCGAGCTTCAGCCGCTGCTCGTGCCGACGGCATACAGGCGGTCGAAGAAGTCCTTGGTACTGGTCTCCCAGGCCGTGGGCGCAGAGGCGTGGATGTGGTACGGGCTCGCCAGCGAGGTGTACTGCGGCGATTGCACCCACGCTCTTGTCCACTGCTCATCGCTGTCGGGAGCCACCGGGTGCCTGTTAATATAACAGTAATCAGTTAATATTCAAGGGAAATCTTGGTGTAGCGACTATCAAAACCTTATTTTACAGTTTTAAAATAAAATAAAAAATGTAACATTTAACACACAAACTAGTATATATATAGAACAAAAATATATGTAGTGTTAGATTTTTTTTTAAAATGGAAATGACCGGAGATGAAATGAGGAGTATATTCGTGATTAGCTCGTCAAGGAGAACAACATATCCGAGTTTCAGCTGATTCTTCCGTAAACCAGGATGTTTGACCCAAAACTTCAGAGCCCCCCTCATTTACGCCAGCTCATTGTATTACTAAACGCATCCTAGCGTTTAGCAACGGCTAGGGTTCTGAACAGCTTATTTCCCTGACACCTGACACCAACTTTTCAGTCTTAAAACTGCGCATGCTGGCCTACGGTGTCACAGACAAACAGTGGTACTGTAGATATCCAAGAAGATTGAACTCATTTTAATTTCAAATTAATATAAATTGAGTTCTTTGAGACTCGAGTTTATTACAGGCGTGAAAAGCTGTCTTCGTACTTACACTTACTATCAGGGAAAGTTAAGTAATTTCATTTCCGCCAGTAGGCGACTGCTGGACTTACGGCTCCTCCAAGGATCACCATATTGTTCGATCTTGCGTTGCTAGCATCCAACGTCATTTGCTGAGCCGTTTTCTTTTTTTAAAAGTCATCGATGACGTGCTTCTTGAATCTTGGAGTAATTTCATATGACGATTAGGTCAATAGTGAATCCGACACCTTCACTTAGTTTTCTTAACAACAGAGCCTTTCAAGGTCACTAATACTCGTGTGATTATAAAGTAGTCGTGGATCACAATTTTATAACCTTCGAACCTTCGGAAATTGTAAGCATACCGCTGATACAGGCTTTCCAATTAAATTAAATTTACACAAAATATAATCACAATGGAGTCTATAAAAATTTGATATACTAACCCATGTTTAACAAAATTGGTGATGAGGTTGGTCATCTGATCGACCATCTCCCGGTCCTCCTCGGGCAGCTGCTCGTCCGGCGCAAACACAGTATTAGGTCGGAATATGTAGGTAAGGTCCTCCACATGTCCTGCGCCGGGGTATGTAAGGTTCCATGCCAGCTTGAGCGCGCTGCGCCGCCCCCCGTATGAGAACCGGTACAAGTGCGTTGGTCGCGCCGCCTCAGCGCGTTTGGCGAATAGCTTCAGAGTTGGGTACTTGAAGTACTCGTCTGTGCACAGCCGGATGTAGTTGTCCATGTCCACCGTGCTGTTGAAGTACCTACATGAAATACAAACCGTATGGAATCAATCAATCAAAGACTCGGAATTTGTGGTGGTGATATTTGAGACTAGATTAGAAATCTGATAAAAACAGTTGCTCAAGTTTGGATGTAATTTTGTACGGGGATGGATGGAAGTCGCTACTAGAAAGCTGGTAATGTTTTTCTTAAAAATAAAACGCTTGGTCAACACCGCTATCACCCTGTCCGTATCCTCTCTTATATTTTCCACTCATCTTAAAAATTATATTCTTAAAATTTTATAGTAGAAATTGAGACTTGGCTTGCTTCCGAACAACAACTACCTCTGGAAAAAGCAGCTGCTTTGTTCAGTCAAAATCCAAAGTCAGTCTCCAATATCCAGCAGATGCTGGACATTGCAGACTTCCTATATTAAGGAGTTCAGTGGTTTCTCTTCGCAAATTAAAACTATACCGAAGGCATCAATGGTGTAAGTTACCTGCTGTGTACCAGCTTTATTAGCAATGGAATAATCTGCTCCGTTGTTTGGTATATCAAGCGGGCGGGTACGACCAAGTTCGGTGTGGCCTCCACCCGCGCCACAATGTCCATCTCAGTCAGCCGCGGCCGGAACGTCTCGCATTCGGAGTCCGTGAAGCCAATCAGGAGCGGGATGCTACCGCCGCGACCACGGTCTACCAAGGCTTCAGGCTCATCGTCTAACATTGGAGTAATACCCTCAAAAGCGTTTTCGACTACAGGAGTAAAAGTCAAAAGTCCCAATATGTCCAGAACTATATCATTCGCATGCATAATCTTCTCCAAAGGAGCGTCCACGAGTTGTCGGTGCAGCTCCTCCGGGTCTTCTTGAGGGTTGAGGCCCATCTTCTCTAAGAACATGTTCGTGACGAACTTCGTGTAGGCCGGAGACATGCTTATAAACTCCGACATGCCGTTGCCGCTCAGTAGTATCGCTCTGAAAATGAGAAGTATTTATTTGTTAATTTAAATATTTTAAAAAATTTACATATATTGAATCCAACTGCTGTGTATCGATATTTTGGGAAGAATGGAACTTCGGAAATAAAAGACATTATATTTTATAGCCAAAGGAAATTGCAATTGATTTTTTAAAAATGACAGTTTTAATATCAGAAAAGGGTTAGGTTTAGAAACGTTTCATTATTCAGTCATTCAACAATCTCCAATTACAAGGATAATCTACCAAGAGTTTAAAAATACGTTTGAAAATGCAAAACAAATCACCAATGACACCAAACTGGTTAGCATACATTAGCCTGTTGTCAAAATGCTTTCCAGTTGGTTGTAAATATATAGTTTTTCCCAAAATCTCCTGAATATAAATAGTGAAGCTACCTTTGGAAGAGGTCGGAGGCCGGGGACAGTGTCAGCAGGTGGGTAGCGATTGCGCCCGCGCTCTGGCCGGCCAGCGTGACGCGCGCCGAGTCGCCGCCGAACGCCGCCGCGTTGGCGCACACCCAGCGGAGCAGGGTGGCTATGTCGCGCAGGCCCGCGTTGCCTGGCACGCGCCGCGTCCCCAACGACAAGAATCCCAGCGCGTTCAGCCTGACACAAAACAAATTTTGAATATTTACATAGTAGAGTATGCATTAACATGTATAATTGTACAGATATAAAAATATATTTTCTGGATTTGCTTGTGAACGCGGATACGGAAGCCATGAGCGAAGGCCGTTTAGGTTTCAGCCAGTAGCTATAATTCTCGTTTGCCTCATATATATGAAAAAAAAATACGACATGTAAATTTAAATTAAAATTGATCTGCATAATCATCAAGCGTCAGGCTTCGCTGGCAGCGCCACTTTTTTTTAATGAGATATGATAATATTATGTCTAATTCGCCACATAAACCTTTAAATTAAAATAGTTTTTTTTTAATAATAGTATAACAACTTTAGTATTATTATTTTAACTAACGATTAGAAATTCAATGTCAATTAATTTGCTATTTTATTTTTATTCTCAGTAGACTCGTACTCCGTTTTTTTCTTTTCATTTTCGATCAAATTATTTTTTATATCTAATTAAACATTAATTCCAAGTTGATTTGCACAGAACGTATTTTTTTTTTGTTTTTGAGATGAATTTCTCATTCGATAATAATGTGTGTATATTTATTATACCAAAATATTATTCCATCTTAACCTCAAATCTCACTATCAATTGTTACACAATTGGTAATACCAGTAGGAGTCTTATTATGGCATCAAGCAAGAGGTAAAGTTGAGTGCTCCATTGGTAACCTGTAATATTAAATTAGCCTAAAAATTTTACCACATATCTTAGTGGCTCCAACTTATTATCCAGAATAATTACGCACCTATAGTTAAATGTGACGACGATGACTCCCTTGGAGACCAGATACTCCGGTCCATGCAGGTCGGTGTCGCCAGAACCAAAGGCGAATCCTCCACCGTGGACGAACACCAGGATCGGCAGGCCGGCTACGTGTTGCTTTTGCGACATCCTGGGTAGCCCCGCCAGCGGCACGTGGATGTTAGCATAAATGCAGGCCTCGCTGACTCCGCGGGGCTGTGCTATGTTGTGGTAGAACACGTCTTTCTGCGGGCACACCGGGCCTTCCTGGGTGGCGTTCAGCGCGTCTGTCCACGGCTCGACAGGCCGTAACTCCTGAAATTGTGTTTAAACGTTTTAGTTAGTTTATTGCATAATTTAACAATAATATATAAACCAATCTTCCAATATTCTCGATCGTTAACTGGCTATACACTTCTTCTTGTTCCCAATTATATTAAGGGTCAGCGCAACACGGCTCCCTTTTCCACTCGCTCTCTATTTCAAAAGTCACTCCCTTTTTCAACGTGTCATCATTCACACAGTCTATCATAAGTCTATAAAAAAGAGTCTTAATCACTAAATGTAATTCAGAATGCAATCCAAACAAAATATACATAGTATGTAGCAGTATAACGTTAATAAAATCTTAAAATTAAGAATAAAGAAAAAAGAACAATAACATCTTAAATTATAATAAAACTAGCGGACCCGACAGACTTCGTCCTGTCAAAAATATTTGTACAGTGGCAGTTTTTTGTTCCTAATTATTTTATAGATAATGTCGCATAGCCAACCAAATCGCAAAAAAAGTCTAAATGACCTATTACATTTTGTGGCTATTCAATTTTGGAACGTGACATTAAATCCTCCAACGATGTATTCTGTGCTCCAACGCACGCACGCACACTGTTTTGATAGATATGATTGAATTTCAACTATATGTGGCGTTATAATAAAGCGCAAATTGACTCTTTGATGTTCGGAACACACCTTCATTGCTTAGACAACAGTGAGTGCTTGCAATATGAACTTTATACAATAACAATAAAGCTCAATTCGACTGTACGTTTTAGTTAGAAAACGTTTGCATGGGAAAATAAAAGGGCTATTTTAGGGTATTTCCGATAATTATTCGAATTTTCCTCATTGTAAAAACCCTCCTTGAACTTCAACGAACATTAACAAAAAAGAATTGGCCAAATTGGTCCAGGCGTTGTTGAGTTATGAGCTTACCAACACATTTTGCGATTCATTTTTATATATAAGATTAAACCAATTACAACAAAACATACAAAACAGTATAAATAAGGAATTAGACGGTAGTACATGCGAGATGGTGCTATACGCTGTAATAACGGGCCTCTGGAATCGTAGCTCCCTCACGAACTGCTGCGTCACACGCCCATCCCACGTCCGAATGCCACCGTGTCACACGACTCCAACGAAAGTGGGCCTAGCTTCAACCACTCCCCTCAGTTGCTACCAACGGTAAAGCGGAAGGTGGCTAACGGTGCGTCAGCGTTGCATACCACACACCCACCTCACGTGTGACCCTACCCTCGTGTCACAGAACGAGAATAACTGAGCTTAAATATATTAACAGCGAACCTGGAAGCGCAGCTCTCCCAACGGCTGCCGGCCATAAGGCACGCCACGGAAACTGGCGTACGGCGCGCCCGAGCTGTCATGCTGCAGCGCACCGCAGACCCATCCCGCCTCTGTTCGCGCCGCTGTCTCGCAGGACTCCAGCGATTGGAACTTGTAAACGCTTGCTGCCCAGCCTAAATAAAAGAAATATATATTCCATTTTGTAGTTATCTAAATTTAGAAATTCGTCGTGGACCTTTAGTGGACATTGTCGGCCGAAGCTAATATCGTATACTGTCCTCTGTCCAGCTCAAACGGGCTGATGATTATATAGTCACTGTGGATCACCATCAGGATCATTCGCTTGCAAGGCTTCAAGTCAAAGTCACGCTGCAAAAGCCATCTACAGCCAACATAATAGGTTCATAAAAAATGGTTTAGATAAACCTAGACTTATTGGCAATATGTTTTTATCAGTTTTGTCTAGTTTAAGAAAAATCTCAACCCAAGGCCGAGTGAGCTGAAGAAACAGTCACGGCCAAAGTTTACGCGTTGATGTGATCGCGCTGGCAAACGCCGATAAGCTTATCATGCGCGCGCACTAGACGCGGCGCAGACACGCCGCCGCCGACAGTTCGCGCTTCGTCGAAACGGACACGTGTATAAGGCCGAGTCTGCATTCAATGAATTTACACACAATCTAGTCAGCAGACTAATTGTTTAATTGACGTCGAAATAATTTCTACTGTCAGAATGATGTTGAAGTTCGTATATGACATAAATAAATTCGTAATATGAATGTCATTGAATATATGTCACATTAATTTCATTCGATTGATTATTTTTGATTATTAAGTAATAAAATCAAACATTTATAATTAGAGATCGGATAATCGGATGCATTTTTACCTAAAGTTAATTTTTGGCTCACAAATTATGGAAGCGGCTTTTTAAAATACATTTTGTTAAATAAAGATCCCGGGAAAATACGGGACTGCAAATTTAACGTAGTGATATTGTTTGAAAATTACTAAATTAGCACGTGGTATTTGTTTACAAAAGACCGAGACTCCGGGTTCATTTATACAACTATGCATACGTATTTACATGAAGTTTAGTTTCCTAACAAAAGTAGTGAGCTAGTTTGACTAAAACAATAATCAATTAAATAATTGAATAAAAAAACAGAAATGGTGAAAAATTTTATTTAACAAAACAATAAAAAGCCGTTTCCATACTTCGTCTTAAACTAACTTTAGGTAAATATGCATCCGATTATCGGATCTCTATTTATAATCCATAAACTAAGTAGTTTTTGAATTACAAGTTTTTAATTTTATTTGCATATTAAATAGTTGATATGTTCAACCTCACATTCTTTATTTTATATTTTAATCCTCTGTATCATCTAGGCTGTTTTCGCCTATTTAACTTCTAACTTAATATTCACGCTCTTTTATTAAACATTCGAAATATATTGTCATTAATAACTTCACTAGATCACGACTTTATATTTTTTTAAATCAAGACATAGTTTCTCTCTTTTTAATGTTCTAGCAATTAACGGAGTCTTATGTAACCTCCATTTATAAATTCCCAGTTTGTCCTTGAACGGAGCCGGCACAGTGTATAGACAGCCTACGAATTAATAGTTGAGCGCGCACGCAACCCGAGCTGTCTGACTTCGCGCTTCTGAGAAAGAAGCCCTAACGTATTATGGCTTTTGTATAACGCTACGGCAAATATGATAGCGGCACATCTTGGCTCGTGTTTTGTCTTTGTTTACATTTGTAACTAACGTCTTCAAGGTCATTTTGAGTACCACAAATTGTTCAGGTACCTTGTAGGAATGAAAAAGACTGTTACCAAACGCACTCCTTGTAATCTATACTAATCTATACTAATATTATAAAGAAGTAAAGTTTGTGTGTTTGTATATTTGTTAAATTGTAAGGGGTAATCTCGGGATCTGCTGAACCGATTTTATAAATTCTTTCGCCAATAGAAAGCCACATTATTGCGGAGTGTCATAGATTATATAAAAAACCGAAAAATAGAAAGGCTTTTACGTGGTAGACCGTTTTGCAAAGTGAATCGGAGAAAAAACGGACAGCGGACGGCGCGCGATGGCTTCGGGTTTAATTCGGTTCGCGTTCGTGCTCGCTTCGAGGATTATTAATATTATGCCCAACGAAGTGGGCACGGGTCAGCTAGTGAAAATATAAGTATATAACGACATGTCGTGTTGACAGTTTTATCGATTCGACCTCCCGAGTACTATCCGTGTCAATCGATAATTTTAACTGCATTCTTCTTATTTATCTTTGTCGAGCCAAAATAGACTTTATTCACCGTTAATACCTACTTAGTAATTTAGAAAAATGTTCAATTATTGTAATCTTGCTACAGCATGTCGATTTGTCAGTGACCGTACAGTACAACAACATATTGGCGACCACGAGTCGACGTGAAATATTAAGTATTTGCTTATGAAATCACTCTTTGGAGATTCTTAAGAAATTCGTTTATATTATCTATTTATAATATACTTAACAAGGCTAAACGAATTTGAATGAAGCTGGAGTGAGTGGAGATACGGGACGAGGAAGACCTAGGCGAACATATTTCGAACAAATCGAAAGTGTCCTCAAAAAAGGCCAGGTCAGAAGTACCCGCAATCGTCGAGCATGTATGAGGAATGTTATGAAAGTAGATGAAGCGAAAGAGATATGTAAAGACCGTAGCAAGTGGAAAGGCGTAATCTCTGCCTACCCCCATGGGAAAAAGGCGTGAGTGTATGTATGTATGTAATTTTCACCAGGAAATATTCTTAGCTTAGGTGACTCCTAAGTGACATGCTGTCACTTTTTATATTAACTGAAAAGAGTGAGACAGCATGTCTCTTAGGAGTCACCTAAGCTAAGACAAGGTTGGTGAAAACGGCCATAAGATCTTTAAAACTACGCAACGGATTCTGATGATAGATAGAGTGATTGAAGAGGATGGTTTATTTGTATGATAACATCCATTAAGTAGTGGAAAAATACTGTTGTTTTTGAGGTTTTTAATGTGATGTCGTAAATAATTACATTTGCAAACGCAGGCTGAACCCTACGAGATTTATCAAACTAATGTACTAAGCATGTGCAAGCAATGTGTTCAACATTGAAAAGGTCTACAGAAAACTCCGCGATGGTATATGTCTATCTGTTATGGATATACCATAATAAAATTTTTTGTCATTTAATATTTACGACAAATAATGGCTAATTTTCGAAGCGAATTTAATTATTAAGTACATTGTTGATTTAATATAGATCTATATGGCCCTTTACAGCATATGATTAAAATGAATATTTTCGAAGATTACAGATTCAAAAATTGCTGGGCGTAGCGTAGCGGGCGTATCCCAACGTTTTGTACAATTTAAACAAATTTTGAAAATGGCGCTGTATGTGAATGTAATGTGAATATAAATACATAGTCTTAAGTTAAAAATGTTAGATGTGCGAACGAAAAGAAACTCTAAATGTATATTATAATTAGAGATCGGATAATCGGATGCATATTTACCTAAAGTTAGTTTAAGACAAAGTATGGAAACGGCTTTTTATTGTTTTGTTAAATAAAAATCCCGGGATTGCGGAATTGACCATACTTACGCCCGGGCACCATTTCTGTTTTTTTATTCAATTATTTAATTGATTATTGTTTTAGTCAAACTAGCTCACTACTTTCGTATAACACTCTTCATGTAATAAATCGTACATTCATAAATCGCACGGGGAACTGAAACTAAACTTCATGTAAATACGTATGCATAGTTGTATAAATGAACCCGGAGTCTCGGTCTTTTGAAAATAAATACCACGTGCTAATTTAGTAATTTTCAAACAATATCACTACGTTAAATTTGCAGTCCCGTATTTTCCCGGGATTTTTATTTAACAAAATGTATTTTAAAAAGCCGCTTCCATAATTTGTGAGCCAAAAATTAACTTTAGGTAAATATGCATCCGATTATCCAATCTCTAATTATAATACATATAACGATTATCAAAGGCGCCCTGTTACATTTCAGCATGCATAGAGTTTCGTATTTACAAATTTACGCGCTTGAGTTCGTGTTACACGTGTAGTCCATAATCAAAGATAAGTAATGGTCAATTTTGCTGAATACCGTCAAAATTGTCGCGCCTGTACACAATGAACGCGACCTTTGGTCTCGTCTCGGTGTAAACAATGCGTCACATCACAATTTCTTCCGCTATTGCTACTCACAGACATGGCAATTATAAAACAACTAATTATATAAACGAATATGTTATGTTTATTAAAACTAATTTCGTCACAACACGGTTTGATAGAGGCGATATGGATCCCAGCCTATTAAGTTATACGAATCGGTAATATAAATAAACTGCAACACTATTATTATGGAATTGGCACATTGAGATATTTGCCCGTCAACCATCGCCTGCTTGCTTTCAGCTTGTTTTGTGTAACACGAAGTAACCGATCTATGGTTGATGTGCAACTTATAGAAACCTACCGCCTTCTTAAAATAATCAACCAGTTAAAAGGGAATCATTTAATTTATTTGTTCTATTTTATGTATGCATTATTAAACATATTTATTTAATACTAGCGACCCGCCCCGGCTTCGCACGGGTGCAGTGAAAAAATGGTTATGGTGGGTTATCCCTAAGAGATAGACATATACCATCGCGGACTTTTTTGTGGATTTTTGTAAGTTGTACAATACTGTAGTACATTATTTTGGTCTATCTCGTAGGGTTCAGCCAGCGTTTGCAATATAAGCGCAAAAAACGTGCTTATTTACGACATCACATTAGAAACCTTTAAATTTATCAGTGTTTCTCTACTATATTATGCATATTATTATACATACAAACCTTCCTTAAGAATCACTCTATCTATTAAAAAAACCGCGTCAAAATCCGTTGCGTAGTTTTAAAGATCTAAGCATACATACGGACGGACATACAGCGAAAGCGACTTTGTTTCATACTATGTATTGATGTAATAATATGTACTTAATTTGTAACAATCAATTTTAACGGGTATCATACCCCATAGCTTGTCTGTCAGAATAGCATAGTTTTGACGGTAATATCCAATAAAAATATTCGACTCGGTCAAGACTCGAACTTGCGTCTTTCGTGACGGCTTATCCATTATTCACATTCCATAGTCGAGTGGATAGTACACTGGTTTCAAGATGTCACAATCTCCGAGGTCCCGGGTTTTTATAAAAAATATTTATATTTATATATATGCCTATCCGTTACCCTAGATCCCATAGCACAAGCTTTAGAGCTTAGTTTGGGCTAGGCTAATTGGTGTAAGTGTAGTAAATATTTATAACTATAATATGTACTCGTATAGCATTTACTTTGACTTAAGATAAAGAATCCCGTTCAAGTGTATATTTTGTATGTTTTCATTCATATTTATTTAGCATTTTATAATAAAATGCAAAGTACCAAACTGAAAATAACAACACATATGTTAGATATAGATTATTTATTAATTTACGTAGTATGTATAAATATTTTTAATAGATGTAAATATATCGTTTTGTCAGAATCAGTATTTAATCATTCTGTAATGATCAATCTGTTTTGTTTTCCCTTTTTTTTTTAAATTAAAAACAAAATAAAAATGTACAACACTTTATCGTCAATCTAGCACATTTTAGAAATCATTTGGTTCAATTAAAATATCCGTAGTGTTATACACGCCAGCGGGACTGAAGATACAGTCTATTCTCTAGTCTATTGTGTCATGTTTGAGTTATACTTGTACCTAATGTAAACACCCATTCTTCCGTAGTATTCATGCAATCGTAAAGTATGTTGGACCGTGTAATTCTGTGTTTTGTTAATAAACATTATCACGTCGCTTAACATCACGTCTTTATAAGACACGGTCCTTTAAAAGGCGCGCGCGGGGATACAGATCCAACGCGTAGTGGCTATTTAAGCGAAATTTAATAAGTGTGCAAGGAGTGTACCAACTGGTAAAATAAATAAGTAAACATTATTATTATTACATCGATGATTTGGTATGCAAACCTGTAAGTCCATTAGTTTTGTCATGCAAACACTTGGTGTCAATCTCTCCTAAGATGCGTTCGCTGTCATTCCTAGCCATAAAGTCAATAGGGCCAGGGTTCCCAACATAGGGATTTTCACCCTAGATTTAGGGGCTAAATAAGTGAGATGGGATTTTTTAGGGACTTGAAATTTTTAGGGATTTTTTGACTCTTTATATTTTTTAATTTTTTTTAAAGGTAAATTTACAAATGGCTCTCGTGTGAATCAATGTAGCCAACAAAAACATTAATATTTATTTCTTGACCTACCGACTTATAACATCTAGTTCGTAATTCTACAACCACTCTGTGGTAACTATTAAAGGTACTCTGTGGTGGTGACTGGCGGCAATACTGGCGCCACTGGCGGTTATTTTATATTTTATAGCCTATGCATATGGCGGCGTGAGGGCAGCGTATATTAGTATGTTTGACATTAGCTTATTTATGTCAGTCAGATAGGATATCACCAAAAAATAGTTCAGAATATTCTTACGACAATTGTTATTTCGATTTTGGTTTGTATTGTGTGTCGACAAGAAATTTGTTAATGATGCCGAAGGAAAATAAAAATAACAAAACGTACAGTAAAATAGTGAATCTTCTGATGAAGAAGAAATATTTAATGTATTAAATAATTTAGATTAAAAAAACTTTTGAAACATATTACAACATATTATTTCTAAATCATTATGAATTTATAATTACACTAATTATAGTAGACGGTCCTCGCTCTATAAAGTTACGTTTTTAAAAGTTACCTTTCCCTCAAATTGAAATTAGTTCCCCACTCTAACTGGCTATTGGCTACAAATCTCTTAATTACGCCTCTGAATGTCCGTTTTTAAAAGTTACGCTACCCCCGAAAGCGTAACTGTATAGAGCGTCTACTGTAAATATTTTTTAGGGGGACAACTCAATAATTAAGGCGATTTTAGGGGTTATGACACAAACTTTAGGGATAAATATTTTTGAGAGTTGGTAACACTGAATAGGGCCTAGGCTGAGTTTAGTGGGTAGTCTGATATGAAAATCAAAATCACGATGATCTTTATTCAACCTGGACAGACCCTTATTGACATCAATACAGATATAAACAAGTAAGAAACAAATATAAACAAGGAAACAAAAACTTTGTACGTGTATACGAACAGGGAAAATATTCATTCCTTACTTGTTCGGGAATTGGGAGGGTATTTTCTAGATAAATAGGCAAGAAACTCCGACAGTCTTTTTTTTATGAAGTCCCAACATAATCTCCGCGGAACCTGCTCTCAACCTCTCTCCTGAGACAAGAATAAAAGGGCTTAAAGAATATTAAAATTTAATGAGCTAATTATTAAGTTTTTTATTTTATAGTTTGAAAGGTTTTCGTCTGCGGGTACGATCGAACAATATCGCATTTTGTTATGTATTTTTCTTCATTTTGGGAATCGATCTATTTCTAAAACAAAATTTATCAAAGTCTAATAGAAAAACAACATTTTTATTTTTTTTAAATATCAAAAGATTTACGTATGTCTTGGCTTCCGCGTTATATTAAGCCTTACCAATGAACATACAGATTTCTTAAGCCTTAAATTCACGAATTAGATGTTGGTTTTTATTGTACATTTCACAAAAAACCTGTGAATGAGTACCTTGTAATATTTTCAGATAGTATTATTTTGATTTCGTTTGGAGCTTCACATTAATTTCTCGATGAAAGCGTTCTCGAAACTGGGCCGTCTCTAATTAACAGAGCCATAAGGTAGAGGTTATCTCAATAAACCTCGCTAATGGGCCACGCCCAGAAGTCCTATCAGCAAGTCAAACAAAAAATTTAACCGTATTAAAATACTTAATTCCAGTTTTTTTTTTCAAACCATGGGTCATGACCCCCTAAGAGTTCGCGAAGCTTTCGGGATTTAGGGGTAAACAGGAAGCTTTAGTTGAAAATATGTTTTATTTTCATTGAATCCAACGGAGTGCATTAGACATCTATTATAAATTATAATACTGTATTTTAATACAGGCCTTAAGCGATGTGACCCTGATTTATGTTAAAATAAAATAAGTTCAAACTTATTATACAAATGTAATCTTTAAATTATAATTAAATAACACGTTTATCGGAATTATTAATCAAAACACTTTAAAAATTCTGCTTCATATAATCAGGTGACAGCCACTAGAAAAGGCTATCGTTTTAAAAGGATAGGTTCATTTTGATAGTTGCCTAGTTTCAACAAATATAACAAGTACTTATTAAACATATATAAACAATATTTTTTGACTGCACACGCGTATTTATTTCTAGCATTTTATCAAGATATGGTCTATATCGACCCCCATGGGTCTATGACAACCTGAAAGGGGTCTTCATCAGCGAAAATAGTTATTTATTATACAAGAGTGGAAAGTTCCTTTTTAACCGCGTGCTCGATTTGGATGACCGAGCAAGCGAAGGATTCTAAATTAGAATCCTGAGCGTCAGCGAGGGAAACAAACGAGCACAAGGTGAAAAATCTTTCCACTCGAGTGCAATACGTAACTTTTCATCCCACCTCAGCGAGGAAATTACAAAATGAAAAAGAAAACAATTTATAATGACAAATTATATTAAGCAATAAAACGTGAAAAACTAGAATGGCGCGAAGCACGCAAATAAAACAAAGAAACCAAGAAGGTTCCAAATTTAAATTTTTTCACAATTTAAAAAGTTCTAATCATAAATTTGGCACCATAGAGGTTACATTAAATAGGTTTAATGACGTTTTGAATTTACAATTATATTGAATACTCATTATATGTGATGTTCTAAATTCAAATCTACTTTGCCGCTCAAGCGAATAAAATAGAATTTTCCAGCCAGATTTCGAAGCGCAAAATTACACTTTCCGAGGTGGTGGGATGAAAATAAATTTAAGGGTCCATGAAATGAAAATGGGCGTCCACGGATGTCAACATACATATTTGTACCGAAAACCGAAGAACTTGACAAAGGGTCTAGGACACATAAAAGTTTGGGAACCTCTGACCTAGACGAACACATTTGGACTAAATCCCAACTAATATTATTAATGCGAAAGTAACTCTGTCTGTCTGTCTGTTACGCTTTCCCGCTTAAACCTCGCAACCGATTTTAATAAAATTTGGTACAGACAATCTTTAGACCCTGAGGCAGAACATAGGCTTTTTATTTCGAAAAAAAAAGGATGAAGGGGTTGAAATAGAGGTCGAAAGTTTGTATGGGATTTCTTAATTTTAAAAGATAAAACCATGAAACTTTATATTTAAGCACTTGATAAGAAATCATTAAACATTTGTTCTAGCATTTTTGAAACTTCGAGCAGCTAGGGGGTGAAATAAGGGTTGGAAGTTAGTATGCAAGTTCGTCAAATAACACGTCATAAGAAACGAAAAATCGTTTGTTCTAGCATTTTAAAAATTTTACCAGTGTGGGGGTGAAATAGAGGTTGAATTGAAGATAAGACCATGAATCTTGGTTCCTTGACATAAGGGACCAGGATTGACAAAAACTAATTTCACGTGGGTGAAGCCGCGGGCGGAAGCTAGTAGATGATATACTGAAAAAAATTCATGTCGAAAGTAACCGTAGCCGACGGGGACCTACTCATGATCTGACTTTTTTCAGTTAGGGATGTGACATTGTAGATAAAAATCGATTTTTAATTAATCGTTTTTTTTTTTCTACGTTTGAAAAATCGAATAATAAATAATCGACTTTTCTTCAGAAAAAAATCGATTTTATTATATAAATAGTTTTTTTCCTAATTTTTCAATTAATTTCAAAATAAAGGCCGTATGCATTATATCAATAGATTTATTCATTAAAAATAAATAACGAATCAGTAAGTTCTTAGATAATCACCACAAATTAAAGTTTTTAAACAATCAAATTTTTTTTCATATTAATCAACAAAATTAAAATATTCAATTTCGAAAAACTAGATATTCGTACTGAAATAGTAATTCTTATAAAATCAACACAAATTAAAGTTTTAGAATAATTAAATTATAAAAGTTTCAAATTAAAATAAATCAACGAAATCAAATTATTCCAATAAAAAAAAAACTAGAAATCCGTAGGCAACGAGTTCAGAAATAACAGCTTAGGTAAGCGTTTGGATACATAAACCATAATATCGTATCATAGAACATAATATCGGGGTGCATTTATTGCATGATTATAAAAATCGATTAATAATCGATTATAAATTAAAAAAAAATCACCTTTTAAAACCGATTTCTACTTTAAAACAATCGATTTTTAATCGATTATTTCTATAATCGATTATTTTTTCACATTCCTATTTTCAGTACTCATGCATCATGAAAGTATTAATGAGTCTAAAAATGTCATGAAATATGATTGGTCGCAAGTCGCAACTGTGATCTCTGCCTATCTTGAGAAAATAGTCGTCACTATATGTATGCATGTATTTTATGAAAAACTGCGTTATATCATCAGCTTGTAACATAAAATATCATAGTGATTCTAAAATAGTCTAATAATATTTCCAGCGTTGTTTCTGTAACATAAGCACGTTCCTTGTTATTATTTTTTTTTTTTTTTTATTTATTTATTTCAGTAATCAGTTTCAGTTATCATTGCTTTAAAAAGTTTTGGCTATTATATAACAATAAATATAATATAAATTGAACTGAAAACGTGCTTTAATTATCTGTATTTTGTTATGAACAATTAACACTTATCTTTCTTACGACTCTTGGGGTATCGCTAGAAGTTTTTGTGAACTGTGTTATAAATAGTAATTAAATAATGCCCAAGTTTTATTCTACCAGTATTTAATTTCTGTTCAATTTAAATACTATGCTTGATGTCGAAGAGTGCACATTCTTTATTATTATTGTTTTAGTATTTTTTTATTCTCAAATTAAGTTATTTATAATATTTATAAACATAAATATTATCAAAAAAAAAACTTAAACCGTACTAGGTTTAAGTTACCGCCGGCATCGAGGCAAGGGCCAAGCTACCGGCGCCGGTGGTTTTCGGGCTGCAGAGACAGGAAAATCTCACGGCAATATATGGCGTGTTATTATTATTATTCAAAGCCTAATGTAGAATCAATAACTTTCTTCTTTTGCTACACACAACTTTGCAACTTTTTATCGCTAATTACACAATTGCTGATTTTAATTAGTTTCTCGGCGTCGTTACCTATTTGAATATAGTGACTTAAAACACTATAAACGAATAATACATTATCCTCTTTAAAATGTTTAAAGATTCACAAATAATCTCGTGATTTTCGTGATTGCGTGGTGCCCGAGCTGATTAGATCTGATAGTCTGATGGCGGATTGCGCTAACCTTGTCTTAATTTAGGCCAATCTTAAGTGGCATGCTGTCACACTCTTCATTAAAGGCAAGCACTGACGTCACACCACTCAGGATTGTCCTAAATTAAGAAAATCTGAATGAAACTGAACGTCTTATATTTACTAAAACTATATCGAATACATGAATTTATTTTGATTAATCTTATTTCAAAACTAAAAACATCTCAATTCAGTTTTATTTTGATTTTATCTTTAAAATGCACTTATAAATTGGGTTTGACATTTATTCATGAAAAGAACAAGAATAAATTATAACAAACGATCGACGCACGTTCATCAAAGAAATTATTATTACTGCAGGCATTTTTTTGGATATTTTCGCACATATGATAAAGTTATTTGGGAAACAGCTTTTCTTTAAGTTTGTCAAGCTATCAACACACGTACATTAAACTAGTTTCAATTGTTTTTCGCACTTTTTTGTAACACTGTATTTTTTTGCAAAATTTAGCAATATAATACTTCGTTGTAGCTTTTCACGTGGTGTCTGAACGTTGGGCGCCGTGGGTACTCACCGCTGGGCAGGAGCAGCGCTAGTGCCAGTGCCAGTGCCACCGGCAGCGCGGTGCGTGCGAGCGTGCGGGCCATGGCGCAGGCCGGGGGTCGACTGCGCGCCGCCGCCGCCGCGGCGCTTATATCTGCCCAGCCCGCGCCGCCCTACGCGATAACAGATTGTTTACATCGCGACCACTCTTATCCGAGATCCCAGACTTCGACAGTGACCTGGCTGTCAACTGAATTAATTGGGCGTTCAGATGCTGAGATTATAGTCTTGAATTTCTGTACTGGTTATCCGCGTTAAGTATATCGAGGAACACATTATTATCATGATATTGCCGGCATTATCAGCCATTACTATTTTTTATAAAGTACAAGCTTTCTACCCGCGGCTTCGCCCGCTTGGATTTCGGGATTGGGTCTATAGAGAGTTAAAGTTCATAGCACCCCCCGGCCACGGAAGGGGCGTGGTCCATCCCGGGTCGCCGTATCCGCGGGCGCGATTTCCTCGCACCCGCCGGCGACCTGCGGCAGTGCCGCAGCTGTGCTACCGAGCCCGGCGCCGCCTCCTTCGAGCGGCATCGGCTATCTCCCGACCTCGGTCGGCGGCCTCCTTCTGGAGCATTACTGCTTCACAGAAGGAGGTCACAGCCCTCCAAAAAAGATAAGTATCCTGGTTTTTCGAAACCGAAGCGCTATCAATAATCTACACCGGTGATTCCCAAAGTAGTCCATATCGACCCGGGATCGGGACCACGCCACTTCCATGGGCGGAGGGTGTCGTCGGTGGTGGAGTTCGGGGGAGGTATTGCAGCCTCCCCCGAGGAGGGCTCCCCTGTATCAGCAGGGGAGCGAAGGCTAGAGGTTCCCGGATGTCGTTTGGCGTTCCCGGGGGCTCCCTACATGCCTGACGAAGGCCATCCCTGAGGTTTTTAGTCGGTAGGTCTTCCCCTTCTGAGGAGGAGAGCCCCACATAACCGCCGGCTCGCCACAGCCGGGGTATGCAATTTAATGCATTTTCCTCAGGGGAACAAAAAAAAAGATACTTATCTTTGGATCCTTGGAAGTTAATCTGAAATTCAAATACGATATTTAATCATGTGAGAAACTATTTTCTACAGTTTTATAGACCTTTATGTCACTCAAAGTCTGATGAGTCAAAATGATGTCATTAAAAATAAATTCATACAATTTCACAAAGAACTAAAATTAAAAACCATTACGAAATAATTCATTGAAAAATCTGCTGTGAATGACAGGTGAAACGGTACCTAAATCAGAAAGTTTCCTTGCTGTCAATGCACGATTGAATACATTCGGATGTTCTCTGCATTGTCTTGATCATCGACCAACTAAACAATAATGTAAAAAACAAAAAGGCAGAAAACAAAGTCACTTCGTATACTATATTATACTAGTGTAGTATAATATATTATACTAGTAGAAATCGACTAGACAATTTACGGTATTAATTAGGAAATTCATGATTTCTTTTGTTTCAAAAAGTGTCTCTTTGTGACTTTATGACACTCCAGTCCCTTCCGTGGTCTATTGGTAGGGGTGTTGAATTGAGTACGACATACGAGCTGTTTTGGTTTTTGGTTGGGTTTCCGAAACCACCTATTCCATCAAGTTAAACTTGTTTCAGTGATAAGACATCAATTTAGCTCTCGCTAAAACGTCGTCTTTGCATTTTCGTACCGCCTATTTTATCTAACTCGCTGTCACAATGTAGTCGATAAAAATCAGTCGGATCGATTGCTGTATGACATTCAGACGATTACCGCTTATCAATCATTGAAGCATATTATTATGAATACCCTCCGAAAGACAGGTATTATGATAAATTTTTAAAATCAACTTAACAGTCTATAAAATCTACTCATTTTATTGTGTCTGCGAATGCTTTGACAGCAGTCTTGATTAACATCGCAAGAGGGCTCTTGCTTGCCAGATTGATCAAGGGCCGGATACAGAAAGGTGTGATTCTGGGCACGGCACATATAGTCTGAAGGTTCTTCTCTCTACAGTCGTAACCAGCGGCCAATCCAAACCTCTATCCCCGTACGCGCCTTATAAAGGATCGTGTCTTATAATGTAGTCTTTTGGCGCCAACGCATTGAAACATTACGGTAGTGTTGCCAATAGTGGTTGCTAAATTCCCGATACAATTATGTTTATAACCGAGTTACGTAACATTAATTAATAATGCGATTACATAAAAAAAACTTTTGACTAAAAACTTCTTTTGTAGCAATACTGAAGATATCTTCAATTTTCAATGTTTACTTTAAAAGTATTAGTTTTTTTTTATTCCGGTCCTATTTTATTCTATATCTGGTAAACGGTCCCCACTCATGGTCGTGACGTAGATGTCACGACCGTTTCCTGAGTGGGGACCGTTTTGGTACCCATATACACTATATTTAATTATTAAGTTCATTTGTTACACAATAACAATATATGTTATTGTGTACCAAATGAACATTTTACTTTCTTCTTTCTATTAATATATATACGAAGATTAGCAACAACGAACTTTCATTAAAGATAGTTCTTAGTTTTTGAAAAATAACAAAACGTTTAAATGTTTCATGTTAAAATATGTGAAAATATTATTTATTTTTCATGTCAATATAAAAAATTTTAATGTGTTTTAAAATTTATAGTTACTAGCTGGTACCTGCGACTTCGTCTGCGCAGGACTATTATTTCGAGTAGCTTATATTAACTAATATTATAAATGCGAAAGTGTGTTTGTTTGTTTATTTGTTTGTTTGTTTGTTTGTTTGTTACCTCTTCACGCTTAAACTACTGGACCGATTTCAAAAATTCTTTCACCTTTGGAAAGCTACATTCTCCCCGAGTAACATAGGCTACTTTTTATCCGGAAAAATCGACAGATCCCACGGGATGCGCAATAAAGGCTTCGCTCAAAAACTACTGCACAGATTTTTATGCGGTTTTCATCAATAGATAGAGTGATTCTTGAGGAGTTTTGCGGCATTTTTTATCTCGGAAAAACGGATAGTCCCACGGGAAGCGCGATAAAATCTTCGCACCATAAACCGACTTCCGCGTATATGTAGCCGTGGGCAAAAGCTATGACCCTTAACCCTCTATACACCCAATCCCGAAATCCACGCGGGCGAAGCCGCGGGCAGAAAGCTAGTATCTTTATAAATTGTTGCCTATGTGTTATTCTGATAAATAAGCTATATTATTGTAAAGTTTCATTAAATTCCATTCAGTAGGACTTACGTGAAAAAGTAACAAACATTTATCCATACGCTTAAGATTACCATCAGAAGGGACAATTTAATTTATTCTGACAGCTTTGACAATATTGTGTACTACACTTTTTGCATGTAATGATTGATAATTTTATTTATATAAAAATAAAATATCACTAAGCGGGGTATTATAAAAATAATACCCCGCTTAGTGATAGGCGTCGTATACAAGACATGGTGGTTCTGCATGATATCTGTACTGGAAAGTTGGATTGTACAGAGTTGGCGAACCGCATGGTCACCCTCAGTGCACCCGTAAAAAGAACGCGACACACGCAACTATTTCACGTACCACTAGCGCGAACTAATTACGAAGCTAATGACATGACGATCAGGCTGCCTAGAACGTACAACAGACATTTTCCCGAAATTGACATTTTCAATCTATCTAGAAATACATTCAAAACTGCTTTGCGTAAGAGTATATTACTTAATAAATAATAATTCATTATTAATCATAATTTAATTTGATTTAATTTAAATATCTTTTATAATCAGAAAGAAAATAATTTATTTAATATTGTAATTAATACAATAATTAGTACAATTTTAATACAATTCAATAATATAATTAAAATTTTTGAATCTTATTAAAATTATTTTGTACATTCGTTTCGGTCGCCATGTAAACCAAACCTCACGAAATGGTGAATACATGTGGGTATACCGTATTCTTGCCTACCGAACCAACTGCGCGCGCTTGCTTTGGCTCACAATCTCGATCACTGTTCTCGGCTGACAAATTTACGTTACGGAATAATGACACTCGCGGCACGCAGACATACACTACATCAAACAAACACACACAAAAAACACACCTACAGTACCTATTATATTATTTTTACGTTTTTTTGTAATTTTTAAATAAGTATTTGTTTTTAGTTTTTTTTATGTCTATCAATGTGAAATTAGTTTCAAACCCGACCCCTTTTGCAAATTTTTAACAGAATACAAAGTGGGTTTCTGTAATTGGCTGAAGCACTAAGTGTTAATTGTTTTATATATTTATTGTCACAAATGCTGTAGAAACCTGTTGATGAGAAAAATAAAAATAAAATAAAATAAATAATAAAAGTCCGGAAACCGGCCGTCTAAAGATAGGCCATCTTTATATTATAATACCATTTTAACTTTTATTATTATAATGTGTTAACAGTCTAATTTTATTGTACTTCGCTTATATTGAACGAACGAAACTCTATAGCTAATCTCAATAGCGATACTCTAAGATACATGTTAGGCGGAGAGGCCGCAGTTTGCTGAGCTGCTCTAAAACACCAGGACGCGTAAAGGCATGTATAAAAATGAATATTCACGTGCCTTAATTAATTCTTAGAATATTTTGAATAAACTTGGGTTTTTACGTGTTTGTCAGTCGGGTCAGATAGTATGTGAGAAAATGTTTTAGGACAAACAGTGGTAACACCTGCAGCATGTAGCAGGATGCTGCGGTGCACACGAAGCAGCACGTGTTAAGACGAAAGTGTCAAGGGCGCTCCCGACGTAGCGCCGATAAGCTATCAGCTATCGGGGGTGGTAGTCGCGGTCAAGGCTGGCACGTGCACCACGCCCTAAATAGCCTCGAATAGTCTCGACGCACGGCGCTGCAGATTATCTGTGCGTATTGGTTAACCAAATTGTTATCTACGCGTATATTACGAGGTAAACATTGGACGCGCAGTGATTTGATAGAGTAATTTTATTTGATTAATTCGCAGTTTAGTCTCCAAGAAAATTAACAAGTAGGAAAGAACAAAATTGTAAGTGCAAATCGTAAAATGTGTCCAAATTCTATGGTGAGTGCTTACCATTATTTTAGGGAAAATTGATAATTTACAAAATAAATAACACCATTACTCTCACACAATATATTTCAATCACTCAATTACATAGTTACATTATTCTAAAACTTTATCAAATAACTATCCTATAAAACATAAGCTCCTAAAAACTCCAAACATCACTTCATCTTCTAATATAATGACAGAATTCTTCTTTCTTTTTAACTCGTGAAACTACTTATATTTGAATTTTGACAAACAGCTAACCATGAAGACACAAATCCAAACTCTAACAACCATCACACAGGTCATAGCGGCTTTTTGCCATCGTGGTAAAAAAAATTTACAGTTGAAATATGAAATTGTTTAATAATCAAGAGAACAAACTGTACGAAATTTTGACCTACACGTCAATAGAGATTAAACTTGTAATGACATAGTTATGAAGACAAAAACATTTGTAGTCATTGATAATAATAATAGACAACATAGTACAAAATTCTGACGTAAAGCGATAACAGGTAATTTTTTTATAATATTTTTTAATAATTTTAATATCCTAATTCGCAGATTTAATTGTAATCAAAACTTCCACTTACGATTTGAATGTAATGCGAATTCATATATTTTTTATGGCGCTTAAATTTATTAAGTTATATTTATTTATATAATAATAAGTAACAGCCAATCAAAACAAATATAATCTGTACCGAACCTTAAAAACTAGGTTGAAACCCGATATAATTCTACTAATTGTATTATGAATGTGCAGCAAAAATACAGCTCAGCTGGATTCGAATTTTTAAAAAGAAATGCATACTTTATAAAGTTTCAACATTAATTTATTAAAAGAAAAGGTTTTTTGTTAAAGAAACAGTGGTAAAAAGTCTTATGGTCTGCCTGATGATATTGTAAACCGCAGCCTATGGACGCCTACAACATCAGTGGCGTCGCACGTGCATTGCCGACCCGTTTAATTTTTGTTTTGATATGCACATATGACGTCATAATCAACTAAGTTAGACAATCATGTAATAAAAATACATAATACCCAATTATGTATCGTGTAAGAAAAAGTATTTCTTGTAATGTATATAAAATAAATGTAGTTCTTTTCTACTACTAATTAGAGGCTCATTTATGGGGAAAGTCATAGCTTTTATCAACAAAGTTCCACAAAGTGTAAGCAATGCGTCTTTTTGCAGATTTAAATCATTTGTCAAAAATACTCATCTGAAAAAAGTTATATATAAGTATATTATATTAAAAAATGTTATATATATTTTATAGGTCAAGAATTACTCAAATGGTGTGGTTTCATATTAATGAGTCAATTGTTACGTTGCCAAATATTTAAACTATAGTAAATAAACACAATGAAGCTATAGTTATTATAAATATAAGGAAAACTTGTTTAAACTTGTAAAATGAGTTGGATTTATACTATTTATCTGAAGCTCTAATTGACGACTTGAAGAATAAATTTGTGATTTGAAAATATGTTGCGTCAATAGAGGATCGATTACGTGTTCCACTAACGTTTCTGTATCTCGCACTGACTTACAATCAATCTAATCGCCAATAGTGTTAATATTTATGTTGTTATCGAGTTTTTGTGCTCCCGCACTGGCCCGTGTCATTTGTGTTAGAACGCTGACACGTGTAAGTCATTAACTGTGGGTTTGGCAAAGGACGTTGCATGTTTCTGTGTCGCTACAGTGACCCGCGCTCCGGTCGGGGTCGGAACGAACCTAGCGTCATCGGAGACGGCGCGTGTCGGAAAGATGTTATTCCGTGTTCATTGTGCGGAAGGATGTTATTCTGTACGTGTCAACAGCAGGATGTTGGTCTGTGGATAACACGGCCGATATATGGAAAGGGCTACCTAGTTAGTAGGCTCTTAGAATTGCAACTGACTTCAACCATAGATCAAATTGATTCCTAGACTAAGTTAACATTAATTCATTCATTTTATACCGTGGGAGAGCCATGCTTCGGCACGAATTGGGCCGGCTCGACCGGAGAGATACCACGGCCTCACAGAAAACCGGCGTGAAATAGCGCTGCGCTGTGTTTCGCCGAGTGAATGAGGGTACCGGAGGCCCAACCCCCCCTTATTCCCCTTTATTCCCCTCTATTCCCCTTATTCCCCCTATTTCCTTTTAAAAGGCCGGCAACGCATCTGTGACTCCTCTGGTGTTGCGGGTGTCCATGGGCAACGGTTATCGCTTACCATCAGGTGATCCGTTTGCTCGTTTGCTGCCCTATCCTATAAAAAAAAAAAAAATTCAGTTCGTTTTTTTATTAACTACTAGCTGACCCGTGGCCACTTCGTTGGGCATAATATTAATAATACTTTTTTAGTACATAGTGTTATGTTTTAAATCTAACTGTAATATTAAAAAAAATACTGTTTGTGACTTAAATATAAAAGTTAGACATACGCTGTCGTTGACTTTTTTGTAGGCATTTTCAAGCTCCACATCTTGTCTCTAGAACTCAAAAATGTATCTTTCATAGTTAAGGCAGCGTTCGTAAGAAACGCTTTCATTAGACCGCTTCTTCTCCGATTCACTTTGCAAAACGGACTACCACGTAAAAGCCTTTTTATTTTTCGGTTTTTTATATAACCTATGACACTCAACAATAGTGTATCTTTCTATTGGTGAAAGAATTTTTAAAATCGGTTTAGTAAATCCCGAGATTACCCCTTACAATTCAACAAATATACAAACATACAAACTTTACTTCTTTATAATATTAGTATAGATATACCTACCTATTTGTCATTGTCAATGTGTTTTGTTGTTTTTTCCATAAAGAGATGAACCCGTACAAAGGTTAACTGGTTGGCGAGATAACTAATCATGTTCATAGCCGTTATTTGGCAGGAATGACATTTATCGATAGGTAAATAAATAATCTGTATATATAAAGAAGCAATAAGAAAACGAATCTTCAAGACCTGCTTGCAGTGGCGTCAGAGCCGTCGCACCCCTTGCACACAAGTAGGTTCCCTTCAATATATCAAATCAAATCAAATCAAAATAATATTTATTCAACATAGACCTTTACAGGCACTTATTGACGTCAACAGACAAAACAAAAAAAAAACAAAGCTTAAAAAAAAAAAAACATAAACCTTGTCCGTACGTACGAATAAGGCAAAAAAAAGAAAAAAATAAAAAAATTTACTCGACACCTGTTCGGAAATTGGGAGAGCCTTCTCGAGAAGAACAGGCAAGAAACTCTGAAGGTCTATTTTTTATCTCCTCTTTTCAATGTTAACAATCACAATAATACAATACAAAAATACAATATAGTACAAGATACAATCACACCTAACACGATTACAGTCGTATGTATGTTTACATACACATATAAAATAATACAATATTATAAATAATGTTGTTACCAAACATGGCTCTATGAATAGTGTCCCTATTCCCAAACAGTGTGATCATTAAGATAGTCACTTACTTTATAATAACCTTTACTCATGAGTGTCTTTTTGATATGGTTTTTAAATTTATATAAAGGCAAATCAATGACACCTTGCGGAAGTTTGTTAAACATAGATATACATTTCCCCAAGAACGAACAGCTAGTTTTATGGAGTCTGAACATTGGAACGGCAAGTTTATTTTTGTTTCTAGTATTCACATTATGTAGATCACTGTTTTTATTGAATTTATTATAGTTTCTATATACAAAAACTAAATTATCATATATATATTGACTAGCTAAAGTTAAAATATTGATTTCTTTGAACAATTCTTTTAGGGATTCTCTAGCCCGTAAACAGTAAATAGCACGAATCGCTCTTTTTTGTAAAAGGAAAATACTTTCAATGTTAGCCGCTGATAGGTTCCTGACAAGTAGGTTCCCTTCAATATAGACCGGAACCATTTGGGTGTACCGTGCCTCTTCTAGCGCATATGCTCTCTTTTATAGAGCAGCGCTGACTGCGCCTCTCTTGAGGTGCGATCTTCCTTATCACTACAATCCATAAGGTCATTGCGGTCAAACGAGACTTAGAGAAAGAAAGGACATTGTTCCGGCTCCATACATGTTCTGCCTAAGAACCATTCGAATCGAAAGTAACTTATATAAACTTTTAAAATTATATGGAATCCTATGAAATAAGTTTTCACGAACGGACACTTCAAGAAACTAAAATAATTACGAAAAAATTAAAAATAATATTTTGAGGTTATAAATAAAAAATAACCAACCTTGCGTGAAATATCAGAGTAGTAATATCAAAGTAGTATTAACAATATTATGTACAGCTATATATGTTCTCTTCTAGAACTAGGAAAGGACTACTCTACTAGATACTAGGAAAAGAGATAGTACCTAGTCAAGTTTAAGATAATTCTTTGACAATTATCATTTTACAAAATCCAGTCCCTTACACACAGCCGAGTCTACCAAGTACGCAATGTAATCGGAGTCCGTAATCAAGCCTAAGTTGTTAGAATAAAACCATGAAACGTATAGAAAATCACAAAAGAAACGATAGTCGCAAAGCAATAAAAAATTGAATGAAACGGACACAGATCAGGTATGAAGTACACCAGTGTTGCCAATTACGAAAACTATAATACTCGAATGCCAAGCTAGAAATTCGCGATTTCGCTTAAAAAATATATAATACTAGTATTTTTCTAGCTAGTCAATTTAGATATTTAAATGAATAAAGTGTTATCAACTAATTTTAATAACCGACTTCAAAAAGGAGGAGGTTCTCAATTCGATCCGTATTTACCGAAATCGCGAAAACTTCCGAAACTGGCAGCACTGGCTGACGGAAAACATTTTATACGGCATCAATAATTGTGACCCAACTTTTTATTTGGAATTTATTTATTTGAAGTGTCCGTGGAATACTAAAATATGTTTCAAATAATATAAAAATAAATAAAAATTATAGTATAATTTATATTCACATCGGTTCTTAGGCCATAATTTAACAATGTCCTTTAACCTGCATCTTCGAAATCCATGTCGACGTCATCATTTCTTGACCACCGAGTTAACAAAACTGTATTGTTAAATTTATTTTCGTGTCTAGTCAAAATATCTCATTAACATACATTTAAGTGGTACTAATATTATGACAATTTGTCGTATTACAAAAGATTTTTTAGTACACTATGCCATTGTCAGAATGGGAATGCTTGTAGCTGTTTGTATTTTATTGGTAATAATCCTTCCTGTCTGGAGGCTTCTTCCTTATTCGATGGATTGTGTTCTATCCGGGATCCTGCTTGATATTGCATTCCTTGTTTCGGCCACAACTAACACTGTCACTCGCGCCGCGAAACCTCACGAACGCCAGAAACCGCGTGTGTGGACACTACATTGCGCTTCGCGTTGCTCGTCCGGTGGCGTTTTATGTACCACGTCAAAGGTTTCGCATTAAATAAAATAAAAATAAATAACATTTATTTATTTTAAGCAATTATTGCCCATATTAACACCTGCGTATAGAGTAACATTTCGCTTATAAATTTATAGACCATTTAAAATAAAGTCAATATAAATAGCGATACAATGTCAAGTGTTAAAGAATTATAAATAATAATAAGAATGTCAACAATACATGAGTAATCCGATCAATATGTTAAATAAATAAAATTATCTTTACGTCATATCAACCTAACCTAAAGATATTGTAATATAGTGATTACTGTGGTATTGTGGTTGATGTAGTGTTTAATACCTTCTCTTGGGCACTGCATGGTACCGAAATATGTCTGTTGCAGCGCCTTTTTGTTTTGATCTCAGGTTGCAGCACTACTCAAGAAAGAAGTACCTATCGAGTTGGGATGCAATCAAAACAATTGGGAACTAGTGTTCCTTGTGAAACTAATAAAATTAACATACACCAACCATGCATAGAGTAGAATTGTGTATTCTTTGACCCGCTGTTCGCGGATCCATATAGGGCCTGCTGTAATTCTATGTGATTGCGTCATAACTTAGGCTTGGTCCTAGCCAATATTCTATAGATTTTGCTGTGGAGTTCACCTGATTGGCAGGAAATGATTGATTAACCGGTGTTTTGGGATCAGTCAATAGTAGACATCAGATTAAGCTTACAACAGGAAAACGGTCAGTTATTTTGTTTTAAAAAACATCGCCTCAAACTAGAATTTTTATCCAGTATCGTGGTTGAAGTCTCAGTCCCGTTGTATAGTATCCGATGATTCGATTGCAATACAATTTAATAAAATAATAACCTCGAATCTGTACTACAACACTGCATAATAACATGACGATAGTAAATTAACGACTAGTGAACGTCGCGCCATGTGGGTGTCGTGAGGTCGTTGATGCGCTAAGGCGGGCGGGATATTCGAGTCGGAAAGTGAGATTTCTGAACAACATTTTTAAAATTAACGAGTTTTCCAAGTTTGTTCATAAATAGCGCGTACTTGAATTCGGCTATTACATATACAATACGTTTTGCGTCCTCTATCACTTTGTATGTGTATGATAGAGACGACCTCCGTAGTACACCGGTTTCAAGGTGTCGCCGTCTCTGAGGTCCCTGGAGACGTATTTTTGAATCATTAGACGTGAATTTGGAATGCGAATACTAATACAAATCGTACGCGAAATTATTTTCTACTGCTTACAATTTTATAGATTTTTGAATCACTCGAATTCAGTGTTGTCATTAAAAATAAATTCTTAATTAGATTCCGTTTCACGCAGAAAAATTAAAAATCACAACAACACAAACAAAAAACCGGCGATGAACACGTGAAACGGATCACTGTCGACGTTACTTCAGCGTTGGATATTTTACTAGTAAAAATCACTTTATAATATCATTGGTAAAAATAAAAAACGAGTAGGTTGCACAACGCACGAAATGAAAGTTCAGAAATAGCGGATTCGGTAATTCGTATACGAATCTCACGATTTCGAATGCGAATTGGTTTTCTATTGTTTCAAGAATTCGTCTCCTGGCCCCGGTGGAGGCAGACGTTTGTGTGGTGAATACAAGCATTTGTACCTTTGTCATGTCAATATGTATGTTATAATTATGTTACCCCCTTTTTTTTTCCCCCTGAGGAAAATGCATTAAATTGCATACCCCGGCTGTGGCGAGCCGGCGGTTATGTGGGGCTCTCCTCCCCAGAAGGGGGAGGCCTACCCACTAAAAACCTCAGGGATGGCCTTCCTCAGGCATGAAGGGAGCCACCGGGAACTTACCAAGCTACTTCCAGGAACCCCCAGCCTCCGCTCCCCCGTCGATACAGGGGAGCCCTCCTCGGGGGAGGCTACACTACCTCCCCCGGTCTCCTCCACCGACGACACCCCCCGGCCATGGAAGGGGCGTGGTCCATCCCGGGTCGCCGTAGCGGTCGCGACTTCCTCGCGCCCGCCGGCGACCCGCGGCGGCGCCGCAGCTGTGCTACCGAGCCCGGCGCCGCCTCCTTCGAGCGGGATCGGCCATTTCCCGACCCCGCTCGGCGGCCTCCTTCTGGAGCATCACTGCTTGATAGAAGGAGGCCACAGCCCTCCAACCTCCCTCGTCCGCCAGCATTGCCGCAATCAATGCCGGCGGAGACAGATCTCGCCCGATCTCTGCGACCAAGACTCGGCGCTCGGAGGCCCACGCGGGGCACTCCGCCAGCGTGTGCTGGGCCGAGTCGAGCTCGGATGCGCAGTGGTGACAATGTGTCGATCCCTCCCGTCCTATTCGACACAGATACTCACCGAAGCAGCCGTGATAATTATGTTACCCTATCCCATTACACAACATATATGACATATACGCAGCTTTCTTTGGTCCAGGCTAATTAGCGTAAGAAATATTTATTTATTGTTATATAACCGAGTGTGTTCCGAGGAATTGGAGGAGGTATTTTTATTAAAGAGCGTATTTCTATTTATAAAACCGGCAACTCATCTGTGACTACTCTGGCGTTGCGGGTATCTATGCGGGGTGGTGATCGCTTACTATCATTCGTTTGCTCAAAAAAATAACGCATATTTTGCAGTAATTAATAAACTGTCTGTTAATGGTGTGTATTACAAAGACAACTCCTTTTAAATAAAATGTGTTCCTCAAAGCATTAAACAGAGCACATGAGAGTTATAAAATGATAGATTTACATAATTTTGTCTCATCTTGGGAAAAAAACGCCACCTGCATATTACGACAACAGTTCTATATTTAAGAGATGACTCAGCTCTGAGAACTATTGTGGAAGCAACAGCTATTTTTATATTATTGCTGATAAACTAATAAATGAGAAAAATTTTTATTGAATTCATAATGTTAAATTATGTTAGATGATATTAAAAAGTTATAATATTAAACCATCTTAAATTGAAGTTATGTAGGCTATTACGAGTAGCTGTCAGAAAAACTCTCAATAGAGTTAACCCTATTAGAGTTAATAAAATGAGATGATTCAATAGATCGACGCGACATGAGCACACTGCTGGAGGCTGAAACGCTCGTGTTCAATGTGTTCTGAAGTATTGGCAGAAATGGTTCCTCAAATGTGCACATAGCAAATTAATCATTTTCGGAGATATTCTATGCTCAATAGCAGCCTTAAGGTCTGTTTTGATGAGAATGCGGACTAACGGAGGGAGATTCTGTACCAGGGTCGTCTAATTGTATACCTTCGCAAAATAGAAGTCAAATCAAATCAAAATTAACTTTATTTAAATAACACTTTATAGAAAGCTCTTCACCCATTCAGGACCTGTTTTTTAGCTGATAAAAAGAATGGGTGCAAGAAACTTATCAGCTTTATCAAAAGAGAAACTTATCAGATTTATCAAAAGTGTGCAGTGTTGGCAATGCTGTGTTCCACCGTGACTGGTAAAGACAGTGAATTTACTACATCATAGGGCAGGTGTTAGTAGCCACACTCCTTCAGGTGAACAGTTTTTCCGAGAGGAAAGGCTGATAATCGTCACGGATACCACAATTGGGGTGATTATGTCTGACTCCTAACCGATCGAGGTGGATTGGCTTGAATGACCTACCGACTAAACTCAGCCTTGGCCATATGGGCCCTAGGGCTTTAATGGGAGGGTGACCACACCCTCAGGAACAGACACGGTCAGCACTGCCCTATGCCGAGGACATATGGGCTTGATAAAAGCGCGTGGCTCCGACCTGAGTGGGTCGGGTTTACTCGTCGGCAGTCTGCTTGTTTGTCAACATATCACATAAAAAACATTGAAATAAATAGCTCCGGGGTGTTGTAAATGTTCGCGTGCCGGTTTGTCGGTTACTTTCCAGCTGCGGCATTATGTCACCGATTACACGTGGCGTCAGCCGCCGGACGAAAATAAAGAAGCTTTGTTATCGTGATGTCATGATAGGCTGCCGGCTCGCGGCGCCACGGCCACACGTGTCGGCCGAATGGCCGTTAGTCTGGTCTGCAGTCTTCCAAACATATAATGTTACATGCTCTGACTAACTCGCTTATTAACCTATTTACTGTCGATACTAAATTCATAAAATATGGTTATTGACCTTACTATTATTATAACGAATTCGCATGAATACCTGGTTAAAATATTATTTAAAAACGGTCGGAATAAAAAATATGAATCTAGGCATATGCTACCTAAGCTAATTAAAGTAGAACTTTATTATTTTTCTTTTACCTAATTGATACTGTCACCAGTTACGTAATAACATACAGTCGTCTTGAATTATCTAGTTCGTCTTGAACGTTGGTTTTAGTATTTTTCTGTCTTCTCTTTTGTATTTGTATGTAACCTTGGTACTAAATGTTTTTGATCTAATTATGTTGAAACGCGTTGATGTCTTTTACTATTATCCGGTCAATTAGATCGCTTATCAACTCGGGTAACGTAAATTTACAAACTGAATTAAACTTTTCATAATAGGATTAGTCGTGTTATATAACAGAATATATAATAAACAACTTCTAGAAGTAGAGTGAAGCAAGAACCTTTAAAAACAAGAAGCACTCGAAATATTTTATTTAGTAATCTACATTTTTTAAGTACTTAATTTGTGTTATTTCTACTACAATCATCAGACTCATACTCTCTTCTCTTTTCAGGTAATTGAATCCGACGCATCGCTTGTTACCCATTGAAAAGGTATTTTTGATAAAGCTGTCTTATAACGCACCGTTGCTACCCTTAATAATTTTCATTTCCCTAATCGATACATGTTTTATTAGAATATGGGGCATTCCATGCCAAGCGGACAGATAAAAAATGTTGAAGCTTCAGATTTCAATAATATTTTAATATGTTATACTTATATAGGTCCTCAACCTAGACAATCAATATTTTTACTTTGTGATATATGATATGATAGTTATCGATTTAGAGGCTTTCGCGCGAAGTTTCGACTCTACAGCAGAAATGCACTATTTTTAGTCCCAAAAAAACAATATTAGGCAAGCATTAGGCTATATTTTAACGAGCAGAATGACCGTGTTAATGCTCAAAGCAGCTTCCTGATTACTCAATAGAGTACAAAGACGAGATTCAGTGATCTGATATCGAATATGGCTTTCGAATAAGGCTTGGTGAGGTGTTAGCTTCCGGAGAGGGCTCTTAATCAGCTGGATTATGACTTATCTAAACGCCATAATAATTACTATAATATAATATAAATATAAATATTTGTTACACTTACACCAATTAGCCTAGCCCAAACTAAGCTTTGTAAGGCTTGTGCTATGGGATCTAGGGTAACGGATAGACATACATTTATACATATATAAATAATTTTTATTGAAATATATATCAACAACCATGACTAAGGTACAAATGCTGGCATTCATCACACAAACATCTGCCCCCACCGGGATTCGAACCCGGGACCTCAGAGATGGCGACACCTTGAAACCGGTGTACTATCCACTCGACTATGGAGGTCGTCAATTTGGAATCTATAAGCTTTGCTGTGAATAATTTTTTCATGGTAATAGTGCATGCTTCTTTGGTTGCTTCATTGGTAATTTGGCTCAACGTTTTTAACAATTGTATGAAATAGAGATTATTCCCAATAAATTTCGTATATTTGTAATGTTTTTATTAATGTATAAACCACATACAATAAACACAAAGGTTAAATCTATTCTATTGTTTTACAATCTAGTACTAGCCGCGAAATTTCGCTTCAGATCGAGAGATTTACTTGACAATCAACTCGTTTAGTGAGTTCTAGTTTCAATTCAAACCACTAGACCTGTTTCATAGGAGGTGAAATCGGTTTATTGGTTAAATCAGTGTTCCAAGCAGGAAATGTTGGCGAAAACCAGTAAACTAAAGGTCAAATACCGAACATAAGCTTCCGTAAATATCCCGTGGTGTGATGTGTCCAGCCCAAATATAGCGTAGAATGGGCTGCTGGCCTTTCGCGAGTCACGCCGAGCGGGGCTGATCTCGAATAAGTTCCAACCTGACGCAGGTCAAGGCTCTTATCGCGAGCCACCTTAATTACCAAAATAGAGTTGGGATTGTATAGAGTTTATAGTCAGTAGGTCGACTCCAATCACCCCGGTCAACCTGAATACATATCCGAAAATAGTTTTATCGATAATAAAAGTAAACCGAGAAATTACCTCGCAGTAAATTGCATCTAAGGACCAGAATTTTGTGTTCGTATGTATGAGAGCAAGGTTGTCGACTCTACCAAACCTCGTGTTAGTGGCGAGGTTTTATAAGTTGACTAGTTGCAAGTGGCACTCCTAGTTTTTGATACAGCTAACTTGACATACAAGTCAAAAGTCCACCAGATGGTACCCTTAAAGATTTGCAAGTGTAATGTGACATCAAGACAGTAGCCACTGCCTGATTCATGTACGATTATTGACGTAGTACCCTCCCGGGTATGGAAGATGAAGGTATGTTCCCTCATGTGAAAATTACTGAAGTTAAACGTTGGCTGTGGTTAGTCTTGTGATACGTACCGTTTTAACGTGTCTTTTAATACAGACACATTAAAACCGGATTCTTGTCGTTCGGAAATTGTCGGTATAAAAAATTATTTATAACTACCTTCACAAAGGTTTCGAAAAATTGGAATATTAATACCATGTATTGTCTATTTCGAGCATGTGAAGTTTTTAGTGCATAGTTGGGCGGAGTTTTTTTTTGTTCAAATTTACAATTGTAGTATTTTATGACTTCATAATTGTTTATATTAAATCTATACTAATATTATAAAGAAGTAAAGTTTGTGTGTTTGTATATTTGTCAAATTGTAAGGGGTAATCTCAGGATCTACTGAACCGATTTTAAAAATTCTTTCACCAATAGAAAGCCACATTATTGCTGAGTGTCATAGGTTATATAAAAAGGCTTTTGCGTGGTAGGTAGTCCGTTTTGCAAAGTGAATCGGAGAAAAAACGGTCGAATGAAAGCGTTTCTTACGAACGCTGCCTTAACTATGAAAGATATATTTTCGAATTCTAGAGAAAAGATGTGGAGCTTGAAAATGCCTACAAAAAAGTCAACGACAGCATATGTCTAACTTTTATATTTAAGTTACAAAAAGTAGTTTTTTTTATATTGCAGTTAGAAATTAAAACATAACACTCTGTACTTGTAGTAGTCGCAATCTGTAGCTGTCTGTACTAATTTAATGTGCCCATTACAATTGACTAGCTAAAGAGTATTAGTGGCAGAGCAAGATATCAGCGACAATTGTACTCAAGGCGTGGACAGACGATTTGGTTCGATGTAGCCTGGTGAGCAGTGTGAACAACTTATTACAAGGGCGCCATCACACTAACTCAATCAGAGTTTCAGATGGATGCAAAATAAAACCACAAAGAATTTACCAAAATGAGCATGCATGTATTTTTTTATTTAAATATTGATTAAGATTTAAGAATTCTTAAGCTGTAGACAAATCATGTAAATATATACTATTATTAAAATCTTTGTCACTGGTATATATTAACAACAAGAATAATATTAGCAATTACAAAGTAGCATAAAAATGTAACATACTAAGTAATTCACAACGCAATCTATAACATCTAAAATTAGTTAGTCGATAAATTCTTCTTTTCATGAAAAGTAGTAACCTATTAAAATCTTTTATATAGTTTAACAAATTTACCAGTTATTAGAAAGAAAATGATTAATGTAATACTAATTCTCAAATACAAAATGTTACTTAAATCTATTACGTAGTTAACTTGCTGTAGCCAACCGTTTCCACACGAAATTTAAAAATACAGGTACTAAATTGTTAAATGGAGGTATGCACTCACGTTCCAGCCGGGCATCTGGTTACCTCGAGGTGGATTGACGTGATGAAAGCGGATGGAATCTCTCACGATGCACTCCCAATATGACACCCTCCACGTTTTTTCTTGAACAGATACGGCTTGACCACTTCAAGTTCGAAGATGCGTGCACATAGAAGATGTGCCACGCAGTATGCTACTCAACTAGCCAATGTTTGACCACTAGTGGGAACCATGAGCAACAAATAGATCATATGTTGAAAATATAATCGGATAATAACCAAAGATTGGAAGAACCCTGGAAAAGATGAAAATAAAAATTGAAATTGGCATCGGCCATTATGGAGAACTACCACGAGCTAATCCAATATACAAGACAATTACACTTACCGTTTATTAGCGGGTTTAAGAATGATACTTTTATACAAGTAGAAAAATGCACCCCATTTGGGTAAAAAGAAAATAAACTTAATTAATTAATCTTCAATTATAAAAATTTGAAGCGTGCTGATCTCCACTTCTCAAAGTCTAGGGTCACAATGCGTCCTGCCGCCATCGTGACCAACAAGAGGAAGAAAGCATCGACAAACGGCCGCATACAATAGAATACAGCCATAGACTAAATGAAACATAGACATCCGGACCTAATTGCCCTTCAGAAGATGTAATCATAAAAAAATGAGAAATAACAAATAAATATATTTTTACGAAATAAACCTATTTTATATTTAAGATACTTTAATTATAATTTAGAAATTTTAATATTTTAAATGTTCATAGCAAATATATTCCATGACCTTCACAGATACAAGTTCAAGGTGAATTATCTATTCACAGACTCAACTCAACATTAAAAAAGAATTTAAATTCTTTCAAGAATTACAGCTGCATTCCTTTAGGAATGCAAAGCATACTAACATCTGTTTGCCACTGTTAATAAACAGTTAATTAAGTAAGACAGATTTATATATTGCACTGTCTCAATCATCCAGTACAGAAAGAAGTGTCTGAATGTAGGTGCATCCCTTCTGCTAACCGCGTCGGTAATATGTGAGGGCAAATGTCAATGTCAGTCCACCTTTCATGTACAACAATAACAAATAATTTGTTAAATGCAGTTTAGTATTTCAGTTGAAATCAATAAGAAAACAATGTACTAATGTTATGGAATTATGAGATAAGCATTTATACGCCAATCTTGAACTGTGTGTAAAAAAAACAACGTTACATACTAAAAATATAGATTATTAATATTATGCCCAACGAAGTGGGCACGGGTCAGCTAGTGTGTTATATTCTTCTTAACAATTTAAATTCTAATAAATGTATTTGCTAATACATAATATAATTTGAATATTATATTTTTTTTAAACTCTTCGAGATTCTCTTGGTCTTAAATTGTTGATCTTATATTATCATTTTTTGTAATACAAAATGCTTTTAATATTCCCGTAGATTTCCTCAATAGTGCCTTCTACTATTATAAACGTGAAGGTTTATCTGCACGGATGTTTGTTATTCTTTCACGTAAAAGATTTTATTGAAACCTTACAATAATATAGCTTTTATATCAGAACTTTTTATATCAGGTCAGGTCCTGTGTGGAATATTGCTCGCACCTATGGGACGGCTCCGCTCAATACCTTCTCGAAGCTCTGGACAGATTGCAGCGGCGCGCAATCCGCATAATCGGCGATGTAGAGGCAACCAACACCCTCGAGCCTCTACAACTTCGTCGTGATATCGCCTCTCTTAGCGCTTTCTATCGGATGTTTCATGGGGAATGCTCTGAAGAACTCTTTAGCCTTATCCCTCCCTCTCCTTTCCTTTATAGAAACACACGTAAGGGTCTTCGGAGCCATCCGTACACTACGTCCCGCATTCCACACCGCACTAAGAAATTCCAAGATTCCTTCTTCTGCCGTACTTCCCGCACTCGGAATTCTCTGCCTGCGTATATGTTTCCTACATCTTACAACATGGGTTCCTTCAAAAGAGGTGTGAAAAGGCATCTTTTGGGCCGGCAGGGATAGGGCAGGTAGGAGAGTGGAGTAAAGTCACTATCCTATCTGTCATCTCATTTGGGCCTCTTTCACCGCTTAACATCAGGCGGGAGGAGGTCATCTGCCGCGCCTAGCATATAAAAAAAAAAAAACTAGCGACTTCGCACGAGTATAATCGCCGCAATGATAATTTTTCGATTTAGCGTAAGTTTGTACGTTTGATATCTTCTAAAGTACTGATCGAAATCACATGATGTAAAAGACAAATTTAATCTAGGTTTAATGTCCAAGCTTACTAACTTGTTTCTTTGGATAAGAATTAATGTTATACATACTTAAAATGGCTTCGTAAATAAGCCATTATTTCTAGTAAACAGTAAAAGATGAAAAGCGGTTATTGTGGGTTATTCTTGAGAGATAGACATACACCATCGCGGAAATTTTTGTAGACTTTTGTAAGTTGTACAATACTGTAGTACATCATTTTGACCAATCTCGTAGGGTTTGGCCAGCGTTTGCAATATAAGCACAAGAAAGTAAGTTGATTTACGACATCACATTAGAAATCCCAAAAATTGACAGTGTTCCACTACTACATTGTGGTTTTTTTTATACATATAAACCTTCCTCTTGAATATACCTATTTATTAAAGAAAACCGCATTAAATCCGTTGCGTAGTTTTAAAGATTTAAGCATACATAGCTACATACATACATACAGACACCGGGAAGCGACTTTGTTTTATACTGTTTTTTTTTTCCCCACGGGGGATGGTAGTGAATCCTCATAGGGGGCGCGCCACCACAGTGGTCGCTATTGACAACCCCCTGGTGCTCGGACGACTTCGCACCGGATACCACCCGCAACCGGTCTACGGCGGATAGTTATGTTGGACTCTAACAGAAGGCCAGCCTACCAACTAAACACTACCTACATACAGCCTTTGGTCGGGCGGAAGGCCTAGGACCCTATCGGCTTGAACTAACGCTCCCGCCCCTCCAGAACGGGGGCGGTGCGTTTTATACTATGTAAAGATAACACATAGGCTACAATTCATAAAGATAAACGCCACGCCAATCGCAGACGAAGTCGCGTACACCGGCTAGTAATCTAAAGACATGAAAATAACGAAAATAGATCAGTCTCGCCGTTTCGACATAAAAACATACTCAGTTCCGCCTTCAGATTACGTTGCGATTTCTTGTTTTGTTATTTTCTCAAGTTCCACGTGCATAAATCAGGTTGTTTTCGTGCGATCGGCGCGATACACTGCGCAAGCAGATTTGGCTGGGCCGGGCCTTGCTGACTGTTGTTTACGCCCAAGACGGCGGCGCACGCACTGTGATACAGCCTCTGCCGTAGCGTACCTCTGCACGCGATCACGTTATCTGACACACGGAAAGACTTACGTGCTGTTGTTAAATAATATGTTGATGGATGACCTTTGCGCCTTCGGAGAAATTACAAATATTTAGAACGAAAACAAGAAGGAAACCGTTTTAATGACTATTATACTGGTACTCAAAATCAAAAAATCAAAATCAAAATAATATTTATTCAACATAGACCTTTACAGGCACTTATTGACGTCAACAAACAAAACAAAAAAAAAAGCTTAAATAAAAAAAAAACAAAAACCTTGTCCGTACGTACGAATAAGGAAAAAAAAAAGAAAAAATATATTGACTCGACACCTGTTCGGAAATTGGGAGAGCCTTCTCGAGAAGAACAGGCAAGAAACTCTGAAGGTCTATTTTTTATCTCCTCTTTTCAATGTTAACAATCACAATAATACAATACAAAAATACAATATAGTACAAGATACAATCACACCTAACACGATTACAGTCGTATGTATGTTTACATACACATATAAAATAATACAATATTATAAATAATGTTGTTACCAAACATGGCTCTATGAATAGTGTCCCTATTCCCAAACAGTGTGATCATTAAGATAGTCACTTACTTTATATTAACCTTTACTCATGAGTGTCTTTTTGATATGGTTTTTAAATTTATATAAAGGCAAATCAATGACACTTTGCGGAAGTTTGTTAAACATAGATATACATTTCCCCAAGAACGAACAGCTAGTTTTATGGAGTCTGAACATTGAACGGCAAGTTTAGTTTAGTTTAGTTTTTGGTACTCGCCTATTATTACACCAGAGCAGTGATTCGCAACGTGGTCTATACCCTTAGGGGTCTATGATAGCCTGCAAGGGGTCTACGTCAGCGAAAAAAAAATTTGGGGCTCCATGAAATGAAAATGAGGGTCCTATTTACTTACATCACACTATCTTCTGATCAAAATCAAAATTATCTTTATTCTAATATTACTAAAAGCTCTATTGAATCGTCCAAATATTTTTCCTACCACCCATTCAGGACGTATTTTTTAGCTGATAAGAAGAATGGGCGCAAGAAACTTATCAGCTTTACCAATAGTAATAACAACATTTACAATAAATTATGTCGTTACCATACAACGTACATATGAGTTATTCGTTCCGAAAACCATGACAGGGTTTACGACACATAAAGTTTGGGACCTCTGCACTAGAGCATAATACAAATTGGAAAGCGTGGATGTTTTATATGTATGTTATATATATATATATATATATATATATATATGGGAAGTCTGAACTGAAAGTAGAAAGTATTGGTAAAATAATTGACAGAAACGAGATTTTTCTGGTATGAGAATGAGGAGAATGATCATGTTACTAGGAAAGTTATGGACATGTAAGTGGATTGGCGTGTGGGGGGGAGAGGAACATCGAAGAAAATATGAATGGACTGTGTGAATGATAATATGTTTAAGAAGAGAGTGAGTGTCGAAATAGCGAGTGATAGAGGAGATCGGAAGAGGAAAAAATGTTGCAGCTATCTCAATTAACATTGGGAATAGGGCAAGAGAAACACGAGGAGGTGTTATTATATGTATTTTTATTAATACAATATATTTATTCTCAAAGGATCCAATTCTATCTAGCCGCAGTATGCTGATCTAAGTTTTGTGACAACAGGGGAGAGAAAAATAATAAGCAAAATACCCTTCTCTCGTACTGGTTCTTTTGTACAAACTCATGCGTTCACATTGAAAAAATTTACAATATGTGTATTTCCATAACTTCAAAGCAAGAACAACTTCTTTTTTTTTAGGACATGGTATGTCTATCCGTTACTCTAGATTTTTTTTATAGGATAGGGCAGCAAACGAGCAAACGGATCACCTGATGGTAAGCGATAACCGTTGGCCATGGACACCCGCAACACCAGAGCAGTCACAGATGCATTGCCGGCCTTTTAAAAGGGAATAAAGGGGGAAGGAGGATTGGGCCTCCGGTACCCCCACTCACTCGGCGAAACAGAGCGTAAGCGCTATTTTACGCCGGTTTTCTGTGAGGCCGTGGTATCACTCCGGTCGGCCCAATTCGTGCCGAAGCAAGGCTCTCCCACGGTAAAATACAAGTTTTACAGAGCTTACTTTGGGCTTGACTAATTGGTGTAAGTATAAGAAATATTTATCATTTATTTGCGCGAGATATGTCTTACAGTCAGCACTGCCAAAGAAAAATTCTTTACAGACCTGCACTTAGCATTATGTAAAATGATGTTTTGTCCAACTCCAATTAAATAATAAAAATACACTTTTCAGCTATCGATTTTTGCGTGTCTTAATTTCTTCGAACACAATCGGTGCAGTGTGACAGCGGCGGGTCAAGGTAACGATAACGTGGTGCGGTCCAAGGCCGTACGATACTGCGCTGTGAGTCCAGGGAGCGCGACTCGATTATGCATCCAAAGCTATTATCTCAGGGGACCTGTAAACTTTGTCTTGATATTATTTTTCATAGGTATTGGCGTGGTTGAGCCAAATCTTGAAAAAATAAAGTAATTTAGAATCGGATTCGGTAAAAGAAAGAAATACATTTATTGATGGACCACACAACGATACGGACAACAAAACAAAACAATACAACAATCATATGTACCGCTGCATGATACCCTCACTGTGACAAGCTCAGTATAAGCAGTGCACTGGTACTCTGCTTGCCACAGTAGTGACATCAGGCACGAAAACAATACAACAAGAAAATTACAAGGACAATATGGACCGTATTACAAATCTCACTACAAAAAATTTAAAAAAAGATAATAAAAAACAAAAATGACATGTAAAAATATCAAGAAATACAAAATGACAAACACGCTATTAAAAAAACAAGTAAGTACATAATTATTATCAGTCCAACCCTTGTAACGGCAACTGAAGCAAATGTAATTTCATATCAAAAACAATCAGCGCCCGCGACCATACTCCATAATGACTACTATATACTAGGGCTGCTACTTAAGTATCCGGAATCTGGGATTTCAACATTTTGAAACGCAATATATGACCTCAATGGTAAAATTCGTTCTTTTTTTGAAATACTGGCCGCTATTTTTTTTTTTCCTTATGTACGCTAGTGTGTTGTTTTTGATGGGTTTAATGTCATATCGCTGAAATGATGGAACTCACTCACACGTGAAAATATTCATGCTATGATTTATCGACGTGGTTTAACGCAACAACAGTGCGTAGATCAATTAACTTCAACTTTTGGTGTTGAAGCTCCATCGAAAACCACTGTGTGTCACTGGTTTAGTGAGTTCAATCGTGGACGAAGTTAAGGAAGGTCGCCCGAAATCAGTCGTTGTGCCACAAAACATTGAAGCTGCACGAAAACTAATTATGCAAGACCGTCATGTTACGTATCGCGAGATAGAGGCTACTCTGGGCATATGTATGACAAGCATTAATAAAATATTACATGAACATTTGTTCGTAAAAAAATATTGTTCGCGTTGGATACCGCACAACTTAACTCGGCATCAAAAAGAAGCTCGCGTCGAATGGTGCAAGAATATGTTAAAAAAATTTAACGGAGGTGACTCAAACTCTGTTTATAACATCTACACAGGTGATGAATCTTGGATCTATGCGTACGATCCCGAAACTAAGCAACAATCTACATTTTGGTTGTTTCAAAATGAGCCGAACCCTACGAAAGTGACTCGTGCAAAAAGCACTTTAAAGCAAATGGTGGCCTGCTTTTTGGTATTAATAGTCATGTGACTACAATACCACTGGAGAATCGTAAAACGGTCAATTCGGAGTGGTACACGACCATTTGTTTGCCGGAAGTATTTGAAGAAATACGTAAAAACAACAAGCGACGCAGAATCATTCTACACACCACGACAATGCCAGCTGTCACACATCACGCGAAACAAATACATTTTTGGAGGGTCAAAAATAGAATTGATGGATCATCCACCGTATAGCCCAGACTTGGCACCTAATTATTTCTATTTATTCCCAAATGTTAAGAATAAATAAGTGGTCAACGATTTTCAAACCGTGAAGATGCCGTCGACGCGTTCAAACAGCACGTTTTACGCAAGAGAGATACCGCAACCAGAGTGGAAAAAATGCTATAAAAATTGGTTTCAACGTATACAAAAGTGTATCGATCATCGCGGAGAATACTTTCAAGAACAATAAACCCATACATACATACATACACTCACGCCTTTTTCCCACGGGGGTAGGCAGAGATTACGTCCTTCCACTTGCTACGGTCCTTACATATCTCTTTCGCTTCATCTACTTTCATAACATTCTTCATACATGCTCGACGATTGCGGGTACTTCTGACCTGGCCTTTTTTGAGGACACTTTCGATTTGTTCGAAATATGTTCGCCTAGGTCTTTCTCGTCCCGGTCTCCACTCACTCCAGCTTCATAAATCATTTTGGTCAGTCTACTTTCATCCATCCGTTCCACATGCCCAAACCACCCAAGCATCCCTTTCTCTATTCTTGTCACGACATCCTCTTTCAAACCACATTTCTTTCTAATCACTTCATTATACAATCTGTCACTCAGTTTTACTCCTGCCATACTCCGCAAAGCTCTCATTTCTACTGCATTTATTCTGCTTTCATGTCGTTTCTCCCATACCCAACTTTCACTTCCGTACATTAATGTTGGGACCAGCACGCCCTCATGCACTGCTAGTCGCGCTTTTTCTGAAATTTTCTGACTACTCAGAAACGTATGCATGGCCCATTCACCATTACCAGCTTTCACTCGCTTCTCTATATCATTCAGCTCATTTAGATAAGGAGCGATGAATGTTACCTCATATTAATTTATTTGCTACTAATTTTCTGCCCGCGGCTTCGCCCGCGTGGATTTCGGGATTGGGTCTATAGAGGGTTAAGGGTGATAGCTTTTGCCCACGACTAATACATATGCGCGGAAGTCGGACTATGGCGCGAAGGTTTTATCGCACTTCCCGTGGGACTATCCGTTTTTCCGAGATAAAAAATACCGCAAAACCTTGCTCAAGAATCACTCTATCTATTGATGAAAACTGCATGAAAATCTGTGCAGTAATTTTTAAGCGAAGCCTATATTGCGCATGCCGTGGGATCTGTCGATTTTTCCGGGATAAAAAGTACCCTATTATCTAATCCGGATTTTTATCTTTACGTCTGCAAATTTCAAAACAATCGGTTCAGTAGTTACGGCGTGAAAGCGGAACAAACAAACTCATTTTCCGATATATAATATTATTAGTAAGGATTATTTTCTATGTTGTTTTCATTTGTTGTTAAATGAATAAATGTTGTTATAGTATACTTTTCATCATACTGCAATCAATAGGAACAGAGCAGTGAAGGGAAAGCGGGAGAAGTTACTCCATATTTTAAGCTTCCGTCGCGTGTGCAACCTTAACAGTTAAAGCTACACAGAAATCATGAAAGACGGAAATGTTCTCCTTACAATTATAAAAAATATCCCACGACAGCATATGTCTATCTTTTATGGTTGACACACAATAACACGTGTAACTCCCGATAGCTTAGCAGTTCGAAGCTTTCTGATTATATTTGTCTACTCTTACGTTTATAACACTCTCAGTCACTAAAAATGCTAGGTACCTAAAATTATTATATATATTGTAATTATATAATTTTTGGCGGTCGAATCGCGACAGCGCACCCCGCCATGTGCCCCGTATGGGCCTAGAGAAACTCGGGGGTTTTAGTGGGTAGGCCAGTCCTCTATGACCGGAGAGCTCCACACACGGCCGCGCCTTGCCAGCACGGTGTCATGATGCATAAGATCACATTTCCCCCCCTATAAAAAAAAATGGATGCTAAGGTTAAATTTTCATGACCAATTGTTCACCACAGAGTTCGATGAAATATCCGATCATGGACATTGTGTGAACGAATAATTGGCTGCATGATAAAAATCGCACGCATCAACCTAAAAAAAAGTGAAAAGAAAAAACCTTGGAGTAGTGTTATTTTTAACTCGAGTGATGTACTTTGAATCCTTCACTATTCGAGAATACTCTAGCTACTTTAGAATTCCTAGGAACCCCCGGTATTCTACTCTAGAATCCTTCACTTCGCTCTGGATACAAAAAACAATCGCCATAAAAATAGTTGTTCACTCCTTTTTCAAACAATCTATAAAATTGATCCTATTTAGAAAGAACTTACGAGTATCTTGCGCGCTCTCTATGTTAATGACTCGCTTCAGGTTGCCCTTGGACGACTGGTTTGCCTTTAGGCACCCGACGTCGTCGGGTACGCACGGTGACGAACAAAACGAACGAATATCGGCGGACGACAAAAGAAATCATCTAACGATATCCTTACGACAGTCCGACTAATGCTTTATTAGTCTACTCCTCTGATGTCACATTGTTTTTTTAATTTGATCCTATACTACTTAGAAAGAACTTATCTTGCACTTGCTGTGTCTGTGGTGACGTTGTTTCTTAGCGGCTACTCGATAAACAATAGATCGAGCAAGATATTAATTTTGCATCTAATTTTAAAAGTTACGAGTTATATTGTTTTGGCGTGGTCACCTCGATGCTTCTGCTCGGCCTCGGCTTGTTCCTGGGCAAGAGTCGCCGTCAACCTATGACATCTCATTCAATATGGTCGGAACTGATTTTACCTTGCTCGGTAAGGAACCTTATTACGGCACGATATTCTTTTTATGGTTCCGTAGCCGAATGGAAAAAAACGGAACCCTTATGGATTCGTCATGTCTGTCCGTCCGTATGTTACAGCCACTTTTTCCGTAACTATAAGAGCTATACTGTGCAAACTTTTTCGATTTCCATACAAAAATAGAAAAAAAAACAATAAATTTTTGAGGTGCCCCATAGTTCATTTTTTCTTTTTCATCTTTCCATATGTGTGGGGTATCTTTGCATAGTTCTTCAAAAATTATATTCGTTACTAATATATTTTTTTTCTAAACTGAATAGTTTGCGCGAGAGACTTCCAAATCTGACGGATTAACGAGAGTCTACTGTACTGTATTTTTTTTTTATGTGATAGGGGGCAAACGAGCAGACGGATCACCCGATGGTAGGCAATTACCGCCGCCCATGAACGCCCGCAACACCAGAGGAGTCACAAGCGCGTTGCCGACCTTTTAAATGGGAGTACGCTCTTTTCTTGAAAGTTTGGATATCGTAACGGTTCGGAAACACTGCAGGCGACAATTCATTCCACAGTTTAACTGTGCAGTGTATATAGTAATTAAACTTAATTAAATCGAAAATCAGCGATATATTACCATAAGTTGTCATGGAGTATTCCGTTCTTCCATTCGATATAATTAGATCGATTATATTCACTTGAAAATTAAATATTCAATTATTCACAATTTATAATTTGACTCGTTCCTGGTTTTGAATTTCCTTTAATTGAAAAACTATAGCAATTATATAACTAAAGCTATATAACGTATAATTAAATAAAAATAATTAAAGTATACTATATTAAAGTAAACTATAAACGCATAATTAAAGCAAGAAACTCAACCTTATTAAATTGTCTTCAACATTAAATTGACATATATATGTCAAAATCAAAATTACATCAGACGATTTAACAGCACAAAAACAAAGCAAGATGCCAGAACATTTATTAGACGTTTTCACGGTGAAGGCATCGTACAACTGCAAAGAAATTTAAAGATACATGTGACTGATACACTGGGCCATTGACTAAGGCCTAATCGCTCTAATATGTTAGGGCTGCTACTTACCCCTCGGTGGAGACGAGATTTGAGCTGTGTATCAGACATAAAATGACGAGTATGTAAATACTTATTGAAAAAAAAAATACAAAACTGTTTGTGGTCGTGTGCGTGAAAATAGTCTGTTACAGGTTTGTGCGCGGGATGCTGTTGATGTGTACAGCTTCCCTCAGGCTGCATATTTATCAAAGCGTGAGCAACAATGAATTGTGTATGTCAGTCATAAATGCTTGTCTATCGAAAACTCTTATCGACTCTCTAGTCTTTGCCACCGGCCACTGTTTGACCTCCGCTGACATCATTTGTTTTTGTGTATGCCTTTCTCAACTAATTCACGATTGGCGATTATAATATCTGGTGGCATATGTAGTTAACATTCTCCGTTATTCGAAATGTCGATTACGAGTCGATAGTAGAATCAATCGTCAATATCAATAGTAAAAGAAAGAAGCAGAATCAATAATAAAACGCATTTAACGCAAATTATAAAAATCGAAAACCAGATGTCAGTTTTGAATATTGTACTTATTCTTCTTCTTCCTGCCCTTTTCCCACCTTAAGTAGGGTCGGCACAACATGTTTTCCTCTTCCATTCTCCTCTGTCACTCGTCAGCTCAACATCGACTTAAGTATTGGACTTATTATTTTATTAAAATTTTATGATATATATCTATATATAGATCTTAATTAACCATACTATCACAGTTCGGAGTGGTTGATTACATACATTTTTGAATAAAGTGTTTGAGATAGAAAGAAAGAAAAATTATTTATTTGGCGCTTAGTAGTGTTTACAAAAAGGAACAAAATTAACAAATTATTAATTATAATAATAATATAAGCGACCAAAACCGACTCCACTCAGCTCTAAGTCACAGAACAGTGTGACGCTGATTTTCAGTGAAGCCGCTAGAACGACAGCGGGGTTTCCATCACCGTGAATATGCGCAGACCTCTGACGTCCTCCAAAGCATGACACCACTTACACTACTCATCAGATATTACTTACAACTAGTACAAGAATATTACAAACCCAACAACAATAGGAACATTATACAACTATATAATAACTATATACAACGGGCACAGAATAATTTGGACCCCTGCTTAAGAATTAATACGAGCCAGATATTTAACTAATTTTATTTTGGGCATTTAACAAATACTTCCGATAGTTGCTCTTGAAGGAATAGATCGAAGTAGCATTCCTGATAGGTGGGGGTAGATTATTCCAGCACTTCGTTGCAGCTCAGGTTTCGATGGCGACGAAGATGACACTTACCATCAGGCAGGCCATAGCCTTTTTGCCATCGTAGCCACTGCACTGTTACAATGTATTGGGAGAATGCCACACTATGATGATCGTCCTGAGGGTATATAAGTAATGAACCAATTTTGTGTAAGCTAATGACCTTATAACTTATTTTTTTTTTCCCCTGAGGAAAATGCATTAAATTGCATACCCCGGCTGTGGCGAGCCGGCGGTTATGTGGGGCTCTACTCCCCAGAAGGGGGAGGCCTACCCACTAAAAACCTCAGGGATGGCCTTCCTCAGGCATGTAGGGAGCCCCCGGAACACCAAGCCACCTCCGGGAACCCCCAGCCTAATGACCTTATAACTACCATCTGCTGATTTTAAGGTTCTATTTCCAGTCACGTAAGGTTGAAAATAGATCAATAATGTATTTTTGTTTTTTTTTTTAAGAATAATTAGGTACTTAATCCATTATCAGTTTATGAACAGTATTTGGAGAAACTGCATAAAAACTAATTATAACGCATGACATGCGCCGATGCAGTTATCTTGTTTACTAACAATACTACGCATTACTATTAGATTATTGAAACTGATCACGAGAATGTATGGATGACGGGTGCATTCACAATATGTTGAATTGAGAATTTAAACTGTAATCCATTTCACAGCCAAAACTTCCACCTTACATGTCAAATGAAAATCAAAATAATCTTTATTCAATCAATCAATCAATCAATCAATATCTTTATTTGCTGAAAAACATGGTTACATTTGATTTAGGTGATTTACAAATAGTCCAGCACATTTTGCCAATAAATAGCATGCAAACATATTTCTACAAAAAAAAAAAGTACTTACATTTAAAAAAATCGTTTAAGGTGTAAAAATTATTTGATTTTAACCATATAATTAATTGCGTCCTGAATTCAAATAATGTCAATTTTTTTAAATTAGCAGGTAAAGCATTATATATTTTAACACACATAGCAGAGAGCCTTGATTTTTATAAAAAGCTAATTTTGGGAAATGTTCATACACTAACCTATCTCTGTTTCGTGTGCCACGTGGGAACATATCACTGGCTTTCAACATAGACCCTTACAGGCACTTATTGACGTCAACAGACAAAACAAAAAAAAAAGCTTGAAAAAAACAAAAACCTTGTCCGTACGTACGAATAAGGAAAAAAATAAAAAAAATAATATTGACTCGACACCTGTTCGGAAATTGGGAGAGCCTTCTCGAGAAGAACAGGCAAGAAACTCTGAAGGTCTATTTTTTATCTCCTCTTTTCAATGTTAATAATTATAATAATATAATATAAAAATACAATATAGTATAAGACACAATCATACCTAATACGATTACAGTCGTATGTATGTTTACATACACATATAAAAATAATAATGTATCGTCATCGTCCTCAGGTCTGTGTTATCGCATTCGCCAAACTTGGTGTTAGCTTTTGTGTAATCTCACTTCGCCGAATCACGCTTTCCGTCAGTCTAGATTTCGCATCAAGTCTATTCGCAAAATGTATGTATAACAATTACCAGAAATAATATATCAATTAATAACTGTGACATAATATATTGCATCTCAAAAACAAATAATGCAATCAACTTTAATTAATTCGGTAAAGAACATTTCTGGAACATCACGATTTTCTTTGATTTCAAGTCAAGAATCGTTTCATTATCGTTTGCGAATAATTATCGTAGAATGTCCGTTACATTGTGCGAAAGCAATTATTAGCGAATGAACTACATTCAGCGAATCCATTTGTGGGCGGGATATAAGATGAAGTGGAAGAACGAACCATCTTAGTTTAAAGTTCTTTTAAGTTAATGTACCCGGGCAAGTGTCCGATTTAAGGGAATCCTTTGCATATGCAATCTACGAATATGATAGAAGAGGGAATCGTTACTGAAAACGGGCATTAGTAGTACAGTAGTAGTACAAAAGTGACGTCACTAAACTACACAAATATTATAAAGACGAAAGATTTTTATTTTTATATGTAACGAATAAACTTGAAAATTACTGGTCCGATTTTAGTAATTATTTTTTCATTAGAAAGCTACATTATCAATGAGTAACATAGCCTATATTTAGTACTAGATTTTGCGCTTGTATTGCAAAAGCGCTGGCTGATCCCTACGAGATAGACCAAAATAATGTACTACAGTATTATCCACCTTAAAAAGTTCAACAAAAAAGTTTTCGATGGTATATGTCTATCTATTAGAGATAACCCACCATAACCATTTTTTCATTGCACCCGTGCGAACCCGGGGCGGGTCACTAGTTCAATATAATTTCGCAGCAAGATATATAGACGGTCGAGGTTCATATGGCGACGCGATTGTAGTGGTTATCGAAATGCAAATGTCAAGATGGACGCGTTGCTCGCCGTACTATGCGCTCAGTATGCGCTCAGGGGTCTTATAATTAGAGATCGGATAATCGGATGCATATTTACCTAAAGTTAGTTTAAGACAAAGTATGGAAACGGCTTTTTATTGTTTTGTTAAATAAAAATCCCGGGTTTGCGGAATTGGATAGCCGGATGTTTATTTATTTACCTAATTTAGTTTTTGACAAAGTATGGAACTGTCTTTTTATTTTATTTCCATAAATAAAAATCCCGGAATTCCGGTACTGTAGAACATTTTGGTAAATACGTATGCATAGTTGTATAAATGAACCCGGAGTCTCGGTCTTTTGAAAATAAATACCACGTGCTAATTTAGTAATTTTCAAACAATATCACTACGTTAAATTTGCAGTCCCTTATTTTCCCGGGATTTTTATTTAACAAAATGTATTTTAAAAAGCCGCTTCCATAATTTGTGAGCCAAAAAATTAACTTTATTATGCATCCGATTATCCGATCTCTACTTATAATACAACCGCTACAGCGGTTTTCATTTCGATATATTTTCAATGTATGGGAATGATTCCACATCACAGAACCATTTCGATACTTTCTGTTTAAGCAAAACGAAGGCGAATGGCACAAATGTTACTTTGACTGCTGATTCCTGTGTTATCACACGCCAATTACTGGCCGCGGAACCCTTGCATGATACACTGATCGACCTATTGACTTGATTTCGTAGGAGTTTTTAATAGATAAACGTCACATAATAACATTGCATCACACTACCTAACGATAGTACAAAGTACACCACGTCAAACTTTACATTTGCAATATGAAAATCGTTTCTGTTGCTAAATTGCTTACTGTGCGTAAACAAACAAATTAAGTAAGGGCTTTCTTTATCTACCTGGCCTGGCGGTTCTTTGAACTGCGGCGTAAGAAAGAGTTTGGTCGGTCACCCCGAGGAGGGCTCCCCTGCATCGACAGGGGAGCGGAGGCTGAGGGTTCCCGGAAGTCGTTATGGTTCCCGGGGCTCCCTACATGCCTGAGGAAGGCCATCGCTGAAATGTTTAGTGGGTAGGCCTCCCCCTTCTGGGGAGGAGAGCCCCACATAACCGCCGGCTCTCCGCAGCCGGGGTATGCAATTTAATGCATTTTCCTCAGGGGAGCAAAGAAAAAAAGGTATCCTGACTAAAAGTAAAAATCTTTTTTAAATTTATTAAGGAATATATTACTTTAATGTGAATAACATTTACATACAAACCTATAGTTCTATAGCTTAATACATATAAGACATAAATGGTTATTTAATCTTATAATTCTATTTCTCTATTTAGTAGTCTATTGTTTATCTCCCCTTTTCAATGTTAATAACTATAATAATATAATTTAAGATATGTACAATCAAACCTAATACGATTACAGTCGTATGTATGTTTACATACACATATATATAAAAATAATACAATATTAAAAAGAATGTAGTTACCAAACATGGCTCTATGAATAGTGTCCTTATTCCCAAATAGTGTGATCATTTAGATAGTCACTTACTTTATAATAACCTTTACTCTATATATATATATTGCATTTTTTATATATGTCTATAGTAATCTAGTACTAAATATAGCCTATGTTCTATATATATATATATATATATATATATATATATATATATATATATATATATATATATATATATATCGCTCATCCAAAAGAATATTGACATAATTACCAAAAAGTCAAAAATGAGTTTTTGATACCATAACTTCGTGTTTTGCACGTTTTATCTGTGGTAAAAACGACAGAATTTTTGTTCCATTAGTTTCCGACAGAGAGAGTCACTGTCGTTATGGTTTTGGCCTATTATTCGTAAGGTAACGCGGAAAACTAGTTTTTATACTTCTTAACGATCATACTATTCTTCGATAAGTACAAGTACTAAAGGTACCTGGTTAAAGGTCTGTCTCGCTATTATTATAAATTGATCTCATTATTATTATAAACACTACATAGGTACCAACTTAGATATGTTTATTATTTTTAATATTAGATTTATGATCTTAATAAACCACTACTTTTCACTAGTTCCACTACTATCTAGTACTAGTAGTGGAACTAGTGAAAAGTAGTGGTTTATTAAGATCATAATATGGAGTTCCATCAAGAAGTTACAGCACAAAGCATAAAATATTAGATTTACTTAGAATTGTTTAATAACAGTTTATTTTTGTTTTCTTATGTTAAGATTTTTATAAAAAAAATTAGCTTTTGAAAAAGTTTACGTTTCAAGTTCATAAAATGTATTATAAAAATAAAACAAATTAAGAATTATGTAGTTTAAATTCATGATTTATTCCCATATCCAAACCTGGTATAATGTCATAATTGTAATATTTAAATTACAAAATGTCATAAATGTACGTCCGGTTTGTTTCATTCGGTATTTTTTAATAGTTATCTTGAGGTTTCTCGTAAACTTTTTATGTAATATTATTGTTAATAAAGTAATTCAATATAACTATTAAAATATATCGATAAAATGATTGGAAATACACAATATTTTCGATGTCAAACTTTTAAAACGCTCTCCTGAAAAATCGCAAAAACGTAATTACGTCAATATTCTTTTGGATGAGCGATATATATGTGTGTATTACGAAAGCTGCACAATGTGATTGACATAAGAAAATTGCATTTTGTTTTTAATTTTTCTTGTGATTGAGTAATAATTGTTGCGTGTGTGTCTGTGGAGCAAATAAAATATATATGTATCAATTAATATTCTCGACGATAAAAACAACAACGATGACTAATTAAAGTGACACTAATCAGCACGTGTTAAAATTTTGCGAACGTTTCCAACGTTTGTTGTTTTCGAGTTGTGTTGTGTGTTTGATGCGTGTCGTCTAATTATATATAGACAAATAACAAGATGCGATCCGGTGGGCACGTAACAAAGTATCATAGGAGCGTCACAGCTCACATATGTCCCCGGAGGATAGGCTCGCGCCTATCCTATGTTGGAGTTTTGGTTCCTAGCTATTATTTTGTATTTATTTCGTAAGCAGCGGCGCGCAATCCGCATAATCGGCGATGTAGAGGCAACCAACACCCTCGAGCCTCTACAACTTCGTCGTGATATCGCCTCTCTTAGCGCCTTTCTATCGGATGTTTCATAGGGAATGCTCTGAAGAACTCTTTAGCCTTATCCCTCCCTCTCCTTTCCTTTATAGAAACACACGTAAGGGTCTTCGGAGCCATCCGTACACTACGTCCCCCATTCCACACCGCACTAAGAAATTCCAAGATTCCTTCTTCTGCCGTACTTCCCGCACTTGGAATTATGTATGTGTTTCCTACATCCTACAACATGGGTTCCTTCAAAAGAGGCGTGAAAAGGCATCTTTTGGGCCGGCAGGGATAGGGCAGGTAGGAGAGTGGAGTAAAGTCACTATCCTATCTGTCATCTCATTTGGGCCTCTTTCACCGCTTAACATCAGGCGGGAGGAGGTCATCTGCCGCGCCAAGCATATATAAAAAAAAAGCAGTGAATGTGTTAAGATAAGCAAAGTAAGCGTAACCCAATCAGTAGAAAAGCACTTTAAAATCATATGACAATTATCTCAGACGCGTCTCAGTGCCAAGACAACGCGCAGTCGTTGTCTATATTTAGCAAGCATTACCTAACTGCACATGGTGCTAAATAGAAACAATACGTTATCAATAATCAATTAAACTAAATAGTTAACCTCCGACCCGACTATCACTGCGCTCATGTCATCGGCACGTCTGCCGCAGTCGGATCTGATTGTAACCCTTCCGGTTAAACAGAAGATCTATGTCTCCGATGAACCAGCTATTTTTTTTTAGATGTCGATACACCGATGATGATGGGAAAATGTGTGACTTTTTACAAATTCACAAAGCTATGCCTTTTCATTAATAAATAAAAAAGAACCTTATGAATAAAGGTACAATGTAAATGGTTTATTAAATGATAAAAAACGCTTGGATTTAACTTTTATGACTTACAATTTAATGATTCGGTGATTAATAAATAATTAATTAATTTGTATCGGACATATGAATGTCAGATATATTTATTACAATCTGACGTTTATGATTACGTTTTAAATATAATTTTATTGAATACATATATACAAACAAACACATATATAGAATGTATTTGTGATTGATTGTGAAGTGTATTTATTAAATGCTGTAAAGACGACATAAGTGTTTAAAACAACATATTTCTTTTAATACGTAATTCTATACAAATAAAAAAAATTGGAGTGTCTGTATGTTATATTAAAATAACCGCTTTCTACTACATGCATATGTATATACGGTACACATACATATTTTTAAAATGTTTGTCTGTCTGTCTGTCTGTTTGTTTTATTTCAGAAAAATGTCAAAAACAGAAAAAAAAACTATTGTTTTTTTTATAATAATATTAAAAGAAAATAAAAAATAGAGTGCCAGAGTTTCTTGTCTGTTCTTCCCGACAAGAATTTTCCAGTTTCCGGACACGTATACCTTTTTGATTTCTTTTCTACGTACAAGTTCTTTTATTTTTATATTTGTTATGACACCAATAAGTTTCTGTAAACGATTCATTTTTCTAAACCTTACAGCTTTTTCTATGAAAGAGGCTTACAAATCAATACATAGTATAAAACAAAGTCGCTTTCGCTGTATGTCCGTATGTATGCTTAGATTTTTAAAACTACGCAACGGATTTTGACGCGGTTTTTTTTAATAGATAGAGTGATTCTTAAGGAAGGTTTGTATGTATAATAAATGCATAATATAGTAGAGAAACACTGATAAATTTAAAGGTTTCTAATGTGATGTCGTAAATAAGCACGTTTTTTTGCGCTTATATTGCAAACGCTGGCTGAACCCTACGAGATAGACCAAAATAATGTACTACAGTATTGTACAACTTACAAAAATCCACAAAAAAGTCCGCGATGGTATATGTCTATCTCTTAGGGATAACCCACCAGATAAGCCGGGGCGGGTCGCTAGTTAATAATATGATATAGAAATATTGACTTGGTAAAAAAAAGACGAGTTGTAACTCGCAGTCTGCAGCAAGAGACCTTGTACTGGAAAGAACCAGCTGTATATCAGTGTCCCTGTATTACAGCGTTATCGATTGGCCGCCTCAAATCAAATATTTTAAGCCCAAGTTCCAATACAAGATAAAATTGTGTATAATGTCTGATGATATAACTCAAAGTCCCCGATGCCTAAGCTGCAGTTGGCAACGCGATAGTTATCATCGCGCTTATCTTCGTTGCGATGTTAATTTCGGTGATAGTCCAAAGCTGACCCAATTATAATTCAGTGAGTGTGCATGCTCGCCGATATGATCGCATGCTGTTTATATAAAAGCAAATTTCGGTGATAATTTACAAGGTCTTGTTTTGGTTCCGTGTGTCAGTAGGTAACCATTCTTCATTCATCTTCTGAAACATACAAAATATCACGAATAACTTATAACTAGAGATCGGATAATCGGATGCATATTTACCTAAAGTTAATTTTTGGCTCACAAATTATGGAAGCGGCTTTTTAAAATACATTTTGTTAAATAAAAATCCCGGGAAAATACGGGACTGCAAATTTAACGTAGTGGTATTGTTTGAAAATTACTAAATTAGCACGTGGTATTTATTTTCAAAAGACCGAGACTCCGGGTTCATTTATACAACTATGCATACGTATTTACATGAAGTTTAGTTTCAGTTCCCATGAAGAGTGTTATACGAAAGTAGTGCGCTAGTTTGACTAAAACAATAATCAATTAAATAATTGAATAAAAAACAGAAATGGTGCCCGGGCGTAAGTATGGTCTAGAGTTAACTTCCGATTTAATGAGTGTGAGTGAGACGGCAGTTCCGGGATTTTTATTTATGGAAAAAAATGACAGTTCCATACTTTGTCAAAAACTAAATTAGGTAAATAAATAAACATCCGGCTATCCAATTCCGCAATCCCAGGATTTTGACGTGACAACGTCTATTAAATTGGTACGGCGTGGAGTCATTCTCGAAAACACCGTAACGGCCGAATCTGACGCCACACGGAGTCCACGCCTACTTTACCCCCACCCCTAGAGCGCCCGAAGGCATACTCGGAAACGGCGTAACGGCCAATCTGACGCCACACGGCAACGTAATAAAAATATGTTATACATTACTTTATTTTAAATAATTTCATTGCACCCGGAAAAAATTACCATATAATAGACGTTGTCACGTTCAAATATCGGCAGTAGACGGAGTTCTACAGACAACCATTTTTTTATTTAACAAAACAATAAAAAGCCGTTTCCATACTTTGTCTTAAACTAACTTTAGGTAAATATGCATCAGATTATCCGATCTCTACTTATAACCAAAACCTAACCTAAGCCAACATAGAAATTACTTTTGAAACAATTATCGTTTTTGAAGATACGACAAGCGACATACTTGTAGTATTGTTGCCAGAATCACTAATGCTTGTGGTAAAATTGTCTAATTTATGAGGTAGACTCTGTACCAGGGTCTATTCTAGGAGGTAGACTCTGTACCAGGGTCGTCTGCATGGGTACCTCCGTCTTACCTATTTCCGCCGCCAAACAGCAGGGTTCGCTTTGCTGTGTTCCGGCGTGAAGGGTAAGATAGGCAGTGAAACTACTGGGTACTGTAACTTTACATCTTATGTCACAAGTTGGCAACGTACACTGTGGTTCTTATGAGGTTTGCAGATTTGCTGCGAATCTCGTGGGAACCACATGTACTATAGGCGACTGTTACCACTTACCATCAGGTAGTCTGCTTGTTTGTCAACTTTAGCAATAAAAAAAAAATAATTTCTAGTTGTGTATAAACGAAATTGGCAATAACTTTATTATTTGTACAATCCGCATCATAAGTAGCTTGACACTTCAGAACAGGCATGTCAGCATTTCGACCAGCGTGTAACAACAAGCAGTTCGCCGTATATTACCTTGCCAGTTAACAGAATTTCAGTCAATTTGTTGTGTCCTGGTACAGCGTAACGACGCAGTGCAAGCGAGTATTACACTTCTAAAATTCTGAAGTTGATCCTTAAGGCACGGATACTTCTTTACGCTATTTATGAATTTTCATCAATTTTAAAAGACCTCTTTATATCAAAGCGGGTTTTCGGTATACTACCCCCTTCTCCCGACCAAATTCGGTCCGTATTCCCACTGGCTTGCTCCGTAGCCCCGATCTGATAGCTCGCTCACCCACACAGCTTCCGAAAAGGTATGAAGTTTTAAACAACTTTGTAAATCCCTGTCCACTGGCTCTGAGCGAAGATTTTATTCCACTCCGCAATTGCAAATTTGGTTTCTAAGGCGAGTAAAGGATTGTATGAGATTGAAAGGGGGGATGAAACGTTATAAGGAAGTAACTCTTAGACTAGAAGCTTGAAAATTATTTAATGCTTTAAATTTAGGTATATTTATTCGTAAACTTTTCGATCTGGTAAACTATTTAGATTATTAGGTAATAGATGGCGATATTTTATATATGTGCCTAGATTATTTCTTAACTTTGTTTTAGTTGAGTACCAGTATAAATATTGATTTGGTGTTCTTTAGTGTGTAAGATCCTTAAGCCTTGAAGCGCTCCACGTGTAGCCGCGCGATAACCCTCGCCAACAATAACAGACGCTTTCTGCTTCCTTTCTCGGCCGAAGGCTCACCGGGAGCGCCCTCGTTATTTATTTATTAATGGAAAACAAACCCAGAATATGCAAAGTACAGCTGTAAGTTACTTATTCTAAGCATGACAATACTGCAACCCACAAGATTATCCACGCATCAACATAGAAAAATTAGTGCACTTATCTTAATCTGAACACATGGCGCACATACATACATTGTTATAAACACAGCAACTCGCACACAAACACACACAGAAAAAATTAATTTATTCCGGTGAGATAGAGTCTGTCTATTGAAGCCTACAATTTTATGTTTGTTTTTACTTTTCATCGTAATTTCATAAAAACGTAAACGTGAAAAAAAATAATGTACAATACTAATTTATTCGGTTTTGTATTCGTGAGTAACTAGTTTCTCATTAGCCATTGTTAATTTATTGTTATTGGATTGTTTACAATCAATGGGGGTATTTTCAGACAGCAAATAAAAAAAAAATATTATTTTAATAGACACCATTAGAAGCTATCATTCTAAGAATTGTCAATGATGTGTTTTTTTTTATAGGATAAATAAACGAGCATACGGATCACCTGATGGTAAATGATAACCGTTGCCCATGGACACCCGCAACACCAGAGGAGTCACAGATGCGTTGCCGGCCTTTTAAAAGGGAATAAGGGAGGAAGGGGGGGGGTGGTCCTCCGGTAGCCTCACTCACTCGACGAAACACAGCGCAAGCGCTATTTTACGCCAGTTTTCTGTGAGGCCGTTGTATCACTCCGGTCGAGCCGGCCCAATTCGTACCGAAGCATGGCTCTCCCACGCTAATACGGTTGTTTTGTCACAAAATAATGATCAAAAGCATATGTGATTCACGAGCTAACATCTTTAATTCAAATCGTATATACAATCTGAATTTTATCAAATGTGTCTTGACAGGCATAAATTATTAATTAGCAAAGAATACTATTATAAAAATATAATTATTTGTCACTACGAAAATGCCTCATTGATTGAAGAAATTATAGATATCCTAGTGTGCCCGTGGCGTATTGTATCAATAATAGTGTTCGAGTAACATGTGTAGGACAGCGGCTCTCTGACCCCAGTCCTGGACAGCTGCTCCACATTCCGCATGCATTATTGCAGTGTTTACTTGCCCCGATTCTCTTAGAACTGCACTGCCAGGGGCTCTGATAGGGCCAAATGTGATAAGGTACTGAATCGATGGACGTTTGCGAGTTTTTGGAAAAGAAACGAATCGGTTTTGTCAAAAAACATAACATCGAATATGGTTATAACGATATTAAGTCAGAGGAGAGACTTTGCCTCTTTATATGATGCCAAAGGCTCTACTTTCTATCATTGCTCCGCTCGCCATCGCCAGGTGTTCATCCTTACACGCATCCTGTCCTCCCGTGCACGCTCCGATTGTAGAATGAGCCTACCACCTACCTACCTACTACCTACTGCAGTGTCCAACATTTCTACCACTACAGGACCTTTCCGCCTCAACAGCCGTCTTTCCTGCAAGTAATGGGTGCCATTTAAACAGAGCAATTCACCAACTATTTCTTCTGCAGATTGTTCCATTTCTGATTCGATCACGCAGAGAAACTCCTTCAATGTCACACATTGAAATAACCAAAATACTTTTTTACTGTTTAAGTACGTACATTATAATTTAGTTTTAAGTTTTGCTTATTTTGGTCGAGTTTCCGCGATGTTGATGTTCTCGTAAACTTGTAAGTGACAGGGCAATGCACCATCCGGTCACGGCAGACAATGTCATGCAGACTCTAAATAAGGTCCGTGACGTGGAGTCTCGCATAGTCATAGGTTAGGATGATGCGTCCGGTCGTCGCTACCAAGGTCATGCACAGTTTTTTGCCCCCTTTTCGCACAGCTCTTGTTTACACGTGCCATCGACGTTGCTGGGCGTCAGCAACGACCTCTGCTTAAGTATTATGCTTCTCTGACAGACAGGTGTTATATTTGTAATCTCCAATAAAATATTCAGTTCTTAAGTCGTTCGAGCGTGTAGCCAAAATTATTACCGTCTGTCTCCTCGGCTACACATAAGCCAAATCTTTGTAAGACGAGATCGAACAGACTTCTCTCATCTTCTCAGAAAGTTTGTTACACCGCAGATGTTATATACAGACTAGAGATACGTTCGAATTCGGACAATTGGTGTGATTTCATTTAGTCGCGAGAAAATGAAGACTTCGTTTAGCGCTATATCTATGTTTGGCTAACGTAATGCTATCTCGTCCCCTACTTTCTGTATGATCTGATTCACTGAAAAATAAAAGGAAATTGTGCTAGAATCCGCTCCCAAACGGTGACGCATGTAGCAGGGGCGTTTGGCCCGTGAAGTAACCTGACACTGGGGCTTTAACGGTCTTCGCGTGGGCTTAAATCGCAACCCCTAATCCTTTCAAGTCCCCCACACATTCGCGGAAGTTGTTTGTCTTCTCTTTTAATTAGCGATGAACTCGTGACATTTAACAAGGGTTGCCTTTTGTGATTAAAGGGATGATACATTTTTCTTGGATAGGGTTATTAATTTATTTGATTAATAATTCCTTGCATGATAATATCTTCTACATTGTAATGACAGTAGGTTTACTGAACAGTTACCGAAGTATTTTTTTTTCTTTTTTTATTTTTTCTTGTGATAGTTTCTTGTAATAATCTGTGTTTGTGTGTGTGTGTGTCTATAGACCAAATAAAATATTTGTCTATTTTAGGCTCATATGAAAATAAGATGAAAAAAAAACCTTTAAAACCAAGCTTTTCTTTAAAACAAAAAAATAAACTTTTACACTAAAACTTTTACTGTTAACTGTTGGCAACACAGCCACAAAATAATTGTGCTATAAAAGCGTCCTCTGGTGCCGAATTGTTGTATAACTTCTTCTTGCAATAACCACCATTGTGAGAGGTCGGTTACATTATATTCTTATATACAAATATCGCTAATAAACCTTAAATATCTACAATTTAATACCGTGATTCTTGTACTGTGCATAAAATCTATTTAGTTATCATTATAGTTCAATATATAGTACTTAAATTCCTTAATTCACTGGATTTCAATTACCACGCCATCTCATACAGTCCACTACAAACGTCAAGATCCCAACAACCCCAACATTAACTTATAACGCCATTTCAAATTTAACACATTTGACACAATTTATAACAGCTTACTGCGTGTTAACATTTTAAAGCTTAAGAACTTATTCAACAAAATGCAACTTTGTTTGCTAAATACATTATATATGTATGTATACATGTATATGATTTAAATGGACATCAAAAATTTAAAGTTCGGTTAATATCACCGGTCCGATCATCGTCGTTATAACCGGATTTTACGAGGGGAGGTCAAAAAGTTCGCGGAATGACTGGGAAAGAAGATGAAATGATACATTATGTTATTTTTCCTTTTCAATATATCCCCCTTAACACGAATACATTTTTCGGATCTGGCATATAACTTATTAATACCGTCGAAAAAATAGGTTTTGTCTTGGGCGTCAAAATACGCCGAAATCGCCGACTTGACTTCATCATCGTCTCTAAATTTTTTTCCACGCAGCTCTTTCTTCATCTTTGGGAATAAATAAAAATCGCTAGGGGCCAGGTCTGGACTGTAGGGTGGATGGCGTAGTTGTTCAAAACCGCATCGATGAATGGCAGCCGTCGCAACATGACTCGTGTGAACGGGCGCGTTGTCGTGCAAAAGGAGTACACCTTTTGTCAGTTTTCCTCTTCTTTTTTCTTTAATAGCTTCTTTTAATCGGTCCAATAGGGAAGCGTAGTACTCTCCCGTTATAGAAACACCACGTTCTTTATAATCGATCAAAAGAATACCTTCAGTATCCCAAAAAATAGTCGCCATGATCTTTCCGGCCGATTGCGACACTTTAAATTTTTTAGGGGTGGTGTGCCTTTTTTGTGCCACTGCATCGACTCCTGCTTTGACTCAGGCTCATAGTGGTGAACCCAAGTTTCATCACCGGTTACAATTCGGGCCATAATTTCTTCCCTATCTTCTCCACAGCGGTCCAAAAACTCGCGGGAACAGTTGACGCGCTCACGTTTTTGCAGCGGCGTGAGCATTCTCGGGACCCACCTTGAACACACTTTACTCATGCCAAGATGTTGATGAAGAATATTTGAAATTGTGGTTTCTGATACTCCAACTGATGCTGCAAGTTGTTTCTTCTTCAACCTTCCGTCTTCCAAAACAAGTTTTTCAACTTTTTCAATGATTTCCGGCGTAGTGGCCTCAATGGGCCGTCCAGGTCGAGGATCATCTTCAATTGACTCCCTTCCTTGCTTGAAAAGGCCGTGCCATTTGTAAATCATGGTTTTACCAGGAGCAGAGTCTCCGTAAACAGCTAACATCTCTTGCAAAATAGTTTGAGGCGTTTTTCCTTGTTTGGTGAGGAACTTTACGACGGCGCGATGTTCAATTTTCTCCATAGTGGCTAGTTTGTTCCCGATTTACTTGTTTACTCGTTTGTAACTCGAAAGCTAATGACCCAATTAGGCTAGAAATTGGCATATATAGTAATTATGAGTTACTCAAATAGCGGCTACCTGGAGGAGCGACCTCACCCCCGCCAACCCCGCCATTCCGCGAACTTTTTGACCGCCCCTCGTATACTGTAATTTGTTTATCCATTGATCTGGTTGCTGGAAACTTTACCAATCTATACATATAATAAGACAGTAAAAATATTTTGTCTGTACATTTAGTATTTTTGACTGAAATGGATAGAGGGGCACTTAAATAGATTATTAGAAAGCAAAAAAAATTTTTTGGAACTTTTTGTCTGTCTGTCTGTCTGTATGTATGTTCACGTTTATCTCCGAAAGTACTGAACCGATTTGCTTGAAACTTTCACTATTTGCTTTGTTTTAACTCAGAATAATATCTAAACTTTGTTTCATCAAAATCGGTTCATTAAAAAAAAAGTTATCGTCATTTTAATGAACTCAATTAAATAAAACTGGAGTGTCATCTGTGAAAATTGAAGACGGTGAAATTTTAATCAAAAGTACTGTGAAAATAGTATTTGTGGAAAAGCTCATTGTTTTGTGCCATACTATACATACATACATACTAATATTATAAATGCGAAAGTAACTCTGTCTGTCTGTCTGTCTGTTCCGCTTTCACACCAAAACTACTGAACCGATTTAAATGAAATTGGTACACAGATAGTCTGGAGCCTGAGAAAGGACAGAGGCTACCTTTTAAAGCAGAAAAGGGTTGTAAAAGGTTGAAAGGTTGAAAGGTTGTTGTTAGGTTGTATGGCAGTATTGTTAAAACATATCCTTCCTGTGGAAATTCGAATATAACGCGGGCGAAGCCGCGGGCGGAAAGCTAGTACCTAATAAAACATTATTTTACCACTGTTAAACAAAAGATATACTGAATGAAAAAATAAATACATAATGTATGGTAAGTTTATTATTAATGTGCAAATGCATTATCATCGTAAATGGAAACGCAATAAGATAAACGGTTTTCTTGGATGTGCACAGGCGATAACGCCTATCCTACCTATTTCAAGTAAACTATGATAATTATGGCGACCGCTTAAATGTCGAAAGGTGTCCGCTCGAGTAGTAAAGAAAACTACGAAATCTAGTGTGAATTAAGGCGTAGTTTTCTTTGTATTGTGAAAAGTAACGACAAGATTGACTATATATTTTAGTCACATACAAAAGCGACGCTTTTGCGAATCTAAAATTTACATTTGTCACGGAAAAAAGTAACATTCTTATAATAAAAATAAAACATTTTTAGTTTTCCTTATTTATTTGATAACCAAAAGAGCAAACTTGACGAAATTTTTACACATATTACGTCAATAAAAATTGAACTAAGTAATTAGCATAGTTTTGAAGGAAAGAAAATTAGTTGTCATAATGTTTATAGTCAGTAATGTAAAAAATATTGACGTATTTATGAGATTTTTTTTTACTTTAAAATATCCTAATTCGAATATTCTATTGTAACCAAAACCTACACTTTAATATTAAAAAAATAAATGCTAAAAATTGCAAACGTTCTATCATAGTGGCAAATGTTTCTTTCAATAAAACTATTCCAAATAAATTGAACATGTTCTTTTAAGTTATCAGAGCTTCTTACCCTTACACCATTAAGCCCCATTGATTCTTTAAGATTTAGATCTGGACTTTGAGATAAAATACTTTGGTAATCCAATTATTGTAATACACTATATTTACAAATTTTACATCCGATTATCCGATCTCTACTTATCAGGCATTGCCATACAGACACATGATCTGTTAAGATTTACGAAATAAACTGTCAAGCTTGATTTGAAGACTGTTAACTTTTTTTTATTTCTATGTTTTTCCTCCACGCTCTCGTAGCCCGTGCTTTTGTTTAATTGCCCTGTATTAATAAACATGATGTTCAATGACATAGATGTTCCATGTTTTAGTACTTAAGTGGAAACTTCACCGGTGTATGATAAACAATTTTATGTATAGCCTTTAAGTAAAATGTTTACTGTTTGTTTCCCAAATATATATAAATATAATATATAAATGTCAGTCTTACATGGAGAGTTGTGAAACATATTTCTGTCTGCTCTTAGTCCTCTCATAACGTTTTCGAGGTTTTGAAAATGACTATAATTAGACTTGACAAATAAGCAGACTTTTTACATCTACAGGCAAGCCAGAAACAATTAGTACAGGGGACTACGCTTGAATGAAAAAAAAAACCGCGCGGTTCCCTGTAACTATATTCGCGTTAGCGCGAGCACAATATTTTTTTTAAGGTTCTTTCTAATTATTTATAAGAATAGCGATAAAATTAAAAAACAATAATACAAATTGTAATACACATCACGGTCTGTTATTAATCGCAATTTTTAAAACCCATAGAGATACCATTTTGAAATACCTATTAAACATGTATAATTTATTATAATTTCAATGAATACGATTGTTTTTACTCTTTTAACTCTTGTTAAAAAGATTTCTTCTAGAAACTTCTTTAAACCCACAGGATTTCTGAGACTTAATCAATGTAATCCCTTAAAATCGAGAAAACGATGTATCGTTAGCGATATCGGAATCTTGCTCCAATTATATTGTTTGTAGGTTAGAATCTGACGTAGCGCAAACGCGATCTACAGTAGATTATTATAAACAAACAAATGTTTATGACAATGTGGTTGCTTTCTCGAGGGTTTTTCAATTTGTTTGTAATTTACACGCACATAACTATCTTCCTTTGAAAAATTAATTAAGATCCGTTCTTTTTATAAAAATAACGGTTAAATAAGACAATCGAACTAAACAAACAAAATTAAACTTGTTGAATTTTGCAATAACGTTCCGCTCTGAGCGAATAGAACACATTTTATTTTTGACGGCGACATCTAGTAACCAGCAGGGGAGTTTCCGTTACGTACTCGTAGAGCGCTTCTGGCTGCGGCTACGATTATGATAGTGAACAGTTTTAGTATTCGCCGCGAGATGGCAGTTGAACAGATATTGCACAGGTTGTTACAGTTACCGTAATTTTTTATAACCTCATAGTAAATTATTATATTGTTATTTTTACGTTTAAACTTTTACTAATAGTTTTGTTAATAAATAACTTGAAGTTATAATTTATTACCTATTAATAAATAGTTTATGCTTTGTGCTGTAACTTCTTGATGGAACTCCATATTATGATCTTAATAAAACACTAAGTACTTTTCACTAAATCCACTACTACATATTATTATCCACTACTATACAATAAATATAAAATATTATATAGTAGTGGAACTAGTGAAAAGTAGTGTTTTATTTAGATCACCTATTAATAACTTCTTAAGGAAAATATATATCTGACTATTCGAAGGACAGGCGAATAAATAAGAAAGAAGTTCAAGTACAAAACAAAGGAACTACACAAATAAGTTACACAGTAAAATCAGTGTGTGCCTACATTATTTGGTACTAACTTGATTATCCCAAATAATAATGTGTATAATTTTAAATTATATTTACATAAAAAAAGATTCTTTTTACTTTTATATTAGCTTCACTTATATTAGCCAGTGATTGCCCCGAAACTTACACATGTATTCAACGAAATTCTCATAACGGAAAACATTCCAGAGGATTGGACAAAATCAACCATCATACTATTGCACAAAAAGGGTGATAAAGGAAATATATCAAATTACAGGCCCATTAGCTTAATGTCAAATGTCTATAAGGTATTTTCAAAAATTATACTATCAAGAATTACCAACACTCTCGAAGAAAATCAGCCCAAAGAGCAAGCTGGATTTCGACGCAATTTCTCCACCATAGACCACATTCATGTACTTAGACAAATATTGCAGAAATATAGAGAATATAACAAAATTTACTACTTAGGGTTTGTTGATTTTAACAAAGCATTCGATACACTAGAACATGGGTTTATATGGAATGCACTTAAAACGCAAGGCGTACACAAAAAATACATAAGAATACTCCAAAATGTATATACTAAGAGTACAGCGCAAGTTAAGTTAGAAGCTATAGGCGAGGAATTTCCTATCCAGAGAGGCGTACGGCAAGGAGATCCCATCTCTCCCAAGTTATTCTCAGCCGTCTTAGAAATGATATTTAGGAATCTGAATTGGAAGAACAAAGGACTGAATATAAACGGCGAAAATCTGAGCCACTTACGATTTGCAGATGACTTAATAATATTTTCTGAGAGCGCAAAAACATTGGAATTGATGTTACAACAATTAGCCGACGAAAGTGCCAAGGCGGGTCTAACAATGAATCTAACTAAAACAAAAATAATGACGAACTCTACACAAAAAGATATCATAATAGTAAATAGAGAGCCAATGGAATATGTACATGAATATGTTTACTTAGGACAATTAATATCTGTCGAAGATTGCATGAAAATGGAAATAGAAAGAAGAATAGCTAATACCTGGAAGCGTTATTGGTCACTTAGCGAAGTTATGAAGAACAACGAAATACCGATGAAAGAAAAAAGAAAGGTATACAATATGTGTATTTTGCCATGCTTGCTATACGGGTGTCAAACCTGGGCATTGACAGGAAAACTGGCAAACAAAATAAAAGTTTGCCAAAATGGAATCGAAAGAAGTACCATAGGTGTTAAAAGGAAAGACCGAGCAAAATTAAAAGATATAAAAAGTAAAACTATATTCAAGAATGCATACATAACATATAAACAACTAAAGTGGAGATGGACAGGTCACATGACAAGGGAGAAGAAGGAGAAATGGACAAGACTAATTACAGAATGGTACCCGCTGGACGGCAAAAGGAATAGAGGAAGACAAACAAAGAGATGGGAAGATGATATCTGGAAAGTAGCAGGTCCAACATGGATTCGAAAGGCAAGAGATAGAACTGAATGGCGATCTTTAGAGGAGGCCTTTGTCGGAAGACAAGTTGAGGAGTATCAACCGTTTGCCGAATAAAAGTAACTTTTATATAGTACCTTAGTTAGAAATGTTAATAGTAATAGTTTATAGGCATAGTTACAAAACTTTTTTTAATTTTTTTTAAAACAATCAACAATAAAGGCTTTTTATTTTATTTATTTTTATTTTTATTTTTATTTATTTATTTATTATTAGCTTCACTTGTAACTACGTAAGAAAATCTTGGAATCTTAATTTGACCCACTTCCCGGTCTCCGATTGAGCTGAAATTTTGCATGCACGTGTAAGTCGGATCAATTATTTTTAATGTACCCCTACAATATGAGTAAGTATCAAATGAAAGGGCTTGCAAAGAACACCTCGATAAATAATGTGACGTCACTTTTAATCCAATATGGCGGACCAATTATTTATAATGCACCCCTACAATATGGGTATCATATGAAAGGGTTTGCTAAGCTTGGATTTTAGTCGAAAAATAAATTAAAAGTAAAATAAAAATTAATACAAGCTTTTATTAAATGCGCTAAAGAGAACAAAATAAACTTTTACATATAAAAGCTTGTCGTTAAAAGCGTTCTATAAGTAAATCTCGCTGAAAAATAATTGTACCAAGTTTCGTTAAAATCCGTCAAGTAGTTTTTGTTTTTATCACGGTTATACTGGCAGCCACAAAAGTTTTACTAGTAAATTGAGTGGGTGATAAGGGATCGGATACTAAAGTAAAATTTTTGTGTCAATATCGAAATATAGTTCATATACAGAATTGACCTCTACAGATTTATTACAAGTATAGATTACATATTGTTATTTTTATATACACTGGTCCACAAAACTTTAAATTAGGTTAACCGACGAGTTAGTTCGACGCAGTTCCACTGAACCACTAGCTGAACCCGGCTCTCGGATATTATAATTCTCTCGGATATTAGTTGGATATTAGACAGCGATGCTGAGGCACCGCTGTCTAATATCCAACTGGTTTCTTCATTATCATCGTGCCATTCATGGCTATCTATATTGAAGGCTAACATATTTTTTTCTTTTTGATTTTGTTTAGTTGCACGACAATCTTGTGCATAATGGCCTCGTTTTCCAGATTTATTACAAACGAAACGATGATTAACTGTTTCTTTTAATTCTCTCTTTGCTTCCGTAGATTTAAAATTTCTCTTCTTTTCATTTTGTTTTACTACAACTAAAGCTGTCTTATTCTCTTCTTCTACACCGAAACTAGTCTCTTCGTCTAATAGCTGAGCTGTTAGATTGATCACAGTTTGTTTTCTTGCATCAAGTGACATCCAAGCCTGATGGAGAGATCAATACTTGAAAGGCAGTGTGTTCAATATTTTTGTTATGATCGCAGTATCACTGATGTCTTCCGATGTCAATTGAAGGTCTTTCGCAAATCTTTATGTTCGCACTGTACTATTATGCAGTTATATTCCTCTTGATTACCGCAAAAGCTCGTAAATCGTTCAAGCAGAAGAAGCTCTTCTGTTCTTAAATTTACTACAAACCTGTTATGTTTTATATCACTTATATTTGCGAATTATATGTGTATTTCTTGTAGGAGATGGGATAATAGTTCGCCATTATGCGTGTTTGATAAGAAACAAGTAATACTGACAGTTTACTCGTGTATTTGCATAGAGGGCGCGCGTCGGCGGCGGCGCGCGCGACGGCGATGGAGGACGAGGTCACGTTCCTGTTCCAGCTGGGAGTGCTGCGCGACGCCGTCTCGGCGCCCGCGCACCTGCTCACGCTCGCCTACCTCAAGGATCTGGCCGTCAAGTTCGTACACGATAAGGTACGCGTGTCCACAGCACGTTACAGCGCCCTGTGGTGACAGCGATCGGCGCCTGCGCTGAAATACCTCAAAGACAGGGTGCGTCTACCTATGGACATTAGTCGTCTTGATCTCATGATGCAATTAATCGTCTAAAGACATTGCTCATTAGAATGCGCATCGATTAGTACTATTACCCTATTCTAATGGATATGAGACAGAAGTCATTACTAAAATAACTTAATTTACGTCACGTACATTATACCAGACGCTCTTACAGTAAAGTTAATCGTCGTATTCGTGAGGTATCCGAATACGTTACAAACTAATGAGTACCAACATTTAAAAATCGTCCATACCCTAATATAAAATGTACATTTACTGGTATAAATAAACAAAAATGTAACAAGCATGAATCTCACTACCGAGCAGAAATGCTTTCCCCAAACCCCTGCTGCGGCGCACAGCCACCTGTCTGTGCAGTGCATGCAGCAACTATGTTTACCTACATTCTTCATGGTTAGAGACAGAAAATTAGCCGTATACAACACGTGCAGATAAAAATAGTATCCATTGCATTGCACGCGCTCGACACTCTCGACTCCATAGTATTTGCCCAGATATTCGGCGGTCTTGATGAGGTGTTTATGTAGATCGCATGGCATATGCAAAATGTTCTGTGCAACATTATAATTGTTTTGACAGGCAACGGCGAGTCAAAGATCGAATGGCGTGATCGACTATGCCAGCGACTTCTGCTGTGCCAATTACGAAATTGAATTGGGACCACAGAAAAAAAAATCACATTTACACAATGACATTGGAAATTTTAACGAGGTTGCAGATTAGCTGAATGATGAATCTGACACGTGCAACTGTCTCCACTAATCATCACGTGATCAGTCTGCGTGCTTGTCAATAACAATAAATGACGACCCCGTGGTCAAACGCTTTGCACACCGGTTTCAAGGACCATTTTTTAGTTTAAGACATCTTTTATGCGTTTCAAGCTTGACGTGACACCAGCATTGGCACCAATGCAATGCTACAAGTTACAAAATTACACTAAATTCAAAACTACCTTCTTTTATGTTCGTGTTCTTTCTATTTCCGGCCAGATCCCAGACAATGGCCTGAATCGTCTGTCAGAGCGCATCCTTCTGTTCCGGCACGACTACTACTCGCCCAACGTCTTGCAGCTGATCAATGCCGCGACCGACGTCACGGACGAGACACTCGTCGAGATCGTGCTCACTGCCAACCGTGAGTTAATTTTATGGTCTCACGGAACTGTTAGGTCCTATCTTTCATACATACATACATACATATTTACAAAAACAAACTATGTTTTATTTTATCTAAAATCGTCGCAAATTATTGGTAAGCACCAAACCCTCGGGCTGTAGCAGAATACCAGTGCTTTGCTCACATCCTTTTATGAGTATTTTCAATCACCGAACTACGACCCTTTTACACTTCTGCAGCGCACACAACTTTTGATTTATACCGGGTTATTGTTTAAAGTAAGTTAAATTTTAGTCTCTTTGTGTGTGATAAAGATGTTTTGTAAATAAAGATTTTATCTATGTATCCGTTACTAGCTAGTCCTGAACAGGAACTCACGAATATAAAACTGGACTGAACTGATCGAGTTAATGCTCATAACGCCGCATTGAATGTAGTGATGTGCCGTCCAAACTATTGCTAACGCCGACACATTAATCTAATAATTAAAGCTAAACAATTAATAATTACTTAATTTATTATTCCTTAATAACTTATTAAATAGACAAAAAAAAAATAACAATGTCACTGAAATATTAACGAGTTGACAAATTGAAAAATAAATATAAAAATTGTTTTCGTTGTTCGTTATCATTAATTATGGGATTAGTTACGAAATTTGCTGATGTCAGCTTATTAGTGATAAATAGAGCATTCATTATGGTAGACAAAGGCAGAGACATAAAAATTAGACAATATTTGACAGCGCTGATGCCAATGAATCAGCAGATTGATACTGACGATCAAGATTTTAGTTTATACTTGTCGATTGTGAGTATCGTAAATTAATAAAAAAAAGGAGTTCTTAATAATCAAATTAATTTTTAGTATTTTATGTATATGTGTTATTTTATCTAAGTGTTAAAGATTACTCGGGTAAGAGTATCCACTAACAAAGTAATGGATACGAATCAAGCTCTTCTTCTCTTGCGGATTTCCGTAATGCGGATACGGGTATAGCGATCATGACATTGACGAGACGTGCGATGTACGCAGCGCTGCTGTGCGACGGCAGCCTGGAGCCGCCGGCGCCGCGGCCGCACTCGCTGGCCGTGCACTCCTACAAGACGCCCACCTTCTGCGACTTCTGCGGAGAGATGCTGTTCGGCCTGGTGCGGCAGGGGCTCAAGTGTGAAGGTAAACTCTCTTCACTCATTTTTACATATTTCAAAGCGAGCACAGCTCACGAATTTAACAAAACGCAAATTTCCGGAAGTCAGTTTTTGCTATAAATATAACAATAACCTAATCCTTTGTAATCATCATCATAAAACATGTTTCTATGTAACTGCCAACAATCAAATTGATAGACTCATGGACAATTATTTTCAATCACATACGAGAGCCAGCCTCGTATCGTACAAGGCAACTACAACAAGCTACATCAAAGCTATTCTTACATGATCAATGCGTTAATTGCACTCGATGACAGAAAAAATCAATATACTGTTATGTGTAAACGAAGACCATTTAAAAAGTCTAATAATACAAAAATATAATTGTTATTCGTTAATTCGTGAAACGATAATACAGTAAACAGCCCTGTAATATATACATAAATATATTGTAATTCATTTAAAAATACTTGTCGATTAGTGATAATGACATTAAGGACTAAACGTAAAATCATTTTGCTCCCTCGTTGGGTGCCAAATGTGATAATCCCGCGCTGGGCGCCAAATTTATGTATTACATTATTCTTCAAAACATTGTCTAAGGTTGTTTTATTAATGTTTATGAGTTATATGATGGCAGCATGTTGTAAATTAGTTAACTGTCAATCATCGTTCTGTAGTAACACCGCAAAGTTTGTTTTAACAGTTGCTATTGTATTAAACAATTTTGATACAGTTTCACAAATTGTTCTGCAAAGATTATTTTGATGTATCTGAACTATTGTAATAATGTAACTTGGCCTAGATACATTATATTCCCCATTTCCCATGGAGGTAGGCAAAGATCATAGCTTTGTACTTGTTGCGACGATCAATACATATTTCACTTTACGTCTACTTTAAGTTTGTGCCCAAAGTTATCTAGAGCGAAACTAAACATAGAAAAAGACCTTAGCAGTAAACATTTCAAACTCATGAAAACAGATGCAATATGTGTGAATGCAATGATTGATGGAACTGGCCTTCTCCGCGGTAGATCCGGGACTCGAATAAGTTAATAACAGAAAACTTAATGCCCTCTACTTCAATATAAATCTTAGATACCTCACACAACTGTATGCACTCCTGATTCACTTATTTATTTATACGTACACACCACGCACTCTCGGTTACTTATACTGTCTTACATATTCACATAACCAACACACACGCATATATACACAAAATATAGAAGTGATAGTCAAAATTGAAAAATTATTTAATAATAACGTTAACAAATGTTATCATATTGTCGTCCACCTCGGAAAGTTTTTGGAAGTGTTAGTACATATAATCATAGTATTGTAAGCACCTGCGGTACTCAAGATACAGGCTTTTGTCTAGTTTGAGTTCCGCTGGTACCTGATTTAAAGGCCCATTCTTCATCGACATAGTTGTGTAATGTGTTGGGCCATGTAACTCAGTGTTTATTACTAAAACCACTATTATTATTTAGTATCTTTCGTGTAACAGTGTAAACAAGATGGTTGCATCGTGCGTTACAGGTTGCGGCCTCAACTACCACAAGCGATGCGCGGTGAAGGTGCCGTCCAACTGCACGAGCCCCGTGGGCGCGTCCGGCAGCACCGGCACCGGCGTCAATTCTGGCTCCGGTCCCGGCACCGGCGGCCGGCGCTCTTCGGCGGCGGCGCGCAGTCCCTCGCGCTCCTCCTCGCACTCGCACGCCTCGCACGACGACTCGCTGGTAAGACGACTCGCCGATCTCGTCACAGGGAACAACTGACACACTACTACTCGGTCATAATCCTGAAACAACTAACACATTCCTCGGTATATCTCGGGAATAACTGACACATTCTTACACACGTCTCGGGAACAACTGCATTCTTTTTATGCTCATAAGTCGAAAACAACTGACACTCGTAAACACGATTAGTCGATATGAGTCACTATTGACTGTGGCTCTCCCATTATCATGGATCTCTTCCTTTTACACATAATGCTGGACCAACAAAAACATTCTAACAAAGATGACTCGAGAATAACTAATAGACTTCATACAATACAAACTACATTCCGTCATTGAATGAATAAATTAATGTATATTTGAATTGAGCCACATAAATTACATAGTTTAACAAGCACAATAATATTAATGTCATGCACAACACAAGTATTTGCCTATTAAAAAAAAAACAAGCGGAACATTTACAAAATAATTACAAAGAAAGTAATATAATGTAATTATTCGCTATTATGCTTCGGATGTTAATTCTTTTACCTTGTCACGGACTAACTGACACTCGGACAGACTATCGAAGGGAGGCTATATGGTCATCTGCTTTGGTACCACCGTCTTACTTTTGTCGCAAAGCAACTGTGTTCTAATTTTAATGGTGTATGCAGTGAAATTTCTGGGTACTATAACATATATCTCATAGCATATATATAGAAATGTATATCGCGAATCTCTTCGAATCTCACAATAATATATCGCGGTTGTAACCACATATCACGGAGAAAAAACAGACACACTTGCAAACGTGACTCATATGCCACGTTGATATGAATCTTCGCGAGAATCAATTGACACACTCGTCCACACCAAAAAACAATTGACAAGCTCGTCGACACAGAGAACCAAGTGACACACTCGTCCATATAGAGAAACAATTGACATGCTTGTCCACACCAAAATACAATTGACACGCTCGTCCACACAGAGAAACAAGTGACACGCTCGTCCACACCGAAAAATAATTGACACGCTCGTCCACACAGAAAAACAAGTGACACACTCGTCTACGTAAACAAACAAGTAACACACTCGTCCCTACAGAGAAACAAGTGACACACTCGTCCACATAGAGAAACAAGTGACACACTCGTTCACATAGAGAAACAAGTGACATACTCGTCCACTCAGAGAAGGCTGACCTCATATAACATCCCTATAGCTGCCAGCCAGACAGAAACACAAAATATGTACCATGTTATACTTACACTTAATTTTAATGCAAATCGGTTTCATTTAATGTGTGTATTAATAGATTTACTACTACTTCGAAGTTATATATATATGTATATATATATTTGGTTATATTATTTTTGTTAAATGTTGTGTAATTGTAAATCACTAATTGTTTTAATTATCAGTGTTGTTACATAAACAACCGATATGATTTGTGTTAATAAATAATCTGATCTATATTCGCAATATTTGCACAATACTTTATAAAAATTTAATTTTGATAAAGCATTTATAAAAATTTAATTTTGATAAAGCATATATCAAAATTTAATTTTGATAAAGCATATATGAAAATTTAATTTTGATAAAGCAATTATAAAAATTTAATTTTGATAAAGCATTTATCTAATTAACACCTTGATCATTTTAAGATTATGTAAACTGTACAAAGCATTATCTTTTGTATTTTACATACAATCATGTCGAACTTATATATGTTGTTATTATTCTACAGTCGAGCATTATTATATAGCATATTCTTTACCAATTTTGTCTACTGTTTACTTCAGAAAAAACCTAGCATAAGCTATGTTTGTCTAATTTATCCAATTGCAATTCTCAAACTGTCAACATCTAAACTTAGACTTTGTTTTATAAACTTATTTAAATACATATTATTTTCAAATGGGATTATAATACCACGTCAATGTGTACCTATGTAAGAAAATACACTTGTCTCCACTGTGTAGAACCTTCTTCACCAACATTAAGCATTTACAAAATAAGGTTTTTCTGATACGTAGAAATGGAATCAACAGCTTAATTTAAATTTATAGAAGGAAAATGGTTCTTATTGGTGACCCTGTCAATAAGCTTGACCGTGAACAAAAAAATGCTTATTTAAACTAAATAGTTTTACAATAATCACAATATGTGACTATTTCAATTAACGTTAATTAACGATACAACAAATTGTAAGTAAACAGTAGATTTGTTTCATATATAACAGCATACTATGTATGTTAATTTAATTGGAATGACAAGTGACGTGGAGATGAGCGATTTATCGCCATATTTATCCGCCATCTTTAATTTTAAATGTAAGCTGTAACATTACTGTGCGCTATCTATGGAATGTTCTAAGTAAACAGTAGATTTGTTTCATATATAACAGCACACTATGTATTTTAATTTAATTGGAATGACAAGTGACAGATGAGCGATTTATCGCCATATTTATCCGCTATCTTTAATTTTAAATGTAAGCTGTAACGTTACTGTGCGCTATCTATAGAATGTTCTAAGCAATCATACAATATCATCATACAATCATACTCTTTTAAATAGGAGGATCCTTCACGTTTCATTTTTTATGCTCGTGCAACTCCAATAATATTCAAATAATGCGTGTATAGTTCAAGTTTGGAAAAATTCACCATCTCTAGGTAGCACACAGCGCCGTTGCGAAGTATGTGAATGTGTGATTAGAAGACATAATACAAAAAGTGTGGATGATTGAAAACGAATTTTTACAAATCAATTTTAATTGTTGCAAATGTATATTTTTGTAGAATCTCATTTATTCCATTTGGGAGCGTTCAAGTATTACGTAACGCAATTGTTGAAGATGTTTCCCCCCCCCCCCCCCTTGTAACGCACCGTAACGTTAAACAACTTGCGTGAAAAAATTAAAAATGACGCCCATACTAATACAATCGAGGGATTCCCCGTAAAACGTAAACGAAAAGGGTTGCCAATTTGTTATAAAAAAAAGAAACAATGTTGCATACGGTGTTGTAAGAAAGACCCGCTCCTGTCCCTATAACGCATCGTAACATTTTACCGAGAAAAATTGCGTTACGTAATACTTGAACGCCCCCTTTGTTATATTCAACGAACATGCTATGGTCTCAATTTTTATTATTAAGGCGGTGCAGACTGTAGATCTGATCTGAATCTACTTTAAGGAGTATCAGATATTTTTGCTGGAAATTAATTATAACAATAAGATCCTTAAATGACTAACACGTTTATTTTGTACTATTTTAAGGAAGGAACCATGGACTAAACCTTTTTTTGACTGCCACCCTGTAATAAATGAATGGCACACGTATGAATGACCCGGTAATTTTTTATAATCTAATAAAGTCAATTCTAAGAATAGCCTAGAATGTTCTTCCAGTGTCACTATCATCGTCTGTGTTGTCTGCCATATTTCTATTCTTATATCTTTAGCGCTAAAATAGGACTGAAAATAATCGGTGACATGAAGTACATCGATTAAATATCTACATATTAAAATAAATCGAACCTCACATGACATGATCATAGATAAGTAATGTCTTCCTTATACCTCGTGAAGCAGCGCCATCTTGATTTATGAAACTGTTACGTCATTGGATGCTTTCGAAAATATATTGTCGTTCTTTTTTTCTCATATCTCTCTCAGTAAGTGAAGTAAAAACTGAGATAATGCGTGCTTTTTACGTTTTAGGGAATCGCGGTCGTTTATCAATTTTTACATTAAAATAAAGAAGAAATTTGACCCAAATGTTTAATTTTGAAATAGAGCTATCGCATTAGTAATGGAAATTTATAATTTTATGATATAAATAGTATCTTATTATATAAATTTTCAACGTATCGTAATAATTTCAATGTTACATCACGAAGAGAATGAATTTATTGATAGACAATAAATTGTCCATGGTTTTTGGTCCATTATATTGTAGTAACTTGTCTTGTATCAGACGCTTGATTTTACTAGTATTTTATTAATCTGTGGCTTGCATTTAAATGAACTAACAAGAACGTTGGGTGGTGGGTAGCACATGATTACAGTTTGTTACAATTTGTAATATAATTTTTATAATAAATGTTTACTTTTCAATTGGTTTTGTTTTATTTTGTAACCTGTGGTACCCATCATCTGACCCGGTTCGAATATAATTCAATGGGCATATTAAAAAGAAAAATGTGATAAATAGTACAATCTATTCTCTATGATACTGACAAGTCTTAAGAGGAAACTATTGCTGTCGCGATGTTCTCGTACTCGCCGGTAGAGTGCGACAGGGACAACTACGGTTAGAAAGAAAGAAAGAAAGAAAGAAAGGTTAAGACAAAATGTCTGTCGCACTACCATAGAAAACAATGGGGAACATGCAATTATAATATTTATGAAAATGTTGTTATTAAAATGCTCAAAAAATATAAAAGTAGGGGCACTGCAAGGTTTATATTTAAAATAATATTGTTTTTTCAACAGTCATTACGAATCAAAAGTAACGTGAAACGGAACGGATTTAAAACACCAATCAGCGTTCAGTGACGTCACTCCTGTTATGACAACTTATTTGAGGTTATAAGTTGTAGTAAAAGTGAACAATTAAACCAAAATTAATGGAGTTTTTTGAATAAAAATTGAAGTTCAGTTGATGTTGTTGATGGCAGATTCTAGGACTGCCAAAAGTTAATGTTGACATGGTAGTGACATTTTTTGCCGAAAGTGCAGAGTTTTCAAGTGTAGAAATGAAAGAGACTAAACAAAAAGACATTGAAAAGTTTGAGTAAGTGTTAGGTAAGTAACTGTTTCTTTTGTCTTTAAGCAGATTAACTAAGTTTACAATAAAAATATATAAGCCGATTTACATACATCAAAGTGGTCTTCACAGCATCGAATGGATAGTCTTTGGGGAATAAATGTCATTCCTCTTCGCCGCTTGAAACCACATTTTTCTCAGTTTTGGGTCAGAAGGTCCAGTCAAAAACAATTTATTAGGAAACTTATTTGAAGTAGATAGACACACATTGGCAGAAAACATACGTCCACACGGCTTTTTTGACGTGAAACGTCTTTAAAATCGCGCCGAAACATACGGGTACCAGGTTTAAAAAGTGGGCCGTAACGAAAAGGTCTATATCATCGTACCTGAATAATTAAAAAATTATTAGTCTTAGAAACAAAAATGTGGTGTGAATATTTCACTTATATAGTCAGCTCGCTGTTGTGACATGGAGTTTTTTATTTTTATTTCAATCTTTTATTTTAAATGCGATGGACGTTTCACGTTAAAACCAACGGCCGTGTGCCCCGGCACAGCCCCACCCGATTTTTTTCGGAATATCAATGGTTATTATACTATTTAGGCACAGGAACAACACAAATAACACACTGCTGCTGAAGATAACTATATTCGTAAGACAACAGAATACAGAGGTTTGGCGTATTTATACATTTCTGTACATCCTTACAACTACCGACATTATTATATTATAATACGATACCACAGTTATGATCACCTGATGTTAATGGATAGTCCATTGTAAATACCTTGAAAGCCGAGATAAATGCAAAAACAACTAAAGCCAGCAATGACAAGCGTAGTACAGTCAGTGAGCCAGTGACAATGACAGACAGGAGTGACGTCATACGAACTATAGGTCCGTTTGCACGCGAAAATTTAAATTGACAATTTTAAACCGCTTCTGTTTTTCAGTAATATTACAGTCTTTTCATTTTTTAATATACTTGTGGTCTATTCTATGTGGAGTTCTTTAAAATGAGCACGAAAATAAAAATATTGCATTTTCCTTTTTTTTTCCCTCAGGAGAGGAGGCTGAGAATCCATCATGGATACCAACGCAACAGGCAAGCAGGGATGCGTTGATTATGTCGGACTCCTGGTGAATCGAGGCGGCTCGACCCAACAGACCTACCGACTAAACTCAGCCTGAGCCTTTAGTCCTAATGACCCTACTGGCTTTATTGACGAGATTTATTTTTGACGAGTTGCATTTTCCCTATTCTATAATCCTACTAACAGCTTATACATCAGAATAACAAAGCCTACAATTTACAAAGTTACTAGTTGGTGCCCGCGACGTTGTCTACACAGACAGTACATTTTTACCTACTTACTCGACACTTGTCATATTTACGACAATCCACACAATATCCTTATAAATTGTAGCCTGTGTGTTACATACATACATACATATATGTCACGCCTTGTTCTCAATGGGGTAGGCAGAGACCACCTCTCTCCACTTGCTACGATCCTGGCACACTTCTCTTGCTTCCTCCACTTTCATGAGCGTCTTCATGCATGCTCGTCGGTTGCGAGTACTCTTGAGCCGGCCTTTCTTTAGCACATCTTCGATTTGATCGAGATATGTCCGCCTAGGTCGACCTGCACCGATTCCTCCTATCATTCTTACCTTGTGTATCTCTTTCGTTAATCTTCCTTCATTCATTCTTTCATCATGGCCGAACCATCTAAGCATCCCTTTCTCTGTCTTTGTCACTACATCTTCAACTACGCCGCATCGCTCCCTTATCACACTGTTCCTGACTTTGTCCTTCAGATTCACTCCAATTATACTTCTCAAGCTTCTCATCTCATCTCATCCTATGTGTTATTCTAATGTATTAGCTATATTATTGTGAAGTTTCATTAAAATCCATTCACTAGTTTTTACGTGAAAGAATAAGAAACATCTATCCATATTTACAAACTTGCGCATTTATAATTGTAGCATGGATATATATTATATATATATATATACTAATATTATAAAGAAGTAAAGTTTGTGTGTTTGTAAAATTGTAAGGGGTAATCTCGGATCTACTGAACCGATTTTAAAAATTCTTTCACCAATAGAAAGCCACATTATTGCGGAGTGTCATTATCATCATCATCGATTTAAAAAATTCTTTCACCAATAGAAAGCCACATTATTGTTGAGTGTCATCATCATCATCATCATCATCATCAGCGGACGGCGCGCGATGGCTTCGGGTTTAATTCAGTTCGCTTTCGTGCTCGCTTCGGGGATTATTAATATTATGCCCAACGAAGTGGGCGCGGGTCTATTATACATATTTGTTACACTTCTAGTATTATATATATTTGTTACACTTACACCAATTAGCCTAGCCCAAGGTAAGCTCTGTAAGGCTTGTGCTATGGGATCTAGGGTAACGGATAGACATACATATAATATATATACATAAATAATTTTTATTGAAATTTATATCAACAACCATGACTAAGGTACAAATGCTCGTATTCATCACACAAACATCTGCCCCCACCGGGATTCGAACCCGGGACCTCAGAGATAAATAATAATAAATATTTGTTACACTTACACAATTAGCCTAGCCCAAACTAAGCTCTGTAAGGCTTGTGCTATGGGATCTAGGGTAACGGATAGACATACATATATTATACATATATAAATAATTTTTATTGAAATATATATCAACAACCATGACTAAGGCGCAAATGCTCGCATTCATCACACAAACATCTGCCCCCACCGGGATTCGAACCCGGGACCTCAGAGATGGTGACACCTTGAAACCGGTGTACTATCCACTCGACTATGGAGGTCGTGGATATTTTATTAGTAAGGACATTGTTCAATTTTGGCCTAAGAACCGATGTGAATATAAATTATACTATAATTTTTATTTATTTTTATATTATTTGAAACATATTTTAGTATTCCACGGACACTTCAAATAAATAAATTCCAAATAAAAAGTTGGGTCACAATTGATGCCGTATAAAATGTTTTCCGTCAGCCAGTGCTGCCAGTTTCGGAAGTTTTCGCGATTTCGGTAAATACGAATCGAATTGAAAACCTCCTTCTTTTTGAAGTCGGTTATTAAAATTAGTTGATAACGCTTTAGTCATTTAAATACCTAAATTAACTAGCTAGAAAAAAACTAGTATTATATATTTTTTAAGCGAAATCGCGAATTTCTAGCTTGGCATTCAAGTATTATAGTTTTCGTAATTGGCAGCACTGGTGTACTTCATATCTTATCTGTGTCCGTTTCATTTAATTTTTGATTGCTTTGCAACTATAGATTCTTTTGTGATTTTCTATGCGTTTCATGGTTTTATTCTAACAACTTTGGCTTGATTACGGACTCCGATTACATTGCGTAGGTACTTGGTAGACTCGGATGTGTGTAAAGGACTGGATTTTGTAAAATGATAATTGTCAAAGAGTTATCTTAAACTTGATTAGGTACTATCTCTTTTCCTAGTATCTAGTAGAGTAGTCCTTTCCCCCTGGGTAAATGTGTTCTGTGGTCCTTTCCTAGTTCTAGAAGAGAACATATATAGCTGTGCATAGTATTGTTAATATTACTTTGATATTACTACTCCGATATTTCACGCAAGGTTGGTTATATTTTATTTATAACCTCAAAATATTAACTTTTTTCGTAATTATTTCAGTTTCCTGAAGTGTCCGTTCGTGAAAACTTATTTCATAGGATTCCATATAATTTTAAGAGTTTATATAAGTCACTTTCGATTCGAACGGTTCTTAGGCAGAACATGTATGGAGCCGGAACAATGTCCTTTGAATAATAAACAAAGTGGTCCAGATAGACCCCCAGAGCTCAGTGGAGACTTGACGGATTACTACGTTGAGCATGACAAAAAATGAGGCTCCACAGTATTGTATATAGCGGGATTAAAATATTGGCTTGTTCAATCAATGCAGGCAGATAACATTTTAAGAACTTCAGCGACCGTTACTTTTATTATGTGTGTCGAGACTGGTCGCTTTTTTGACGTGATTAAATTGGTACGGCGTGGAGTCATTCTCGAAAACACCGTAACGGCCGAATCTGACGCCACACGGAGTCCACGAACGGCGTAACGGCCGATCTGACGCCACACGGCAACGTAATAAAAATATAAATGTACATTACTTTATTTTAAATAATTTCATTGCACCCAGAAAAAATTACCATGTAATAGACGTTGTCACGTTCAAATATCGGCAGTAGACGGAGTTCTACAGACAACCAATTTCTTTTTAGGTAGGTCTAATAATCCCTTTTTTTCGAGATTCATAAATTGTAGTAATGTACTGCAGTGCCGCAGGGGGTCCACCGGGTCCAATTTTGATAGTGTTCTATGAAACAGTTTAACACTACCGCGACCCTATAATCTGTGCTGAATAAAAAGTTAATTTATTCCCCAATTCAAGGGGTATTACAAAAATCGCGCTCGCGTCAAAATCGAATGAAATAAAATACGGTGCTACCAAGAGAGGAAGCGGCTCGCTTTATGTTCCTCCCCGTTGGGTTCTTGTTAAAATATAAATATATATTTCAACACACTTCCTCATAAAGTGGCTCTAATCCCATGGCAATTAGGCACATAATGACACCTATAATCAAACTGTGACTTTTTCATTACTATTATTCACGAGTGAGTAATAGTTTTTTTTTTAATATTATTGGTTGAGTTACGCTTACATTTGCGCTAAAAAGCTATCCGCGAAAAGCCCAAAAAACAGAAACTACATTTTTTAGTCTATGGCCGATGTGCGCGCATAGGAAAACTAATTAATTTTCATTACATTTTTCACAACTCGTCTCGTTTTCTCTTTTGAAGTTATTTAGTTAGTTATTAATTAAGATGTCTGCAATACAATTTATGAAGAAAATGGTTTTTTATTTAAGTATTATTTTATTCAGAAGTGTGTTGAAAAAACGTTGTATGATACACGTGTGTATTGATGATTACCGTCCTCGGCTCCTTAAGACCCTCGTCTGACGGCTCGGGCCTCAATGCGCCTCGGCGGTAATCACCAACATTACACACTTGTACCATAATGTACTATTGTGTGTTACACTGTGTAAGGCATTCAATATCAGGTGAGTAGGAGGTCTAGCCAAAACCGAATAACATGGTAAAGGCTCCACGACACAAAAAAGTTTGGGAACCTCTGATGTAGGGCGACGTTTTTTGTTCTCGTTTTTTTTTAAATTGATGGTCATCGATTGTATGAACAGAAACAAACAAGCTACTAGAACGGCTATAGTAGCTTACAATAGCCAGCTTGTGATATAGAATGTAAAGTCACGGCTTCAAGTATTGTTCCTGTCATTTCTTATACAAACCAGAACAATGTTATATGAACATTTCTGTACATGATTATGTTTAGACGGTAGTAACTCAGCAGACGACCCCGGCCAGGTCTCTCCGATATAAATGATACGAGTAAAGTAGTTAAATTAGTATCCATCAACAAGAAATAAAGAGAAAAAAATATTTTTTCATAGTATCTGTTGGAAAAGTGCCAATTTGTTCTTGAATAAAAAATAACAATAGTGTGACACAGAATAAATAGTTTCTGTAAGTTTTGAATTTGGAATTGTAAATTATGAAATTATTTGACAGTTAAGAAGAAATAATCTTCAACCAAAGAGATTGGTACAAAAACGTACATAACATAATTTTGTATTTGTGGCCGGATTGTGTATTGTAATGTAGAAGCAGTCTAAATGAGCTTTCCTACAGAATACCTACTAGAATGATACTTTGCATTGATAGAGCATGTCTTTGGGGTAGGACTTTGACTATCCCTCATCAAGCAAAAAGGAGTAGGAGAGAGGTAAAGAGGAAGAGAGGAGGAGCTTCGCCTAAGCAACAAGCTAGGAAGCTTGTTGCTTAGGCGAAGCTGTGACGATGTCTAGGCGTCTAGGGCTCAGCCTTTTTCTATGAACTCCGCCTTTCCGATGTTATGGAGGATCCAGGGCAGCGAGGTTCCGATGGAGATTTAACAAATAGTCGGGACATCACCAGGTTAACCCTGGTGTAACGGAGTGCTTATGTAGCATACCTTATGGGGACGTGTATCTGTCTGCATAAAAGGGGTGTCGTCAGCAAATGGTTGGTTGGGCAGGCGGGGTCGGACAAGCGCAGCCGCTCGCCGTCGCTGGCGTGGGGCGGGGCGGGCGGGGCGGGCGGCGCGACTGGGGCGGGCGGCATCCCGCACACGTTCGAGGTGCACTCGTACACGCGGCCCACGGTGTGCCGCCTGTGCCGGCGGCTGCTGCGCGGGCTGTTCAAGCAGGGGCTGCAGTGCCGCGACTGCCACTACAACGTGCACCGCAAGTGCCTGCCGCAGGTGCCCAGGGACTGCAGCGGCGAGATACGGGATGTACAAGGTACCTTCTTTACTATCTACACGCCCCCCCCCCCACCCCCCTTGTCCATGAATAGTGCATTACTGCAGCGAACGAACGAACGTGTACATGTGGGCAGAGGCGAAGCCGAGCCACACATACGTAAGTCTATGTTGTTTATAGTACTTTTCTCAAATAAGGCGCGGAAATTAAAACCAAGTAGTACCAAGCACAACTTTTATTTGAAAATACAGTTATTGAATGTACAAACTTATGTATTTGAAGTCATTTTCCAAAATGACGACTCTGTATCTATTTAATACAGGGAGAAAAAAAAACAGCCCTTACTGAGTTTTTTGCCGGTTCTTCTCAGTACAAGGTCCCCGCCGTAGATTTGCGAACCGATGGCGTGGCTTTTCGACTTTCACAAGTGCTTGTAACAGCCTAGACTGAAAAATTCTAAAATCTGAATTCTAAAAATTCTAATTTTTAGAATTTAGAATTTTTGTGTTGGGCCGGCAGGCGAGTACCAGGACAGCAGCACGGGCAGCGAGGTGTCGGAGGGCCCGCGGCTGCCCGACGACGAGTCCGACGACGGCGACGCGCACGACCACGACCACGACCACGACGAGGTACTGAGTTGCTGCGATTTACCCTTCCATCCGAGCCCTTGTGGCCAAGACTCAGGCTGAGTCTAGTCGGTAGGTAGGTAGTCCGACATAAACAACACTTAGTTGCAGTCGTATCCATGAGAATTCTCAGCCTCTTCTCTGCAGACCGAAAATAAATAAAAAAATCGCTTTTAAAGTAAAAGATTGAAATAAAAACAAGTTTGACGGTTTTTTAAGTATTTTAATAAAAAAATTCAATGTAACAACAGCGAACTGACTATATAAGTGAAATATTCACACCACATTTTTGTTTCTAAAACTAATAGTTTTTTTAATAATTAAGGTACGATGATATAGACCTTTTCTTTTTTTTTTTTTATACTACAACGGTAGCAAAAAGGCTTACGGCCTGCCTGATGGTAAGCAGTCACCGTCGCCTATGGACGCTTACAACACTAGGGGCATCACAAACGCTTTGCCGACCTTTTTAAAAACCTATTTACTCCCTTTTTGAAGAACCCCATACTGTAATCCCCCGGGAAAGCCTCAGCAGGGAGCTCGTTCCACAATCGGAGCGTGCGCGGTAGGATATTTCGTTGAAGCCGCACTGCGCGTGACCATTTAGGCTCCAGCATGTGAGGATGAACACCCTGCCGATGGCGAGCGGTGCGATGGTAGAATGTGGCCGTGGGCATCATGTCGAACAATTCTTTGGAACACAACCCGTTGTATAAGCGATAGAAAACACACAAAGAGGCACAGTCTCTTCTCAGACTTAAGGGCTCAATAAAGCATGTGAGTATGGGATCGTCAACGATACGCTCAGCGCGTCTTTGGACCGAATCAAAAGGATCAAGTTGGTATCGAGGTGCTCCCGCCCACAGGTGACAGCAGTACTCCATATGGGGCCTGACTTGCGATTTGTATAATAGCAGTCGTTGCCTCGGAAGGAAGTACCGCTTAGCTCTGTTAAGCACACCTAGTTTTTTAGAAGCCAACTTGACCTTGTCATCTAAGTGACTTCGGAATTGAACGTCACTGGAGATGTTGACACCGAGGATCCCAATACTATTCGAGATGTTCAAGGTTGTGTTCTGGAATTGTGGGGCTACAGTGAATGGGGCTTTTTTAGCGGTGAACGCACAAACTTGTGTCTTAGAGGGGTTAAATCGGACTAAATTGTCCCGCCCCCAATCGGAGACTCTGGTTAGTGTACTCTCGATATCAGACACAAGTTGTTCACGACTTTCCTCCACAATGGAACGAGGGGTATTTGCACGGCCCGTGTAAACAGCATCTCCAGTGCTGTCGTCCGCATAGCAATGGATGCCGCCAAGCGACAGCATATCATTGATATGCAGCAGAAACAGTGTCGGAGATAGCACAGAGCCTTGTGGGACGCCAGCATTTATTATCCGAGTTTCAGAGCAGCTGCCGTCAACTACGGCTCTAATGCTCCTCCCGGATAAAAAGCTAGCAATCCATTTGCATAACCCCTCGGGGAGTCCGTAAGATGGCAACTTCGATAGAAGACCCCGGTGCCAGACCCGATCGAACGCCTTCGCTATATCCAGGCTAACTGCCAATGCCTCACCTCGAGTCTCAATGGCAGATGCCCAACGGTGGGTGAGATACACTAGAAGATCACCAGTCAAGCGACCGTGGCGAATGCCGTATTGGCGGTCGCTGATCATATCGTGTTCTTCTAGGTATCTAAGGAGCTTAGTGTTGATCACACGCCCCATCACCTTTGAGAGAAGGGAGGTTATAGCAATAGGCCTGTAATTCGATGGGTCTGATCTATCGCCCTTTTTGGGCACCGGGTGTACATTTGCCGTCTTCCATGAAGACGGTACCTGCCCTAAATGGTAGGAAAGCATGAAAAGTCGCGTTAGTACAGGACACAACTCTGGAGCGCACTGTTTTAACACCACTGCCGGTATACCGTCTGGCCCACTCGATTTCTGAACGTCGAGAGAAAGTAGCTCCCGCCGGATTTCCGGCATGGAGTAACCACACCGCGGGATGGTAGGTGGCGTGGCGTTCCCATCGTCGATCATAGTCGAGTTTGAGGCAAAGAGTTTACCTAAGATATCGGCTTTCTCTTTAGCACTATGGGCCAAGTTGTTACTGGCATTTCGGAGTGGTGGTAAGGACGACCGACAAAAGTTTCCTTCGGCAGCTTTGGCCAGCGACCAGAAAGCACGACTACCCGAAGGGTAGCTTGCTAGCCGCCCGCCAATTCTGCCGACGAAGTCGAATTTCGCTCTGGCAATAATCCTCTTACTGGCTCTCGAGGCCGCATTGTACTTACGCTTCACATCAGTTGCATTGGGGTCATGTGTTCTACGAGCCGTAGTCCAAGCCTCGTAAGCAGATTGCTTAAGAAACAAAGCATCCTTACAAGACCGATTAAACCACGGTCGTTTTTTTTGCCCCCGCAGTTACTAGTGCGTTAGGAATAAAATACTCCATACCCACTAGGATCGTCTCAGAGACAGCGGCTGCGCAGATGTCAGGATCATCTGATGTGAAGCAAAGTTGCCTCCACGGGTACGATGCATAGAATTCTCGCAATCCATCCCAATCTGCTGACCTGTATTGCCACATACGACGCAAACAAGATGGCCTAGGTGGATCTGACCGCTGGTCCCCCGAGCCAAAAGGGTGGCGGGCGCATTGCATCGCCTGCTGCCCAATCTCGGTGGACCGAGGGATGGAGTTCGCCGCCTGTACGAGGGCGTCGTGCGATCCGTGGCCATGTATGGGGCTCCCGTGTGGTCGCAAGACTGCGCGAGGTCCCCCCGCTGCAGAGCTCTGCTACGGAGCCTGCAGCGGATAATGGCCATACGGATCGTGCGAGGCTACCGTACAATCTCGTACGAGGCGGCGACGGTTCTGGGACGCTCCCCCCCATTCGACATCCTGGCCGACATGTACGCGGCGACGTATGCGTCGCGGCGTGTCGGCCGGGAGGGCGATGGGGGGAGCGCCCTGGAACCCGCGCACGAAGTGCCTAAGCGGGAGTGGCACCGACGGCTTGTGGCGGCCTGGCGTGCGCAGCTCGAATTACGGATCTGCGCGCGCCAGCGGGCCGTCGGTGCCGTACTCCCGCACCTCGAAGCTTGGCTCCACGGGAAGGAGGAGCTCACCTACCGATTGACTCAGATACTCACCGGGCACGGCTGCTTCGGTGAGTATCTGTGTCGAATAGGACGGGAGGGATCGACACATTGCCACCACTGCGCATCCGACCTCGACTCGGCCCAGCACACGCTGGCGGAGTGCCCCGCGTGGGCCTCCGAGCGCCGAGTCTTGGTCGCAGAGATCGGGCGAGATCTGTCTCCGCCGGCATTGATTGCGGCAATGCTGGCGGACGAGGGAGGTTGGAGGGCTGTGGCCTCCTTCTGTGAGGCAGTGAGGCTCCAAAAGGAGGCCGCCGAGCGGGGTCGGGAGATGGCCGAAGGTCCACATTTTAAACCTGGTACCCGTATGTTTCACGTCAAAAAATAGCTGCATTAAGTTGTGTTCCGAGTCTACATTTGGACGCGCTTGTATTTGTCTGTGAGTTGGCAATAATTAGTTACAGCTATTTTAAAATTAGTAAATGTGAATTTTTTCGTTTATATTTTCATTACTGCGTACTGCAGATAACCAGTGCAGCTTGCCTTGCATGCTCCTTACTGGCGCAATTTTGACATCACATGATGTTATACAAAATGTCGGTTGTAAATTGTCTTGTCTGTAGCATGTATGGTAAGTGTCCACTGTCGTGTGAAGTTAATATAATATGGTGTTCTTTATTTCTTACATAGGCATGGATTAAATTGGAGCACCATAAGCAAGTTTTTCTCTCTTATACTTAAAAAGTGCCTTACGGAGCGGAACTAAAGGGACTATTTTAGTTCGTAGAATGTGATAGAGTTACTTCTTTTTTAATTTGCTTCTAGTAAGTAAATTAGTCTTAAAACAACGTTTGACATTTATTACATGAAAGAAAAATATAAATAACCCAACACTTACGAACAGACCGTAGCACTGTTGCATGTAGTGAAAGAATTCTAAATCTCTTAAAGAACGTAATAACAGTATGCTAAACGGTAAACATTAATAGTCCAGTTTTGTACTTTTCTAGCGCGGAACTGGTGCATTGTGATGATATAATTGTCGTGAATAGTAAGTGTTTGATTCCGCAGGTGCAGCTACGTAGAAACCTGCCCCCAGAGGACGAGGAAGAGCCGCAGAGAGACACGCTGCCCGCCAGCCGGCCCAGCAGGTCAGTATAATAGTTATTTATGCAACTGCTGTATAATCGTATATTAGAACACGAATGTGGGTTTATGACACGAGTGTTTTAATATCTAATTATAACAGTTGCATACAAGACTTTATCTACAATCATGATGTGAATCCTCTATAAAGGATTCTCATACCATAGAGTGTTGTACAGTGTTGTAAGAACTATGTATATTCAAAAAAAGTCTTAATTGCGAAGCATGTTTATGCTTAATTTATTGTTCTTTTATAAAAATTTTCGCGATCTGGTAGTGAAAATGTCATTGCATGAGAATGTTCTTTTTTTTAAATTCATAATATCATGCGTTTGGATGATATAATGATCATAATATCATTGACTGATTTAATGTTGGCAATAAGCTAATTTTTATAGATAAACATATTTAAAAAAAAATAGGTTTTACATTATTGTATTTGTGACTTTGTAACGTTTAAATAAATAAATATATAAGATAAAATACAAACAAAATTCTTTACTCGATCGGGACTCGACCATTCGATCGCTGAGCATTATCGGTAGCAGTCGAAATCTTTAACTGTATTTGTCACATTTTACTTTGTCAAACCAAAATAGACTTTATTCACTGTCAATAACAACGTATCAATATCAAACATAGATTTCCAGGAATTCTTTATACATGTCTTCAAAGTTAGTTAAGAATATTTGTAACTTTGCATTTTAATTTAAAATGTGAATTTAATAAAGAAGTATTAATATTTGCATTTTTTCACATTTCACACATAATCTGTTACTTGATTCATTAAGAAGCAGCCCCATAAATGTGGACACGGGCCACCATCTTTGATTATTTGCCATAACTCATTTTTATAAAAACACGCCGGATTTTATTTTTATATGAAACCAATGAACACTTTCCATTGTAACAGTGTCAAAAAATTTCAGCATCTATTTTTGTAGCTGCTAGCATAGAAAGTATTTTTATTCTTCAAAAAAGAGCAGTCCGCGCTATTTATAATTTACATGCAAGGGATTCTCTTAGCGATTTCTTTAAAGAGATTAATATAATGACTTTAGCGGGCCAGTATATTTATGAATATTTAATTTATGTGTTTAAAAATTGTCACACATTTCATACTAATTTTCTAATGCGTAATTTAAACACAAGAAATGAAAATAAACTTGTCGTTCCAACGTACAGGCTACAAAAAACTAGAGGTTCGTTTGTGAGCAAATGTAATTTTTTTTATAACAAGATTCCACATAGTGTAGCTGAATTACCCTTTCATAAGTTCAAGGTACATGTTAAAAAGACGCTAATGAGTAAGGGCTATTACAAAGTCAATGATTATTTAAATGATGCCAATGCTTGGTGTTGATTTGAAGATATTACAGCCTAAATTGTAAATAATTGTTTCCCCGTATCAAAATCAAATCAAAATAATCTTTATTCAACATAGACCTTTACAAGCACACGTCAAAACAAACAAAACAAAAAAAAAAGAAAAGCTTAAAATAAAAAAAAAACCTTGTGCGTACGAACAATACAAAAAAAATTGACTCTACACCTGATCGGAAATCGGGAGAGCCTTCTCGAGAAGAACAGGCAAGAAACTCTGAAGGTCTATTTTTTATCTCCTCTTTTCAATTTTAATAATATAATATAATAATACAAAATTAAGATACAATCATACCTAATACGATTACAGTCGTATATATGTTTACATTAACATATAAAAATAATACAATATAATAAATAATGTTGTTACCAAACATGGCTCTATGAATAGTGTCCCTATTCCCAAATAGTATGATCATTTAGATAGTCATTTACTTTGTAATAACCTTTACTCATGAGTGTCTTTTTGATATGGATTTTAAATTTATATAAAGGCAAATCACACTTTGCCGAAGCTTGTTAAACGTAGATATACATTTCCCCAAGAACGAATAGCTACTTTTATGGAGTCTGATTTTTGTTTCTAGTATTCATTCACATTATGTAGATCACTAGTCAGTATAAATTGTAAACACATATGTACATTGTATGATAACGACATAATTTATTGTAAATGTTGTTATTACTTTTCAACTTGTCAAGAAGAAGGATGAAAATAGATTGCATACAAATGAAATGAGAATGTTACGATGGATGTGTGGTGTGACAAGGATGGATAAGATAAGGAATGAGTACATAAGAGGAAGCCTGAAAATAGCGCCAGTGGTAGAAAAGGTGAGAGGAAGTAGATTAGCATGGTTTGGACATGTGATGCGAAGGGATGAAAGTCATGTCACAAAGCGAGTGTTGAATATGAAAGTGGAGGGATACACGGGCGGAGGAAGGCCGAATAAAAGATGGATCGATTGTGTGAAGAATGATATAAGAATGGAAGGAGTAAGCATGGAAATGACGGCTGATAGAGAGGAATGGAAGGAAAAGATCTACTGCGCCGACCCCAGATGATGGGAAATGGGCAAGAGGATGATGATGTTGTTATTACTTTTAAGAAAGCTGATAAGTTTCATGCGCCCATTCTTCTTATCAGTTAAAAAATACGTCCTGAATAGGTGGTAGGGGAAATAAATTGGACGATTCAAAAGAGATTTGCATAAAGTGATATTTGAATAAAGTTGATTTTGCTTTTGAGTGTACCTAGTGCAGTGCACTGTTGACTGGTTGGAATGTGGACAAAATAATTTCCATGAAGAAATAGCTACGTTTCTTGGTCTGCCGGATGCTGAGTGTTACACTGGGCATAGCTTCAGAAGGACCTCTGCTACGTTATTGGTAGATTCAGGAGCCAATTTGACGTCCTTAAAGCGACTAGGTGGTTGGAAATCGGACAAAGTTGCAGAAAGCTATATTAAACAACAAACTAGAAACTGGGAAAAAGATCACACAATCCATTAATTTAAGGTCCAGTCCGTCTCCTTCACATGCTGAAGAGAACGTCGTCCATCTACGAGTACCTTCGTTGATAATGATAATTCATCAGATCCAATTCCATCAACTAGCAAACGCCGTTGTATGACAAATATACATGAACAATCATACTAAATTAATAATAGTTTGTCTCAAACAGTAAATATGCAACCTAAAACTCCCAAGTTAGTATAAAAAACTGTACCAATTTCAATGTATATGTGAATTATAACTTTTATAAGAAATAAATGATTAGTTAATTGAGTTTATTGTGTTTTTATAATTTGATTAAATTGCTTCATTTTTTCGCAACTGTATTAAAAATAGTCGTTCAGTACACGTACGGAACCGTCATTGCAACTCGTTCCGACATTTGTCGGAACTCTTTGCAATGACAGCCATTCCGTACTAGTAATGAAATATACTATTTCAACACACGTTCTCATAACGGGGCTGTTTCATGCGTGTTTTTAATCTCAAAAACTAGGATATAACACTAGTGCGCAATTTCATTACGCACTAGTGTGCAATATTTATAACCCGATAAAATTCGGTTGTTCCCTGTTACAAGACGTTTTTATATACGTACAATGCATTCTTAATTTAGTCTGGTAGCACTTTCTTTTTCTCGAACAAATGTATTCTAATGTTTAATAAATAGTTAATAGCTAAATTTACATTCAACCAACTTGCATTAAGGTGCAATAGTAATCAAAGATTCACTTTAATTTTATTTAAATACATTATATATGCTGTTTTCTTGAATTTATAAAATGTTGGCTGAATGATAATTTGACTCGTGCCTGCATGCCGATGCCGCCATTACGCTGAGCGGCGCGCGCATGCGCGATTGCGCGGTAAAAATGAAAGTTGGTTGTTGCCGTTCAACAACATTATTTCGCTTTTTTACACGCTTTTTATTGACTTACTCTGTCCGTTTGTTTGTTTGTTTGTTTGTCATGATCAAATCTTGTAATCGATTTTTCGACCACTTCTACTGCTCCAATCGAGCTCAAATTTTTTTTACATGTGTATTCTAGATGACAATACAATACTCAATCATTTTCGAATCATAAAAATACATAATTATGTTGTAATAAATTAAAAACTTTTTAATATGAGAATTGGTTCAATGAAGCAAACAGATAGAATTTGATATAATGCATATGTTTAATTCTAATACTACATTTTCTGAACAATTATGTACATTTCTTTATGTTTGTTATAATAATCACGAGACTAAAAAGTAGTAAATAAAAAAAAAATTAAAAAAAACTTTTTAAAAAACACGCTTTTTACGCAAAGACTAAAAAACGTTTGAAAAAACTTTTGTTTGTTATAAAGACTAAAAAACATTTGATCTAAAAAGTAGTAAATAAAAAAAAATAAAAAAAACTTTTTAAAAAAACACGCTTTTATTAAAAAGACTAAAAACCGATCTAAAAACTTGAAAATAAAAATAAAGTCACGCTTTTAGAAAATTTGGGTACATATCAAGAAAAATTTCTGATGACAAAAAGAAATGTAACTCAAAAATTTGTCTATAAAATTTAGCAAATTAGTCCAAGAACTCAATGACTATAAAAGCGTGGGGTGTAAATGTTAAGACCATTAAATGAGTAATGTTTAATTTTGAACACCCCACGCTTTTATAGTCATTGAGTTCTTGGACTAATTTGCTAAATTTTATAGACAAATTTTTGAGTTACATTTCTTTTTGTCATCAGAAATTTTATAACTTTTCTTCATTGATAAATACATGTTAAACATTAGATTACATTTGTTCGAGAAAAAGAAAGTGCTACCAGACTAAATTAAGAATGCATTGTACGTATATAAAAACTTCTTGTAACAGGGAAAAACCGAATTTTATCGGGTTATAAATATTGCACACTAGTGCGTAATGAAATTACGCACTAGTGTGCAATATCCTAGTTTTTGAGATTAAAAACACGCATGAAACAGCCCCGTTATGAGAACGTGTGTTGAAAAGCATTGTTCGGCGCAGCTCGTCGTCCTCGCCGAGCGCCAACATCCCGCTGCAGCGCATCGTGCAGTCCGTGAAGCACACCAAGAAGCGCGAGGGCCAGTGGCTGCAGCAGGGCTGGCTCGTGCACTGCACCAACCGCGACCGCACGGTCGGTGCCTTCACTCCATTATTTCTATACTACAAATAAGCGTGATTGTATACATTTTACCAAGCTACATTACGCATGTTTTAAAACATTTATATAACGACTAGCGGACCCGACACTCAGTTTTTCTTCCTACTTATTTTATACATAATTAGTTAAGTAACTACAATAGTAAGACATATGGTCTCGCGAAGTTTTTTGTAGATATTGATTTATTCTGTAATATTGTCGAACTTTTTTTGGTCTGCCATTAATACTCTTCGCAGCGTATGCGATGAAAGACATTTTGTGGCTAATTTTCTTACACCTTCGGTTGGTTTTAATTTCTAAAGATTTCTATGGTAATAAGTAAGGAACGATATGTAATGAATAAACTCAAAAAGCACTCAAGCAAGATTTGAATAATTCTTTTTTCATTAGAAAGCTACATTATCATTGAGTAACATAGACTATATTCAGTACCAACCAATAAATTAGCCATAAAATGTCTTTCATAGCATACGCTGCGAAGAGTAATGTCTACGGGCCGCTAGTTAGTTATATAAAGCGAGGTACCCATAGTAACGCACGTCCGTCCCGCGCAGCTGCGGCGGCACTACTGGCGGCTGGACAGCAAGGCCATCACGCTGTTCCAGTCCGAGCACGGCACCAAGTACTACAAGGAGATCCCGCTCAACGAGATCCTCGCCGTGGACACCGCGCGGCCCTCGCCCGCCGGTAAGTGACGCCTCCAGACCAGTCAGTGGGCTTTCATTAAACTCCACAATAATATCCATTGTGGCGAAAGTAACCGGGCCACGCGGTATAAATTGCGATTAATTATGTGGACTGTAAGTTTAGGAGTCAGATTTGCTGCAACGACGCTTCCAGTACTTAATATTATCAGCCTTAACAATACACAATGAAGCCTATGCGACTTACCTTTCGTACGCCGTCCTTCAGTGCAGTCGCCTTTGCTTAGGTTGCTACAGCTGTCCACACCGTATACACAATCCTGAATTTTCTTGTAAATAATTTATGTTCACAGCAGTCTTTTTACTGACTGTCACGGACCGCAAGGATGGTAAAATTTCTTCTTGTTGTCAAATTATATGACGCGTTTCGACAGCGAAAAAGGCATGCCAAAGTAAGCAGACTCTATGCAAACCGACATAAAACCTCATTGCAAATGAACAAGGCAGATATCGAACATCCATACTAATTAGTAATGGCAATAACGACTGTTTTGTAATAACGAATAATACTGTTGTATTATTTTCCTATAACTGTTATTGTAAACTATTATACTGTTATATTGCTGTTTTGACAAATGTTGTTGAGTACGATTCTTATTGTTATTATGGCTAGTTATTCTTAACAATGAACTTTCCTTCATACATTTTCAGGCTTAGGACTGTCAGAATTAGGCAGTAATTTAAATTACTTAAAACGAATTAATCAATACAATATTCTGGTGTATTTAAAAGTTCTTTGATCTGTACATAATAATTTGCATACGCGATCACACAACGGCAAATCCAAACACAACACTAATTATTGCAACGATCACACAACTGCAAATAATGCGTAACTAAAAAAATGTCAACAGCTTAGGCACCAGCAAGCTAGCAACAGTTTACCTAATTGTTATTTTAAATCACACTGTAATACAAAATGAGTCTAATTGTCATAAGCGCGAAGGTACAAAATTGTGAATAGAGTAAAATTACTATAAGAAATAATCAAATAGGAACTTTATTTCCTTATGAGGAAGGTTAATATTATAAGAATAAGAAATCAGCACAACACACAACGGCTTCAAGTGGCAACAACAACAATGCGACTAGGCGATTCTTTTATCAACAGCAACAGCAGGATAACGGTATAAGCCGTTGTTAAATAACGTGTGTAACGTTACGGGAAAATAATTAATTATCATCTGTTATTGAAATAACGACCATTACTAATACTAATATTATAATTGGGAAAGTATGTCTGCCTGTTTATCCGTCTTTCACGGCAAAACGGAGCGACGAATTGACGTGATATTTACATGGAGATAGTTGAAGGGATGAAGAGTAACATAGGCTACTTTTTATCCCGGAAAAATCTACTGCACAGATTTTCATGCAGTTTTCATCAACAGATAGAGTGATTCTTGAGCAAGGTTTTGCGGTATATTTTATCTCGGAAAAACGAATAGTCCGCCGGGAAGCGCGATAAACCGACTTCCGCGCATATGTAGCCGTGGGCAAAGGCTATGACCCTTAATCCTCTATAGAGCCAATCCCAAAAGCCACGCGGGTGAAGCCGCGGGCAGAAAGTTAGTAGCTTATACATCAAAATAACTAAAGTGTTTTCGTGTGTGAGATACCTTACGTGAATTAATTTGAGTAACAAAAACAATGGTTGCCAAACAATCCGAAATCCATTCGTTCATCGGTCCAAACGTCTATACAAATCGAGGGCGAGTGTGTTGGTGAAGTTAAGTTGTTTTGTTTCTGGAGCCTTATTGATAGATGAATCCACATAGGGCATACTAATCAAATTAGAGACCCTTTTTTTGTTCGGGGGAACTACACCTTATGCACCATGACACCGCGCTGGCAAGGCGCGGCCGTGTGTGGGGCTCTCCGGTCTGAGAAGACCGGTTTACCCACTAAAACCCCTCCGGTGTCCTTTGAGCCCATATCGGGGCGCGTGGAGGGTTGCGCAATCGCGATTCTACCACTACAACAAATTAGTGACCCTAGTTATACCATCACTTAATGTATTTTTTTTTATTCCAATCGGTGGCAGACGAGCAAATGGTCCACCTGATGGTAAGTGGTAACCATCGCTTATGGACATCTGCAGTGCCAGGGGCACAGCTGAGCCGCTGCCTACCTGGAGAGAAATACTCGTTTTAAGCCTCGTTTGAAGTTAGACATATCGTAGCGCTCAGGAAACATCGCAGCAGGGAGCTCATTCCAGAGTTTGCATGTACGCGGAAGGAATGAACGCTGAAACCTGTACTAGACAAGATCGGTTCCAGGTGATATGGATGAACTCTACTGCGGTGGCGGGTGGTGCGATGGTAAAAGGTGACGAAGGCACCATTGCAAATAGTTCCTCAGAGCACTCTCCGTTAAAGAGCTTATAAAGAACACACAGAGAACCAAAGTCTCTCCGCTGCTCCAAGGTCTCTGTTGAGGCCGTAATATTGGGATCACCGATGATACGGAAAGCACGCCTTTGCAGGGAGTCAAAAGGGTCGAGTTGATATTTGGGGGCTCCAGCCCAGAGGTGTGAGCAGTATTCCATATGCGGCCGTATTTGCATCTTGCAATATTCTATATAACGACAGCCACAAGGCATAATAACTAAGAACCCAGGAATTTACTTCGCTCCTTATCGTCACATACCTCCTATCACTACCAAAAGTTTTTCCACACATGGGGCTTAATAAAGTACATAACACTTTTGCGTCAAGCTCTCTCTGCATAACAACCACCTCGTCTCCTAAACGATCTAAATCAAAAACCTAAGAATAGATCGACGACTCTTTGTCAACACTCAACAACGTATAATTTCTCCACATACCTTAATATTGTCTTCATAGGTGAAGTACAGTAGCACAATCCTAGCTTTCACGTCATTTATTATGATAATATGTCTTCTTCCAAAGAGGTCTATATCATAGAGTCCCAACACATCTTCGCTAGTAGATTTTGGAGCCTTAGGCTGCAAGACGGAAGTAAGATGTATGACATGCATAATGGGATCAGGGGATGAAGGAGGCGTTCAAGCATTACGTTACACATTTTCTGAAGATTTTTAAGCCAATCTCCTTTGTAACGCCGTAACGTTTTTATGTACCACCCTTCCTGTAAAAGTTACGTAACACTTAAGTGATCATTTTTACCCTAAAGTCGCAAAAAGTTATGTTATAATTATTATCCTTGGTATACATAAACACTAACGAATACTGACAACGAAAATAACATTAAATGACGTACAATACAATCTAGGTAGTCCCCGTGAAATATAAACGAAAAGATTTGCCAACTTGCGAGAACAAAATAAAAATGACGACCAGATTAATGCAATCGAGGGATTGCACGTAAAACGTAAACGAAAAGGGATGCCAAATTCGGAGTTTTATGGCTGTTTTCACCAACCTTGTCTTACCTTAGGCGACTCGTAAGTGACATGCTGTCACTTTTTATATTAACTGAAAAGAGTGAGACAGCATGTCTTTTAGGAGTCGCCTAAGCTAAGACAAAGTTGGTGAAAGTCGTCATTCATTCCCTAATTTTTTATTTAAAAATAGAAACAATGTTACGCAATGTGTTGTAAGAAAGACCCCCTCTTGCCCCTGAAACGCATCGTAACATTATACGAGACTTCCCCTCCCCCGAATTTTTTTTTTGTTGCTAAAGTTGATAAACAAGCAGGCTACCCACCTGATGGTAAGTGGTAACAATCGCCTATAGTACATGTGGTTCCCACGAGATTCGCAGCAAATCTGCAAACGTCATAAGAACCACAGTGTACGTTGCCAACTTGTGACATAAGATGTAAAGTCACAGTACCCAGTAATTTCACTGCCTATCTTACCCTTCACGCCGGAACACAGCAAAGCGAACCCTGCTGTTTGGCGGCGGAAATAGGTAAGACGGAGGTACCCATGCAGACGACCCTGGTACAGAGTCTACCTCCTAGACTTAGTTAAGTTAGGTTAGACTACTTGTAATTAAATTGTTAGGTTTGGAGCGATCCCGCAACGCGAAATGTATTTTTGGAATTATTAATACTTAACCTAAGTAGGTTAAGTAGACTAAGTTTCTTTAATTATTTTTTAATTTTTATTGGGCGCCTTCTTTTCGTTCGTTTTTAAGACAGGGATTTTTTTATTATAAATTTTGTATTGTTATAGTTTTATAAAATACTAGCTTTTGCCCGCAAATTCGTTCGCGTGGACTTCAGGTTCGTCCAGTCTAGTCTAGTAATAAGTAAGAAATACGGTATCTAAGCACTGCAGAGCCCTAATCATAGGCCTATAGGTAGCTACTGCAGTATGGTACTATAAATTGGTAAGACGGAGGTACCCATGCAGACAACCCTGGTACAGAGTCTACCTCCTAGAAAACTGCGATACGTAATACTTGAACGCCCCCTATGGAGTCGATCAGTGTGTAAGTTGTTTGGAATGTTGTACAGCAGAGGTGATGCACTGCTTCGAGATCCGCACGGCCAACGTGGACTACCTGGTGGGGGCGGAGGGCCCCGCGGGCGCGCCGCCGCCGCCCCACTCCGGCGTGGGCGCCTACCTGGCGCGGCCCTGGGCCACGGCGCTGCGCCACGCGCTGCTGCCGGTCACCAAGCGTGAGTGTGCTCCTCCACCGCCACCGCCAGCCTGAGCCTACTGATCAGCTCGTGACTTACGTACGACCGCGTGCGCTGCGCAGAGGAGGTGCCGCCGGAGGGCGCGGCGGCGGGCGCGGCGGCCGGCGTGGGCGGCGACGCGGACGGCGCCGGCGGGGCGGGCGGGGCGGGCGGCGCGGCCGGCGAGGGCGGCGCGGCGGGCGGCGAGGGCCGGCGGCCGGAGATGGCGCAGGTGTACCAGATCTTCCCGGACGAGGTGCTGGGCTCGGGCCAGTTCGGCATCGTGTACGGCGGCATACACCGCCGCACGCAGCGACCCGTCGCCATCAAGGTGCCCTGACCGACCGTTATCCCGAGATTTCCCGTTTAACGGCCGTTTTCAATAACCTATCTATCCTTTATTTTTGCTACTAAAGATAGTAAAATCTATCCTTATGCCCTAACTTGCGTTTCAATAACCTACTGATGGATAGCATCGCCTACCGAAGTTACCTATCCATCGTCGGGAGGACGGATAGCTTACTAGAGATAGGGACGCTCATACAAATCTGACGTAACTGCATTTCAAAAAAGTTTCAACTTACTCTCCGATAGGCGGAGCTATCTCTAGTGACGACATTTGGCTATCTGTCAATATCGGTGGATTAAAACACAGATAGGCTTCGAAAAAATTAACTATAATAACATTATAACTTAAATTACAAAAGTATCGTAAATCCAGATACTTACAGAACTCATTTTTTCCGCTTTTGCTTATATTTTATATCAAAAACATGTAATACACACAAATTGGCGGCAACAAATTATCTGTCAGTAATGTTCGAATGACATCGCTTGTCATTTATAAACATTTCGTTCTATGATTTTTATAAAAACACCAGCAAATAAAGTGAAAATGATGATCTAAGTTTTTTTTTTTTCAATTATAGTATCATTGTATGCACTTTTTACAACATAATATTTAAATATAAAATACATCAATAAATTGTACATATGTTTTAAACGTACTAAAGCTTTATGGTTAGCAACGAACAAAACGTTCTACAGGGCTTGGATAGACGAGAGGGCATAAAGCTATCCTTAGTTAGACAAAGATAGATAGCTCGTATCTTTGATTGTGAAACGCAGACTACAGATAGATAACAGCTTACTGCTAATCGGAGATAGCAATTTATCTTTGATCTCAGATAGGTTATTGAAAACGGCCGTTAAACAGCTTATTCCCATTCAGATAACAATAAATACTTTTATTTGTAAAACTAACTAGTCAATAGTGCTCACATTGTTGATTTATAGAGGCATCTCTAGTACAAATTAGCACAATTATATCGGATATGTGTAAGAATTAATTGATTAACACGAGGTTTAATTAATTAACAATTGAATGTATCGATAGTGTATGAAGCATGTCCCATGTCTTGACGGAATCGAAGGCTTTCTCATAGTCCATAAATGCTAAGTTAGGTTGGGTATTCCTTCCAATTCCACATTAGGAACTAGGTTGGGGCATAAACCTGAATAATCTTCAATAGATACTGTTTGATGATTCTGAGTATTAGCTACCCCATTCGACACACTCCCGATTTCATAAGAAACTTGGAACAGATTTTGACCCTACCATAAATAGAGGAGATTAGAGTTACAGAGGATCTCGAGAACATCGTATTTTTCGGGTTTTCAGATAATCACAGAATAATCTAGTGACTCCTGCTCAATCCTTTGTTGAGTTTTAGCGACATTCAAGTCATTCTAAATAAGGTTTATTGAATATCTACCGTAAAGGTAAAAATAGTAGAAAAAAAACTTAATAGGCGAGGAATTAGTTATTTTTGTTACCATACGGAACATTTTAATATGATCCGATAATTTTAACATTGGATATAGCAAATCCAAAAGAATGATTTACATAAACGATCGAGTTCGCACCGCAACGTCCGATGACCAGTCCGGCCCCCGGCCCTTGGCCCGCAGGTGATCGACAAGCTGCGCTTCCCGACCAAGCAGGAGGCGCAGCTGAAGAACGAGGTGGGCATCCTGCAGAACCTGTCGCACCCCGGCGTGGTGGACCTGGAGCGCATGTTCGAGACGCCGGAGCGCGTGTTCGTGGTCATGGAGAAGCTGCGCGGCGACATGCTCGAGATGATCCTGGCGCACGAGGGCGGCCGCCTCTCCGAGCGCACCACCAAGTTCCTCGTGGCGCAGGTACGTGCTCGTGATCGTGCTTGTGCTAGTGCTCGCGCTCGTACTCGCGGTCGCGTTTGTGCTCGTGCTCGTGGTCGCGCTGTACGTGCTCGTGATCGTGCTTGTGCTCGCGTTCGCACTCGTGCTCGTGCTTGTGCTCGCGTTCGCACTCGTGCTCGTGGTCGCGCTGTACGTGCTCGTGATCGTGCTTGTGCTCGCGTTCGCGCTCGTGCTCGTAGTCGCGCTGTACGTGATCGTGCTCGCGGTCGTGTTCGTGCTTGTGCTCGCGCTCGTGCTCGCGGTCGCGTTTGTGCTCGTGGTCGCGCTGTACGTGATCGTGCTTGTGGTTGCGTTCGTGCTCGTGGTCGCGCTGTACGTGATCGTGCTCGCGGTCGTGCTCGTGGTCGCGCTGTACGTGCTCGCGGTCGCGTTTGTGCTCGTGCTCGTGGTCGCGCTGTACTTGATCGTGCTTGTGTTCGCGCTCGTGCTCGTGGTCGCGCTGTACGTGATCGTGCTCGCGGTCGCGTTCGTGCTCGTGGTCGCGCTGTACGTGCTCGTACTTGTAGTCGCGCTCGTGCTCGCGGTCGCGTTTGTGCTCGTGCTCACGTTTGTGCTCGTGCTCGTGGTCGCGCTGTACGTGATGGTGCTTGTGTTCGCGCTCGTGCTCGTGGTCGCGCTGTACGTGATCGTGCTCGCGGTCGCGTTCGTGCTCGTGGTCACGCTGTACGTGCTTGTGCTCGTGCTCGCGGTCGCGTTTGTGCTCGTGCTCGTGGTCGCGCTGTACGTGTTTGTGCTTGTGCTCGTGGTCGCGCTGTACGTGATCGTGCTCGCGGTCGCGTTCGTGCTCGTGGTCGCGCTGTACGTGCTCGTGCTCGCGGTCGCGCTGTACGTGATCGTGCTTGTGCTCGCGTTCGCGCTCGTGCTCGTGGTCGCGCTGTACGTGATCGTGCTCGTGGTCGCGCTGTACGTGCTCGCGGTCGCGTTTGTGCTCGTGATCGTGCTTGTGCTCGCGTTCGTGCTCGTGGTCGCGCTGTACGTGATCGTGCTCTCGGTCGCGTTCGTGCTCGTGGTCGCGTTTGTGCTCGCGTTCGTGCTCGTGGTCGCGCTGTACGTGCTCGTGCTCGCGCTCGTGCTCGCGGTCGCGTTTGTGCTCGTGCTCGTGGTCGCGCTGTACGTGATCGTGCTCGTGATCGCGGTCGCGCTGTGCGACATCCCCGGCCTTGGAAATTTTGTAAACTTCAATAGCGGACGATACAAAGTAGCACAAACACCCGCGGTAAGTCTTCTTCTAAATTAAGAACAGACAAGGTGCTGCTCTTACATCAACGAGCCGCTGACAGCCGTCACCACATGCTTTACGAAATAAAACACTTCTTAGTCATATTTCAGCTTTAATTTATATTTCTCAAAAAGAACTTACAATTTACTTGCACGTTGTTTATATATACAACTAGCGACCCGCCCCGGCTTTGCACGGATGGAATGCTGATACTAAATACACTACAGAAAAACTGTGAACGTTATAAAAAACTAAAAAAACACGCTTGTAATTATTTATAACATCACATTAGGAACCTCAAAAATACAAGTATCTCTTCACTATTTAATGGGTGTTATCTATACAAATAAATAAAGTTGCAGTGTCTGTTTGTAATATTAAAATAACCGCTTTCTACTACATGCATGTGAATGTATATACGGTAGTACTGTAGTACGGACAGTACTAAATTTTTAGGTCACACTCGACTCTCGATTGCAATGGGATCCCCATATTGAGACCTTGGCAAGCAGACTTAGTTCTGCTTCATTTACTATATATAAAGTACGACAACTGACTAACGTTGAAACGGCAAGATATATTTCAGTTATTTTCATAGTATCATGACGTATGGCATACTATTGTGGGGATCTGCGGCGAATATTGAAAGTATTTTCGTGCTCCAAAAAAGAGCGATTGGGTCTATAATATTAAACAAAGAGAATCACTCAGAGATTTATTTAAGAAAATAAATATAATGACATTAGCGTGTCAATATATTTATGAAATTTTAATATATGTTTATAAGAACTACGATACATTTAATACAAATTTTCAAATTCATCATTTAAACACGAGAAATAAAAATAAGCTTGCCGTTCCAACATACAGGCTTCAAAAAACTAGAGGTTCGTTCTTAGGGAAATGTGTAACTTTTTATAATATACTTCCAGAAAATATTACTGCTTTACCGTTTCATAAATTTAAAGCACATATTAAAAATACTCTAATGAAAAAAGGGTATTACAAGGTCAAAAAGATTTCTTATATGATAAAAATGCTTGGATGTAATTTTTACGATATTTAATTTCCTGAATAATTAAACATGCTTGGATGTAAATTTTGCGATATATAATTTTAATGATTCGTTAATAAATGATATTTTTGTTTTGTACCGGACATATACATATCAGATTTGTTTAATGCGATATGACTCTTGTGACGGAAATATACATTTTTTAGTTGTTTTAACTTGTATCGGAGGTTGGGTTCAGACTGTGTATCTGAAGCCGGCTTCCAACTGACGACTCTGTAATGATACAGGGAGAAAAAAAATAGCCCTTGCTGGTTTTCTTGCTGGTTCTTTCCAGTACAAGGTCTCCCGCCGTAGACTTGTGAACCAATGGCGTAGCATCTTTGACATTCAAAAGTGATTGTAAAATCCTATTTGAAGAATAAATTTTTGATTTTGATTTGACACATACCAAAATACATATTTTTAAAATTTTTGTCTGTCTGTTTGTTCCGGCTAATCTCTGGAACGGCTGGACCGATTTGGACGGAACTTTCACTGGCAGATAGCTTACATATATAATAAGGAGCTAAATTATTGTTTTTATTACATTCCACGCGGACGAAGTCGCAGGCACAGCTAGTTATACATTAAACCTTCCTCTTCAATCACTCTATATATTGAAAAAATCTGCATCAAAATCCGTTGCGTAGTTTTAAAGATTTAAGCATACAGGATAAACAGGATTAGGGATAGCGACTTTGTTTTATACTGTGTAATGAACGATTCCCGAACAGTACTGATAACATGTGTGTCATACAATGTTATTGATGTGCACGTGATGCTAACGTGACACACGTGTTCAAAATATAGAAAAAACAAAAAGTCATTTTCTCATGCCATCTATTTGAAAAAGTGTTTTGTTTTTGTTCGTGAACAAATGGAAACAATCTTGATGTTTTATTGTAAAATATAGACTTAGTTTTTATTTACATTACAAATTACTTAATCATAAATTACTAAATGTTAGGTGTAGGTCTTCACTTTGACACTAATTTATCTTGGTCTTTTCATCTGCAGGAACTCAGTAGAAAGTTGTTTGCATCTGCTGGATCTCTCAGAAGGCTGCGGCACTTTCTACCTACTGCTACTAAGATTGCGCTTGCTCAGTCACTCCTCCTCCCAATCCTTAATTATGTTGACACAAGTTTTTCAAATTTATCCGAGGAACAACTTGATAAACTTGAGCGACTCCAAAACTTTTGCATACGATTTATATTTGGTTTACGCAAATATGATCATGTTTCAGAATTTCGTGTTAAGCTCAAGTGGTTGCCCATTCGCCTTCGCCGGAATGCACGTATCCTATCCCTTCTCTATTCTATTTTGTTTCATCCTGACACTCCTTTTTACTCGAAAAATCGCTTTAAGTTTCTCCATGAAACCCATTCCCGCGTCTTAAGGTCGGCAGAGAACTTAATGCTGAGCAAAGTCAAAGTCAAAGTCAAAGTCAAAATATTTATTTCAAGTAGGCAATTAGATATGCTCTTTTGAATAGTCCAAATTTTTTTTTCCCTACTACCCATTCGGACTTCTTTTAGTTATAGAGAAGAACGGGCGCAAGAAACTCTATAACTTTTACAGAAGCAACGACATTTACAAAAATATATATCGTTACCAAGTCATACAAAAGTCAACTTATAGGTACAAGTATAATTACAAAGGTTCATGGCAATGCCTGGTGGAACTAAGAAACATTAAGTCCAAGCATTCATGTCTTTTATATAATCAGTAACCGTATAATAGGCTTTGCTAATAAGTACACTTTTAACAATGATTTTAAATTTATTTAGGCTTAATTGTACAATATTGCTTGGAACTTTGTTGTAAAAACGCACACAGTTACCTCTGAATGAATTATTAATTTTATGGAGTCTAGTGTGAGGCAAATGTAATTTATTCTTATTTCTAGTATTGAAGCTATGGACATCACTGTTTTTACTAAATAAATGAATGTTTTTATGGGTATATATTAGATTTTCATAAATATATTGAGACACAACTGTCATTATACCAGTGTCTTTAAATTTATCTCTTAAAGAGTCTTGCATTTTTAGATTATAAATTGCTCGAATGGCCCTCTTCTGCAGCACAAATATAGTTTGAATGTCGGCAGCATTTCCCCACAGCAAAATACCATACGACATTACACTATGAAAGTTTTTTTTTTTTTTTTTTTTTTTTTAATAGGATAGGCCAGCAAACGAGCAAACGGATCACCCGATGGCAAGCGATAACCGTTGCCCATGGACACCCGCAACACCAGAGGAGTCACAGATGCGTTGCCGGCCCTTTAAAAGGGAATAGGGGGAATAAGGGGAATAGGGGGGAATAAGGGGGGTTGGGCCTCCGGTACCCTCACTCACTCGGCGAAACACAGCGCAAGCGCTATTTTACGCCGGTTTTCTGTGAGGCCGTGGTATCACTCCGGTCGAGCCGGCCCAATTCGTGCCGAAGCATGGCTCTCCCACGGTAACTAAAGTAACTAAAGGACACCAATCTAGCTGTTTCTACGTCAGTTAATTGGCGTATTCTCAAAACTGCAAATGCTGCAGTGCTGAGCCGTTTTGATAGTTTATCAATATGTGGGCCCCACTGAAGTATAAGCATACCATCTCACTTCACCAAATTTTATAATAAGGCCTACACGGTACAAGCAGTTTTATTGTGGAATGCGTTACCTTTAAATATAAGACAAGCATAAAGCCTTCCCATTTTCAAAAGCCTTGTCAAAAAACATTATTTGTCACTATGATTTTGTATTTTATTGGTATATGTATGTAAGTATGTTTGTATATATATGTATGTATGTGTGTAAGTGTATATATGTATTATAGTATGTATTGTTATATTTATAGTATGTCATTAAGTTATACATCGCCATCTTCCCACGAAATAATTGATTTTAATTCCTGTCCATCCTAAGGTTACCTGGAAGAGATCACTCTTTGTGATAAGGTCGCCCTTTGTACAGTTAGTTTTAAGGATTCATTATCTGTATTTTTTTTTCACTATGGTCGATGTACAAAAAAGTTATAAATAAATAAATAAATGTTAGTACTATAAAAATTAAACTTTGTCAGGTATTATTTATTACTAGCTGTACCAGCGACTTCGCCCGTGTGAAATTTAACAAAAAATTTAATTAGTTTATTTTGTATTTTTTTGGTATTTCATTTTTAATTTAAGCAACATGTGCATGAGTTACGCGCGGTACTGGACAGTATTTGGACACTGTAACATTAGTTTTTTTTTGGAAAATAAAACCCACCAAAAACATTCTGTAAAAACTAGCGAAGTCTCGATGGAGCTGCTAGTTTATCTCTAAAAAGTAATGAAATATAACAAACTCGTGCCAAGTCTAAGGTTCCTTATTGCGATTTCGTTATTATTATAGTTAACTAGCGGACCCGACAGACTTCGTCCTGTCAAAAAGATTTGTACAGTGGCAGTTTTTTGTTCCTAATTATTTTATAGATAATGTCGCATAGCCAACCAAATCGCAAACAAAGTCTAAATGACCTATTACATTTTGTGGCTATTCAATTTTGGAACGTGACATTAAATCGAAAAACGATGTATTCTGTGCTCCAACGCACGCACGCACACTGTTTTGATAGATATGATTGAATTTCAACTATATGTAGCGTTAATAAAGCGCAAATTGACTCTTCGATGTTAGGAACACACCTTCATTGCTTAGACAACAGTGAGTGCTTGCAATATCAACTTTATACAATAACAATAAAGCTCAATTCGACTGAACGCTTTAGTTAGAAAACGTATGCATGGGAAAATAAAAGGGCTGTTTTTAGGGTATTTCAGATAATTATTCGAATTTTCCTCATTGTAGAAACCCTCCTTGAACTTCAACGAACATTAACAAAAAAGAATTGGCCAAATTGGTCCAGGCGTTGTTGAGTTATGAGCTTACCAACACATTTTGCGATTCATTTTTATATATAAGATGTTGTGTGACTTTGCCGTTGTCCAATCTGTCGCCAGAACCGCTACCCATTGACGATGGAAAATTGCCACTTGGAAAACGTGGTGTTACCCTTCAACGGCCACCATTAAAAATAATTGTAGCCTATGTGTTATTCTGATGTGTAAGCTATATTATTGTAAAATTTCATTAAAATCCATTCAGTAGGATTTACATGAAAGAGTTACAAACATCAATCCATACTTACAAACTTTCGCGCTTATAATACGAGAGCTGCTACTTAAGTATCCGGAATGTGGGATTTCTACATTTTTAAACGCAATATATGACCTCCATGGTAAAATTCGTTCTTTTTTTGAAATACTGGCCGCCATTTTTTTCCTTATGTACGCTAGTCTTTTGTTTCTGATGGGTTTAAAACGTCATATCGCTGAAATGATGGAACTCACACGTGAACGGACGTACGAGGGTCATCCAGAAAGTAAAGAACGTTTGTGTATCAGTCGCGGCGCGGCTCCCCCACCACCGCGATGGCATGCTGGGTAGTTAGCCCCTCCCACTGCCTCAGTCTGAGCCAAGTTTTGTTACTGTAAGGTCACGCGTTCTCTGTCTGTGAGCATTTTAAATGGCGGCGCCCATCAACAATCCCGCTAAGTGTGAAGTGCGTAGCGTCATTCGCTTTTTAAACGCACAGAACGTTCGCCCAATTGAAATTTTTCTGAAGCCTACTGTCAAACTCTCAACCGTCTTCGACGTGCTATCCAAAACAAAAGACGTGGCAAGTTGTCTGAAAAAATCTTCCTGATCCATGACAACGCTCGGCCACATGCTTCAGTGCAAACAAGGCAGGTATTGGAAAATTTCAAATGAGACATTTTTGGACATCCTCCATACAGCCCAGATCTCGCCCCAAGTGATTATCACTTATTCCCTAAGCTTAAAGATTTCTTAGGTGGACTGCGATTTGCAAACGACGATGAACTCAAAGAAGCTGTCACATCCTGGTTGACTACGTTGGCGGTAGACGACTACAACGTTGGTATTGAAAAACTTCTACCACGGTATACCAAGTGCCTTGACAGACATGGCGACTATGTTGAAAAATAGTGTAAGGTCCTATAACCCTGTAAATAAAGTTTTAAGTTGATATCTTTTGTTTTCAATCTTCTGTACCAAAACGTTCTTTACTTTCTGGATGACCCTCGTAGTTTAACGCAACAACAGTGCGTAGATCAATTAACTACAACTTTTGGTGTTGAAGCTCCATCAAAAACCACTGTGTATCACTGGTTTAGTGAGTTCAATCGTGGACGGAGTAAGCTCACGGACGAAGTTAAGGAAGGTCGCCCGAAATCAGTCGTTGTGCCACAAAACATTGAAGCTGCACGAAAACTAATTATGCAAGACCGTCATGTTACGTATCGCGAGATAGGGCATATGTATGACAAGCATTAATAAAATATTACATGAACATTTGTTCGTAAAAAAAACCATCGGTCATCCACCGTATAGCCCAGACTTGGCACCTAATGATTTCTATTTATTCCCAAATGTAAAGAATAAATTACGTGGTCAACGATTTTCGACCCGTGAAGAAGCCGTCGACGCGTTCAAACAGCACGTTTCAGAGATACCGCAATCAGAGTGGAAAAAATGCTATAAAAATTGGTTTCAACGTATGCAAAAGTGTATCGATCATCGCGGAGAATACTTTGAAAAACAATAAACCCATATTTAGCCATATACGTTTGTTTAATTTTTCTGTTCCGGATACATAAGTAGCAGCCCTAGTATTAGTAGAGATTTTACAAGCTTTTATTCTAACACTAAAACTATGTACGTGTTACAAAAGGCCTGCACTGTACATAAGGCGGCCAAAAGGACGAAGACAGCAAAATGCTTTCGTACTCCTTTAGTGCTGTAATTTTAAAGGAAGAGTATTTTTGAAGATTTGACGGCCCAGTCAGCCTCTGCACGAGCACGGTAGGAACACCTTTCTCGGCCACGAATTTACTCACGTCTCCCTCAGTTAAACTCGAATGAAGCTGCGTCACAAAAACTTGAGTCACTTGCGGCACATCTGTGACCCCCGATGACGACACGGTACCACTTCTACAATCAGGCCCTTTACTTCCCTCCAAATCGTCACTATCCTCCGATTCGATTTCAATCGTAGTTGACTCCGGTTTCTGAGGAGTACTTTCTTTTATTCCCTTGGCAGCTGCAGGGCCCGACTTGCGCTTAATTGCTAGTTTAGATTTCGGCAACTGCTGACTTTGCTTTGCTAACTTTGCTGATTTTAAATTGTGCTGAATGGAGTGTGGCAGTGAAGTGCGTTTTACAACGGGCCTACGTTGAGATGGCAGAGGTTCGGCTTCACCCACTGGAATCAACATTGATCTGATCTGATCACTGTCGTTTCTATTTAGAACTTCGGTATTACTGTTCGTATAAGGATCTAGGATGATGACGTCATCAGGGTCAGATTGAGTAGCTGTAACGGTGGAAGCTACCTGCAATGTAGATGAGGAGCTTTGTTTACCCTCGACACGAAGTTCTTCAACCAATTTCCGCAGCGTCTTTACCTCTTCTTTAAGTTCTTTTGTAATGACAGGTTCCGTGAGACTAGATTTGATCAGGAATAATTCTTTGTGGATATTGCGGTTATCCTTCAGGAACCAGGCCACGTCAATGTTGTCGAAAGACACCGGGGGTAATTTGTGCAGGTTCTTCGCAACAAAGTCTGGAAGATGATCTGGATCTGCTGTTTTAACCGTTTTGATGATGTCCTGCACTAGACGGTCCAGTTTTCCCACTCCAATTCTTGTGACGCGATTGCGAATGCCCAGAAGATCAAATAGCGTATTTCTAGCTGTACTTATGTCGGTCTCCGAGTAAAATTTCGCGATTATCTGGCCCAACGACCCCTCATCCAAAACATCCACTTTACATTTAACAAACGCAAGTAGTTCGTTTACAACTAGTCCACAATTTTTACATTTCATATTGCTCATGGTCTGAGACAAACAACGTGTGGCATCTCAGAAATAATATGTTTATTATTAGCCTAGCAGTCAGTGCGCATGCCCACTCACTTTGATCGCGCTGGACGAATTGCTTACACTATGTACGCTATTGAAGTCAGCATTTGCGCGCGAATCTGGAATTTTTGATGCAGTTTTTTCTTGATGCAACTTGCCTTGATTTGATTGCATTGATCTGAATAATGTCTTTTGGTACTGTGTCCTTAGCATTTCCCAGTATACGTGATAAATACCTTGAGCGTTTGTTGTTGTGCTTACATGTTTGCATCGAAACTTTAAAAAAAAAATTAATACTGGATGCGCATGCGCGATGCTCTCCGGCGCCTCATGTTCAAACACAATGAGCTATTTTTAGATCTGAGTATTTTTATGCGATCTTCATTATTTATATCACAGATTTCTATATTAAATACACATCTATGATCATTTAATTTTAGTTAACACCAAAATGTGACTGTTAAATATTGGTTTTATTTATTTAACTCAATAATTGAAATGCACATAAATTTACAAGCATGCTTTGTAATTCAACACACTTTTTTATTTTGTAAATTGCAATTGATTATATTTATTTGTTTTATTTGTTGTTCTCTGTTTTCCACCTCTATTCATATAATGATGTATTTCATGTTAGTATATTGTGAATAACGGTGCTGGCTTAGCAAATCAACAATTTTTGTTTGGTGCTGGCTTAGCAATAAACAACTTATTTGTAAAAAATAAAAAAAAATAGGTTTAATATATTGCTAGCTTTCTGCCTGCGGCTTCGCCCGCGTGGATTTCGGGATTGGGTCTATATAGAGGGTTAAGGGTTTATAGCTTTTGCCCACGGCTACATATGCGCGGAAGTCGGTTTATGGCGCGAAGGTTTTATCGCGCTTCCCGTGGGACTATCCGTTTTTCCGAGTCAAAAAATACCACTAAACCTTGCTCAAGAATCACTCTATCTATTGATGAAAACCGCATGAAAATCTGTGCAGTAGTTTTTGAGCAAAGCCTTTATTGCGCATCCCGTGGGATCTGTCGATCTTTTCGGGATAAAAAGTACCCATTATTTAATCCGGGTTTTTATCTTTACGCCTGCAAAATTTAAAAGCAATCGGTTCAGTAGTTACGGCGTGAAAGCGGAACAAACAAACAAACTCACTTTCCGATTTATAATATTAGTAAGGATTTTATGGCCGAGTTCTGAGAGTTTAGATTATGATCTCATAATCAGTATGTTTGTTCTTATTAAAAAAATTGTATAACACTTACTATACACAGTACTTTGTACAACATTATTCGATTTTAATATTTATTATATTCTCTTGTATTATATTCTCAATGTTCGCCTGATCATAACTATGCACAATGGTATGATAGGTAATGTCTTAAATAATGTTATTAATTTTATTAAATGATTTTTTGTAATACTAGGCTTTTGGATTATCAAATGTGCGTACAACGCAGAGAAACGTAGACAACGCTGATACGTTTCAGACTTATGTAAAAAGCCCGCGAGAATCAACGATGTCTCCTAGCGGATGATCTGCTATTTGAGTAACACGTGATAGATTATACACTCCACTTTCTAAACAAATACATGTTTTATTTTATTTTTTTGCACACACACGCGCTTCTAGTTTATGAAAACCATAGCTTAATAGCAATTAAAAGTAATAAGCTTCTGGAATGGTATGGCCTGCATATGGTATTCGTGGACCTAGAGAAGGCATACGATCGTGTCCCCCGAGAGGTTTTGTGGTGGAGTTTGAAAAGAAAAGGAGTGCCCGGTAAGTATGTGGAGCTAATCCGAGCAATGTATTTTAAAACCAGTACGCATGTCCGGTCAGCCGCTGGAACCACCGGAGAGTTTGCTGTTGCCGTTGGACTGCACCAGGGATCAGCGTTGAGCCCCTACCTCTTTCTCCTAATAATGGATGCTTTGACTTCGGTCATACAGGAGGAGGCACCCTGGTGCATGCTTTTTGCGGACGACATCGTGCTCGTCGATGAGGACGGATCCCGGATTCAGGACAGATTGGAATGTTGGCGGCGGAGATTGGAGAACGTTGGCTTGAAAATCAGCAGAACCAAAACCGAATACATGTACTGCGATTTCGGCGGTCTCTCCAATCCTTGCCGTATTGCACTCGATGGAGCGGTACTTCCGATCTGTTCAGAATTTAAATACCTGGGATCAGTATTGCAGGAGGATGGAGATGTCGACAAGGATGTTAAGCGAAGGATTAGCTCAGGATGGATGAAATGGCGGCAGGTTACGGGAACTACATGTGATCCCCGTATTTCTCTCAAACTGAAGGGGAAAATTTATAAATCTCTAATTAGGCCTGTCGTCATGTATGGATCGGAATGTTGGCCTGTTAAACGAATGGATGAACAAAGATTGCATGTCACGGAGATGCGTATGTTGAGATGGATGTGTGGAGTGACAAGAAAGGATAGAGTGAAGAATGAATATATTAGGGGAAGTTTGAAAGTTGCCCCTATTGTGGAGAAACTGAGAGAAAGGAGACTATCCTGGTACGGTCATGTGGTAAGGAGAGAGAATGACCATGTTACCAGAAGAGTCATGGACATGAAAGTGGATGGGCGTGTGGGGAGAGGAAGGCCGAAGAAAAGGTGGATGGATTGTGTAAATGATAATATGTTGAGGAAAGGAGTGTGTAGAGAATTAGCGAGCGATAGGAGAGAATGGAAGCAGATGACATGTTGCGCCGACCCCAAATAGAATTGGGAACAGGGCAGGAGAAAGAAGAAGCTTCTGGAATAACCGCTAGTGCTATTAAATCATGTTAGTTTTAAAACATTTGACGACCTCCATAGTCGAGTGGATAGTACACCGGTTTCAAGGTGTCGCCATCTCTGAGGTCCCGGGTTCGAGTCCCGGTGGGGGCAGATGTTTGTGTGATGAATGCGAGCATTTGTACCTTAGTCATGGTTGTTGATATATATTTCTATAAAAATTATTTAGATATGTATAATATATGTATGTCTATCCGTTACCCTAGATCCCATAGCACAAGCCTTATAGAGCTTAGTTTGGGCTAGGCTAATTGGTGTATGTGTAACAAATATTTATTTATATTTATTTATTACCGCCATATTTGTTAGTCGTTTTGTTCGTAGACACGTATTCTTACTCTATCTTAAAAAAATCATTGTTAAAAAAGATTTCATTCAAAAGTATTTGTAAAGATAAAAAACTTGTTAGCGCCATCTTTTGACAGATGCATTAACTATCATTATATTCAGTTCAACGTATCTGTTCCCGATCGAAGAAATGGACTGTATTAAGTAAAATTAAATACGATATATTAACATAAATACTATAAGTAAATAACAACAAGAAATATAAGCTATGTGCAAATTGCTGACAATGAAACCTATCGTAAAACCAGATGAGAAATCTGACAAGCACCCATAGACATTTAGCCTGACCGGCCAGTCGCCAATAGTATCTTTCATCAAATAATGCATCGTTAATCATTCAATCCATTAGCATTTGTTCGTTCATTCACTTTCTCAAATCTCTACTATTTCTTAACTAGCTGACCCGGCGAACTTCGTACAGCCTAACAGTCAATGAATGTCGTGTTACCTTTTAGCTGAACTAATTTAGGGTTTGACGAAAGTAACGTAATACAATGATACCAAAATAATATTAATATAGATAGAAACATAAAAGTATTTTATTATGATGAATGATGATAAAAACATAAAGAATGAGAATAAAAATTAAAAAAATAATAATATATTTTCTAAATTTTTATTCTCATGTTATATGTTTAATAATATAATTAAGTACTTCAAACTCATGTCAGAAAAAAATATATAAAGCTAGGTTGTGCAGATTGGGATACTCTCGGATTAATTCATTAATGGGATTTTCATTCGTAAACGACATTCTTTGTTTTTTTGGTCAGGCGCATGAACAAATAAAGCGGATGGTTTGCCGACATATGAGCATGCTACGTACAGTTGACCATGAGAAAAACATTCATTTTCTAGATTGAGGCCACAAAGAGTCAAGGATTGACCCAGTGATTTATTGATCGTCATGGCGAAGGCAAGACTAATCGGGAATTGAATTCGTTTAAACTCAAAGGGCATATCCGTTGCGATCATTGGAGTCCTTGGAATAAGAACTTCCTCATCTTTAAATTTTCCTTTAAGTATTGACGCGTGAACTATCGAGCTAACCTTAAGTTTTAAATTGTGCGGTGGTAAACCAGGCACATCCAAGGAGTTTAAAAATTCAGTTGGATTGAACGGTGTGTTTCAAATATTCTTTATAGTTGCCCAGTATTGCGTCGTGTAAGAACAAAATCACGCGTTTCCAAGTTTTCACCAACAATCAGGATTGCCACTTCATCGATTGTTGGAGCATTAAATGTGCGTTCATGTGTTCCAGCTGCTCTTTTATCTGCTCTGGTCACAACTCAACTATTTCTTAATTATTACGACTATATTCTGACATAAGACTTTCCGTGTACGATTGTTGGGCTGTCGCCAGATCCTGGTGGCGCTGAAGCACCTGCACTCGCGCAACATCGTGCACTGCGACCTGAAGCCGGAGAACGTGCTGCTGTCGTCGCACGACACGTTCCCGCAGGTGAAGCTGTGCGACTTCGGCTTCGCGCGCATCATCGGCGAGCGCTCCTTCCGCCGCTCCGTCGTCGGCACGCCGGCCTACCTAGGTCAGTCTCACGCTCCTCCGAGAACGTGCTGCTGTCGTCGCACGACACGTTCCCGCAGGTGAAGCTGTGCGACTTCGGCTTCGCGCGCATCATCGGCGAGCGCTCCTTCCGCCGCTCCGTCGTCGGCACGCCGGCCTACCTAGGTCAGTCTCACGCTCCTCCGAGAACGTGCTGCTGTCGTCGCACGACACGTTCCCGCAGGTGAAGCTGTGCGACTTCGGCTTCGCGCGCATCATCGGCGAGCGCTCCTTCCGCCGCTCCGTCGTCGGCACGCCGGCCTACCTAGGTCAGTCTCACGCTCCTCCGAGAACGTGCTGCTGTCGTCGCACGACACGTTCCCGCAGGTGAAGCTGTGCGACTTCGGCTTCGCGCGCATCATCGGCGAGCGCTCCTTCCGCCGCTCCGTCGTCGGCACGCCGGCCTACCTAGGTCAGTCTCACGCTCCTCCGAGAACGTGCTGCTGTCGTCGCACGACACGTTCCCGCAGGTGAAGCTGTGCGACTTCGGCTTCGCGCGCATCATCGGCGAGCGCTCCTTCCGCCGCTCCGTCGTCGGCACGCCGGCCTACCTAGGTCAGTCTCACGCTCCTCCGAGAACGTGCTGCTGTCGTCGCACGACACGTTCCCGCAGGTGAAGCTGTGCGACTTCGGCTTCGCGCGCATCATCGGCGAGCGCTCCTTCCGCCGCTCCGTCGTCGGCACGCCGGCCTACCTGGGTCAGTCTCACGCTCCTCCGAGGAACTATGTGCTACTCCCCCTGTGGTAAAGGTGACGTTGACATCGAAGTCAGTATGTATCATCACAGCTCATATACGTCCCCACCAAGGGGCTCGAGCCTACTCTAACTACGTTAGGGCGATTAGACCTTAGTCAACCACGCTGGCCCAGTGCGGGTTGGTTGACTATGTTCACCTTTGAATCGCTTCGCAGATGTACGCCGGTTTCCTCACGATGTTTTCCTTCACCGTAGGAGCGTCGGTTAAATGTACATATGAAATTGGGAACGAAAAACACATTGGTACACGGCGGGGATTAGATCGCGGGCCTCCCGATTCTATGCGGCGCACAGACCAGTGCCGAGACCACAGCGCCACCAAGGCTCACGCAACGAATTCGAATAAATGTCGTGAATGGCTGCTTATGCGGCAATCCCTGGTAATATAGCATAGATGGACTGTTGGAGCGCCTATTTTATTATTAGTATTTACTCAGTTTTTATTTTTCATTTTTGGTTATATTTGGTTTTGTACATCTAACACTGCTTTTTAACAATAAATTGTGAAAGGTTGCGACAGAATAACAAAGGTTGTAGCTAGTCGGTAAAATCACAATGTTAAAATAAAAATAAATGAATTAATTCAACGTGGCTCTCACTGAGGTCAGTATGACACTTGTACAGTGAGTCAGTGTTACATCTCCATTCAGTTCAATATGGCGCTTTTGCAGTGAGTTGTTCGTTTACATTAAAGTCAGTGTGACTTGCTTTGAGATTAATTTGACGCTGTCGCTAAGGCTAGTTTAACGCTTTTTCTGAAGTCAGTAAGACGATTCTCCTGAGGTCAGTGTGACACTTACACTGAAGTAAGTAAGACACTCCTGAGAGCATATGTTATACTTAATAAGCTTGTTAAAATGTATTTATTACACTTGCAGAAATCTTAAAAATATACTTACAGATTGATTTTCATTTTTGATATCTTGTATTACAATGGCTAGTTGTTCTGTGTTGCGTATTATAGTATTTTATATTTTATTTTTAGCATAATAAGAATTTATTATTAATGCTGCACATGGTTGCTGAATTATATCGTAATTTAATGATGAATTTTAAGAAAAAATCTTTGATATAAAACATAATCACAGATTAATCTTTTTTAGCTAGCTACCACAATGACCACAGACTGATAATAACATTGTGTAAAAAGAATTTATTCGTACAGTTTTGTTTGCCTTTCTTTTTATTTCATTGTTTTAAAGTTTTTTCCATATACCATATATTGTTGTATTTTGTGTTTGCTTTTTGTGTGCCTGCATTATTGGCTTAGCTATGAATCGTGTTTTGTTTGTTTTTATTGTTTGTTTTTGATGTCATGTGCCTTGTATAATTGTATTGTTTGTAGGCGTTGCCAGAATACCAGCGCCACAGTGCCACATCTGTCACTGTGGCATATGCTGAGGCAATAGCCTAATTGGGCTAATTTTAAACATTAGTATATGTGTAACTTATATATGTATTGTTAGGACCAATAAACGTTTTTCTTTCTTTCTTCTTTCTTTCTTTCTTTCTTTCTTTATACTGCATCTCTTGGGATCAGATTTTAATCTCTAACTATACATACATACATACATACATACACTCACGCCTTTTTCCCACGGGGGTAGGCAGAGATTACGTCCTTCCACTTGCTACGGTCCTTACATATCTCTTTCGCTTCATCTACTTTCATAACATTCCTCATACATGCTCGACGATTGCGGGTACTTCTGACCTGGCCTTTTATGAGGACACTTTCGATTTGTTCGAAATATGTTCGCCTAGGTCTTCCTCGTCCCGTGTCTCCACTCACTCCAGCCTCATAAATCATTTTGGTCAGTCTACTTTCATCCATCCGTTCCACATGCCCAAACCACCCAAGCATCCCTTTCTCTATTCTTGTCACGATATCCTCTTTCAAACCACATTTCTTTCTAATCACTTCATTATACAATCTGTCACTCAGTTTTACTCCTGCCATACTCCGCAAAGCTCTCATTTCTACTGCATTTATTCTGCTTTCATGTCGTTTCTCCCATACCCAACTTTCACTTCCGTACATTAATGTTGGGACCAGCACGCCCTCATGCACTGCTAGTCGCGCTTTTGATATTTTAACTATGATCAATTTTAATTTATCGGGAGGTCTATATAGCGTCTATATTGTTGTAAACCATATCAACACCTTCTAGAAATAACGGCTTAATTATTTAAAGTAATGGAATTAGTGACAAGTCATAAACTTACACTCTTCCCGACTGACTGAATACTGATCCCAGCCAAGTCATATCTAATTATTACACCTTTTAAAATCAAATTTGCAACTGGCGCCACGTGGCTCAGTGTGCTGCCATCTATTGGATGACGTCACAAATAGAAAAGATACAGTAGCCAAATCCGCAATCTATCATCATGGTATAACCTCAAGCGTGTGAAGTAGAATTGAATATTTACATTACAATGACTGCGTATAATAATTAAGGTCCTAACATTTTAAATAATTATTATGTACGTAATTAACTATACACGATTTTGTAAAAAGATATATTGAAAATCAAAACAAAATACTGGGTATAAGATCCTACTGTGACCCTCTTTTTGAGGTCACTGCAATCAAAATAATATGCGCCTTAAGCCTTTATAGGCAGTTAGATGTTCGCGTATACTAAACTAGCTAACCCGTGCCCACTTCGTTGGGCATAATACTAATATCCCCGAAGTGAGCACGAACGCGAACCGAATTAAACCCGAAGCCATCGCGCTCCGTATGCTACCCGTTTTTTCACCCATTTACTTTGCAAAACGGACTACCACATAAAAGCCTTTTTATTTTTCGGATTTTAATATAACCTATGACACTCAGCAACATTGTGTCTTTCTATTGGTGAAAAAAATTTTAAAATCGGGTCAGTAGACCCCGAGATTACCCTTTACAATTTACAAACACACAAACTTTACTTCTTTATAATATTAGTATAGATGAACGAATGAAAAAAAAGAAGACTTGTTTGGCTAGCGTGACGTGAAGTAGGTTAAGTCCACATGCGAGTAGGCTGTGTTGTTTCATGTGACCCCCCCCCCCCCCCCCGCCCCGTTCTCCCCGCAGCGCCCGAGGTACTGCGCAACAAGGGGTACAACCGGTCGCTGGACATGTGGTCCGTGGGCGTGATCGTGTACGTCGCGCTCTCCGGCACCTTCCCCTTCAACGAGGACGAGGACATCGCCGACCAGATCCAGAACGCCGCCTTCATGTACCCGCCGCAACCCTGGAAGCACATCTCCGCTGAAGGTACCTCTCCTATGGATTCCTATCAAGCAACATTACCCCCACTCCCATCTCGATCACTATAAATAAAAGAGAATAAGCGCTCCCGCACACGGGCCACCGGCCACAATCACAAAACGCCGCCACTAGCATTTTTCCTGTAATTTTCATACATTTTATATGGACACGCGCCACAAATCGTCGCAGCTCACTTGTTGTGACCCGCACCGGCCACTAAACGCCCACAAAAAAGCCGCCACACGCTGCTCGCGCAATTCCGCGCCCCTCTCTCCCTTTCAGTAAACTATCCAAGAACTACGGTTTCGTCTTTTAGACAACGTCTTTTTATCAAAAGTACCGCAATTAAACCTTCTTCGTCCGAGACCATTATGATACTGCATGCCTGGGTTAAAAAAAGTAGCAACTACCAACCACAAGTGGCGATATTATGTAATGGAAAGTGACTTCATGAATTATCAATATTGAAGTCATTTTCCAAATTGACGACTCTGTATCTATTTAATACAGGGAAAAACAGCCCTTGCTGAGTTTCTTGCCGGTTCTTCTCAGTACAAGGTCTTCCTTTCACAAGTGCTTAGACAGCCAACAGCCTAGACTGAAAGAATTATTTTGAATTTGAATCGAATTTGAATTTAACCACCGGCCACAAGTGGCTGTCGCGCGCTTCATTTTCTTTTGTAGCTGCATCTAGCTTCTCGTGGCGGCTTTTGTGGCTGTGGCTCGTGGCACGTGTGCGGCGACAGTAAAGACTATACATTTTTATTTATCATTGTCACCATTTTAGTCGAGAGACTTCGACTGCTGGACGTGGGACTCTCTTTAGGATTTCCACTCGCATTGATTCTGTGCTGTTAGCGTCCAACGCCTTCTTACCATCTTCATCAAATTGTCGATTCACTCGTACGTGTAAATATTATTCATTAGTATTCATAAATGGATCCGGAATCGACAAAATACTCTATGCACTTTAGTGTATCTGTCTCGGCCAACTGGTTAAAATAGCCGTTCAACTAAACAGCTAGCCCTTTGACTGAACAACGTCATTCAATCACACAACTATACGTTGTTCAGCCGAATTGTTGATTGCAACGTTCAACATTGCAGCTATACGACGCTTAGCCAACTGGTTAAATGGTAAATTAACTAAGGTGATCATTAGTGTAGTGCTTAATTTGAGAGAATAGCAAGACTTTTTGTAATTTCTTGGGAGGTTATTTTTGAATTAAGTTTAAGAGGTGACCAAAAATTTGTTGAAATAACTTAAAATGTAAAACAAATTATTAATCATAATATTGTTTATTGCACTAAGCAAAAATTTACGAAGCAAGAATAATTTCATAATCCCATAATTGCTCTTCGAATATTTGCTTAAATTTTCCTGCGGTGGTGAGCGCTGAACTAATTAAATTAGACGGCGGCTTTTGAATCAGCTGTAGTGTTGAACGTTTTGAGCGACTTAAATATTCAATTAATAAGCTAGACGTATGGTTGAATGGCGTTGTTCAGTCAAAGGGCTAGCCGTTTGATTTAACGGCTATTTTAACCAGTTGGCTGCGATATATCTATCACATGTGTCGCAAGCTATTTTCCCGTTAAAAAGAAGAGAGACAGGCTGCGGAAGTAAGGGCGGCGCGCTCGCTTGTTTGTTTGTTGCAGCGATCGACCTGATCAACAACCTGCTGCAGGTGAAGCAGCGCAAGCGGCTGTCCGTGGACAAGTCCGTGGCGCACGCGTGGCTGCAGACGGGCCAGGCCTGGGCCGACCTGCGCGCGCTCGAGGCCCGCGTGGGCCGCCGCTACCTCACGCACCCCAGCGACGACCAGCGCTGGGCCGCCGGTAACACTTTTTCTTTTTGAGGGGGGGAAATGCGACTTTATGCATCATGACACTGCGATGGAAACGACGCGGCAGATGAGTTGGCAAAAAGGGGCTCCAACACGAAAGTGTATGGACCGGAACCCCTAACTCCCATTCCACAGGCAGAAGTAAAAACCTGGCTACGCAAGAGAAGAGAGAAACTACATCTAAAAGAATGGATAACCAAGGAAGGATGCAAGCGAACGAAGGAAGCAGTACTAGTACCTTCGAAGAAGCTTGCCCGCTTCCTTATCAAACTAAAGAGAGACAGGTCATAGCTACCATAACTGGACATTGCCTTTTAAACAAACACCTGTACACAGTTGGTATAACAAACAGCCAGGTGTAGAGAGTGCATGGAGGTTGAGGAAACGCCACAGCATGTTCTTTTGGAATGTGCAAGTGTGGGCGACCAACAGGAGAAACTTGTTCCCCGGCGTCCCTGCCAGAAGCAGGGACTGCAGCAGCCCATGGAGGCTGCTGGCGTTCTGGGAGGAACTGGAATGGATGGAATAGAAAGGAGGCAGACGCAGGAGCCTTCTCCTATGCGCACAATGGCCCAATCATGAGTCTAAGTGCGGTGGAGCCCAACCAAACTAATTAACCGCCCTAGAAAGGTGCGGCCGTGTGTGGGGCTCTCTGATCAAGAGGACCGGCCTACCCACTAAAACCTCCCCGAGTTCTCTAGGTCCATACGGGGCGGTGCGCTTTCGCGATTCGACCCTGTGTCCCGGGACCAACTTGACCAAGAGCTGGTCGAGCCACCGCGAAAGGAGGGCCTGTCCGGGAACCCCTGGACAGTCCCCCAGACAGAGAGACTTCACGTCCTCCCCCCGCTCCCTCTCCGCGGCCTCCTTCTGCGAGAAGACGCTCTCGCAGAAGGAGGCCGCCTCGCCGCGAGCATGGCCACGAGCACGCTCGGCAGCGGGAGGTCGCTGCTTCCCAGCGCAACTACAAGTTGGCTGCGCTGTTATTGCCACTCGGACGTGTCGTCGGAAGCGCCGCAGTGGTACCACCGCGGCGTTATCTCCGACGTGCGAAGTGGAACGGGACGCTACGCCTGCGTCCCCCGGCCCTCGGCCCCCCCTCGGGCCCGGTGGCCGGTGCCCGGCGCCGCTATGAGGCAGAGAGTCTCGCAGGTGGCACAGGCGTCTCCTTCGGCCTTCCGCCTTTAACTTTGGTGGTAATCACCACGATGGCCAACTGGTCCGACGGGGCGCGTAGGCCCTATGTCAGTAGAGTTCTCGGTAGAATTCAATTCATTTTAATGCATAACCACAATGTTACAACAATACTAATAGCGTAAATTGATTAAATATTTGTATGTTGTGCAATAGTTATTGAAATAAATAAATGCAATAGAACAAAATAAAGATATCAATAATGTGTAAGCTAATGTGTGTCGTGTTGTGTTGTGTTGCAGCGGAGTGAGGGCTCGCGGCCGCCCGCCCTCCGCCCTCCGCCCTCCGCGCCCCGCCCGCCCCCGCTGCATACTACCACCAGCTGCCGCAGGTTATACTCACACCGAGTCTACCGCGGGTCTCCTACCTCGGGGATGCTCACGATCTCGCGGTAAATGTACTGATGCACCGCCGCAGGCTACGTTTGCTCTGTCAAAAAGACAATCAGATTTAGTAATGGCAATAACGACTGTTTTGTAATAACGAATAACACTGTTGTGTTATTTTCCTATAACTGTTATTGGAAACTGTTGTCTGTTATCCTGTTATATTGCTGTTTTGACAAATGTTGTTGAGTACGATTGTTATTGTTATTATAGCTAGCTTATTATAGCTAATTATTCTTAACAATAAACTTCATACCTTTTCAGGCTTAGGACTATCAGTATATTAGGCACTAATTTAAATAAGTTAAAACTAATTAATCAATATAATATTCTGGTGTATTTAAAAGTTCATTGATCTGTACATAATTTGTTATTTACATTCAATATTTACTTGCAATATTCTACCATTTCCATTTATTTACAATATCTAATTATGTATTTATTAGTTACTTCAAAAGTACACGACACTAATTATTGCAACGATCACACAACTGCAAATGAAGCGTGACTAAAAAAATTACAACAGCTTAGGCATCAGCAAGCCAGCAACAGTTTACCTAATTGTTATTTCAAATCACTCTGTAAATCAAAATGAGTCTAATTGTCATACGCGCGAAGATACAAAATTGTGAATTTAGGCTTAGTAAAATTACTATAAGAAATAATCAAATAGGAACTTTATTTCCTTGTGAGAAAGGTTAATATTGTAAGAATAAGCAGTCAAGCAACAGAGCGAGCGCCTACGCCTGCACAACGGCTTCAAGTGGCCACAAAACAATGCGACTAGGCGATTCGTTTGTCAACAGCAACAGCAGGATAACAGTATAAGCCGTTGTTAAATAACGTGTTATTCGTTACGGGAAAATAATTCATTATATTATGTGTTATTGAAATAACGACCATTACTAATCAGATTAATAGACACTAAGGCCGCAATCAATACTCGCTCTGTCTGTGAGCATCGAAATTAAATCGTGCTCCATCTAAAAAGTGAATGCTCTTATGCTAATTTAATGAACTACGATACTTGCTCTCTCCGCACAGACGATAACAAGCTTTATTTAAATAACTTTAAACAATATAATAGATTGAGAGCATAAAACGAACAACTATCCGATATACGCCTAAATGCTATGTGCAGTTTCGATTTTTTCAGAACAATTAATATATACAAGAAGTTTCTCTCAACCCTAAAGTATTTAAACCACAAAATAGACTAAGATATATTTTTCGCAAATTTTATTGCATTTAATAAAATATCTGCAGAAATTTCGAAATCAATTTGACAAAACAAATAAACGCCTGCGCTAAAACAATTTCACATTACAGCACTATCATCGTACACACCCAAAAATATACACAAGAATGTGAGTTAAAAGTATAACCTGTGAGTTTATATCTTTAAGATTATTTTTTTAATACATGTTTTATATACAAAAGTTACCGAGATTTACACACTTCTCTAGCGGCCTAACAAATATGTAATGTAATTAAAAATATTCAGACTGAACTCGGCATCACAATTTTATCTTTACACATGTTATTAAATTATTAATTATTATGTTTAATAGATTTATGTTGATAACAAAGTTTTTATATATAAGAGGTTTAATGTACGATCTATGTGTGTATGTATATGTCGCAGCCAACTGGCTAAAATAGCCGTTCAATCAAACAGCTAGCCCTTTGACTGAACAACGCCATTCAATCACACAGCTATACGTCGTTTAGCCGACTCGTTGATTGCAACGTTCAACATTACAGATAGACGACGGTTAGCCAACTAGTTAACTGGCAAATTAACTAAGGTGACTATTAGTGTAGTGCTTAATTTGAGAGAATAGGAAGACTTCTTGTAATTTTTTGGGAGGTTATTCTTGAATTAAGTAAAAGAGGTGACCAAAAGTTTGATGAAATAAGTAAAATTGAAAAACAAATATTTAATCATAATATTGTTTATTGCAAATTACAAACTCAAAAATTTACGAAGCAAGAATCATTTCATAATCCCATAATTTCTCCTCGAATATTTGTTTAAATTTTGATTCACTCGTATCGCTCGTAAGTGACCTCATAATTTCTTACTTACTACTTACTTTCCGAAAAATATCTTGAAACAATCACAAACCACGGCTATTTGACGCCATATTGAAAACAAAACGCACCTAGCGCTGCGGCGGTGAGCGCTGAACTAATTAAATTAGACGGCGGCTTTTGAATCAGCTGTAGTGTTGAACGTTTTGAGCGACTCAAATATTCAATTAATAAGCTAGACGTATGGTTGAATGGCGTTGTTCAGTCAAAGGGCTAGCTGTTTGATTGAACGGCTATTTTAACCAGTTGGCTGCGACATATACATAGTTACTGAATTATTGTTAGAGAGAATAAAGTTATGTTGATTTCTCTCCTCTGCTTGTGAGTACAAAAATAATGAAATGTTTTGAGTACAATCTATTGCATTTCAAAGCGGTCGAGTTTAAATATATTGCATTCCTACAATTTTGTAGATAGTTTACACCTTTTAAGAGTATTTTTTTACTATTTTATTTTTTATACGATTCTTAATTTATTTAAGTCAATTTACACATTTTTTTGTAAGTAATTTTAAGGGAACGTTGAGATAATGTTTAAGCAACAGGTACTATCATAATAATGCAAGTGAACGTGTCACAAGTAAATAATACGCCTTATTACGTAAAGGCTAGCCGGATTGTAAAAAAACCGGTTGCTTTGTCAATGCAATCTGTTCATTAATAGAATTGATTAGTATTCTAACTAGAGCCATATTAATGTCTATAGATCTAGACGCTATTTTCAAATGGCCTAGTCATTAAGTAATAAGGCCTTATATACAATGCAGCTATAGTGAATAAATGCTGGGTGTAATAAGGGCATGTGTGTCTGTTTGTCTGTTGTGTTTTGAGACGAATTTTATTTACAATTTGATCATATGAATGTTATAACTCATTGAAATTATAAAAATAGTTTTAAGATTTGTAATTTAATTCATTCCAATGTTATCGTTGCTTCTTCGTCTAATAATAGCTATTTATATAAACTGGTAGTAGGACCCCTAATTATGGACAAATTTAATGTTTAATCTAATTTAATTGAAGAAATATAATCTTCTAATTTTGACCTAATTATCGACAATCTAATTCTAGAAATAGATATAGAATAATATAAATAAGACAGAATATTACAATCTAATAATTTCCATCATCATAATGTAGATTTCAAAAAAGGTTAATCTAGTTTTACGCCAAGTAAATAGTTTTATCGAAAAAATGCTCAGTGCCATCTTTTCCGATTTAGAGCAATAATCAAATAATATATCTTCTCCATTCTATACAGTCTTCACTTGTAAGTACTTAATTTCAGATTCTGAATCCGGAGATGTGCCACTGAGCTTTGCTTTAGAATTCCATCTTGAATTTGTTCCTTCTTGTCAGAGTTTTCTGTGCCTCTTTTTTTCACTTTCTTTCATTTTTGTGTCTATGTTCTTCTGTATTTGTTCCTACTTTCTCTTTGTTTTTCAAGATATTTTCTCCATAATTCTTTTTATTTTTATGTTAATGAAGTATATAAATTCAAGAGTACAATATCAAGTTTTGAGAGGGATTTAAAGATAATGAATAACTCTAAGTCTTATGACAATTAACTCGGTGGTTGCAGTAGCTATCATTACGTCAAACAATAAAGTACTAATTATTTAACCGTTTATTAAAAGTGCTAAGCAATTTTTGTAAAAATCTATTGGAAAATGTTACTCTAAAGGAAAAAATTATAGTGTCAAATAAAACACTCTCATTTAGACAAATATTAATCAATTTTAATAAATCTTTTTGGGTTATACAGAAAAAAGTGCGTCGCACTTTTCGATACAAATCGCCGCAGCGCAAAATCGCTGCTTAGCACTCTTCGTTTCGTTTAATTAAAACACGTTAAACATCGTTTAATTAAAACACGTCAGTCCATTATTGGAATATTTAAAAAAAAAACATTACATTACAAACATTTTCAAAATCTTCACATAACTGGATTATCCAGAACCATACCAACATAAAAACTCAAAAATTTGTAATTACAAAAATGTATTATCAATCACTCATAAATAAATTTCATCTTGATTCACATGATCAAAACGAATTTAATGTATAAAATACACATAATTCTTAGACAATATGGATTCTTCTAAGAATTGATGATATTCGCTAGGTAATAACTGAAAGGGTTTTCTTTAAATTTAAAAAAGTTTAAGTTAAAAAGCATTTCTCAAAGAAGTTTCAACGTAAGCCATTTGTAAAATAATGACCGCAGTTAAGATTTTAATTCTCATTTGGATAACATGTATAGCTTAAACGTCTTCAAATCAATTCCTGTTCTTATTTTGCAGCGTATTATATTATTTTGTATATTTTTAAGGTCTCGTCCATAATTAGGGTTTTACTATACATGTTAATTAATAATTACTGATTTATCATAATAAACGGTCTATTTTTATGTATTAAAAATGTATCATATCATACTATTAATTGTTACGGCTCTAAGCTTGTTTAGAATTAATAATATATAACCAATTCAAAGTACATAGGCGTAAATATACACAATTGGAAAGGACATAGATTTCAGTGTACACAATTGCAAAGTGTATAGCCGTAAGTATACACAATTGAACAGTACATAGATGTAAGTGTACACAATTGAAAAGTACATAGACGTAAGTGTACACAATTGCAAAGTAACAAGTGGAAAGTACATAGATGTAAATTATAATTCGTAGCCTTTAATAATCAAAGAGTAGAATGAACAAACTATTTTGTCTCGATCTTTACATTAAGGGAACGGTTGTCATGTTTCCAAACGAATGCAATGGCGCGTACGTCGCCATTCAGTATTCTTTGGCTGTATTTATTTTATAAATGAAATACTTGTTTTTGTATTTGACTTTATGTGGTATATTTTCAAAATAGAAATTATAATGTCGGCCATGTAGCCGCCGCAAATGATCACACCTACTTGTAATCCGAATTTTCGTCATTCATACCAAAATTTCCGGCGATAGTTCTCGTCATTCATGGCGATTCACGTTGTGAGTTTGAAAGAGTCATTAAAAACCCAGTTAATGTCGATCGAACTGGTAATCTATTTGAATTCACGCCATCGACATCACCGACGAATACAAATAAAAATCGAAATGATTGTTCCGCGCTTATGAGTAGTACTAAGGTTTGTGTTTTATTGACGCAAATCTTTTTACTTCATCAACATTTAAATGGACCTTACATTTACCACCATTTCCGATAAAATAATGACTTTTCGCCACCTCTGCCGTGAACTAAATTGAAAATTACGCACGGAATTAATATTGACCACGTGCCGCAAGCGAATGCGTAATTTTCTGTTGAGTTCTTCAATTTTCAATAGATTACGAGTGTTTTATTTTGTGAGTAATTAAAAATAGCTATCTTAGATCATCGTACGTTTATTTCATGGAAAAGTTATTGAGAATACAAACAAAATATTACGTATTAGTTGTTTCCACAAAAATTTTGTTATATATGAACGTCAAACCTATTTATTTTACAACAAAGTTTATTAGTTTTAAATATAAAATCTTATTTATAAAGATTAGATATGAAGATTCATAGAAAAATATTATTTTTTTTACGAACCAAACTGTTGTTATTTAACCAATGTAACGGATATCCGTTTAGTTGTAACAGAACTCATTGTGAAATTAAAATCGGTAAAGTTGTAAGGCGGTAAAGTTGCTCGTAAGCAACGGTGTCGAAATTTTTTTTTTTATATATATAAATTAACAACCTTTTCTGATGAGGTACTTTCTTTTTTGGATTATATCTATTGGATAGTGTCAGTACTAAGATACTCGTTCCTATAAAGCTTCCCGCACACCGACAGTATTAAGTGTATCGTCTATCTAAGAAATATAACTATGCATAATATGTATATCTTCTTATATATAAAAACTAGCGACCCGCCCCGGCTTCGCACGGGTGCAGTGAAAAAATGGTTATGGTGGGTTATCCCTAAGAGATAGACATATACCATCGCGGACTTTTTTGTGGATTTTTGTAAGTTGTACAATACTGTAGTACATTATTTTGGTCTATCTCGTAGGGTTCAGCCAGCGTTTGCAATATAAGCGCAAAAAAACGTGTTTATTTACGACATCACATTAGAAACCTTTAAATTTATCAGTGTTTCTCTACTATATTATGCATTTATTATACATACAAACCTTCCTTAAGAATCACTCTATCTATTAAAAAAAACCGCGTCAAAATCCGTTGCGTAGTTTTAAAGATCTAAGCATACATACGGACATACAGCGAAAGCGACTTTGTTTTATACTATGTATATTGATTGATGAATCGCAAAATGTGTTGGTAAGCGCATAACTCAACAATGCCTTTACCGATTTGGCTAATTTTGGTCTTGAATTATTCGTAGAAGTCCAGAGAAGGTTTGTACGTAGAGAAAATAAAAAAATAAAATTTGAAAAAGTGTAAAGTCAACATTTTTATACAAACAATTTGTATTAATACTTAAAAGCCAATTTGAACCTTTGGCAAGACAAAAAAGTGACGTTAGTTCTGTCAAACAAATTTAATGTCATCATATGTCATTTCAAGTAGGAACAAAAAACTGCCACTTTACAAATCTTTTTGACAGGACGAAGTCTGTCGGGTCCGCTAGTATAATATATATCTGTACATATATCGTGAGGTCATTTTATGCAGTTTTTTTTTTTCTCTTTATCTTAAAAGGACTTTTATCCAAATGGATATGTCAGTCCTATCGGAACATATACAATATCATACAAAATCACAGTTAATCTCAAGGTAGTCGCGGCGGGCACAGTACATTGTATAACGTTTGGGCCTCTTTGGAAGTCGGCTGGGCCAAAATACTCTGGAACATACCAACATCCGTAATATTAACTTTTAATCTGTTCATTAAATCTCTCCTAGCATCTTGACAACGCACACATTCCACCAACAAGATTGTTTGCAGTTGATGTCTTGACATTTATTTATTGATGGATATCAAATGATTTTAATATACAAATAACATTATAAGTAGAGATCGGATAATCGGATGCATATTTACCGAAAGTTAATTTTTGACTCACAAATTATGGAAGCGGCTTTTTAAAATACATTTTGTTAAATAAAAATCCCGGGAAAATACGGGACTGCAAATTTAACGTAGTGATATTGTTTGAAAATTACTAAATTAGCACGTGGTATTTATTTTCAAAAGACCGAGACTCCGGGTTCATTTATGCAACTATGCATACGTATTTACATGAAGTTTAGTTTCAGTTCCCCGTGCGATTTATGAATGTACGATTTATTACATGAAGAGTGTTATACGAAAGTAGTGAGCTAGTTTGACTAAAACAATAATCAATTAAATGATTGAATAGAAAACAGAAATGGTGAAAAATTTTATTTAACAAAACAATAAAAAGCCGTTCCATACTTTGTCTTAAACTAACTTTAGGTAAATATGCATCCGATTATCCGATCTCTAATTATAAGGTTCCGTAATTTACACATTACAATGTAACCCACGGCATTATCAACGGATTAACTACAAATAAAATATTGTGCACGAGTTCCTCGGCGCCACACACAGACATACACATACAAACACACTCATAGACAAACGTATGAGTGTGTTTATGTACGTATCTGAACTCCATCCAATGTGACTTAAAAACATAAGGTAATTGAAGACACATAAACAATAACTATCTTTTGAAATGTGGAACTCATATTAATATCCGCGACGCAGAGTTGTCTGTAAGTGTGTATAATACAAAACCATATTGTGGCACGACAGATTTTTTTTTATTTTATTTTAATACAATAATAGTTTTAATAACATTAACTTCCACGCCCAAACATTAGATAATTAATGTTATGTTTTCGGTAGAAGTTCATTACAACTAGCTTATATTGTGTGCGGGAAGAGCCTAAGAATAGAAATAAAGTTAAAGTGTAGGTGTAATACTCCTCGTGGACTGTCCCACGGCAACACGGCCTAAGTAGTAATTACGTTAGAATATTCAGCGCTGTAGCTCGGCCATTTTGGACAGAGAATTTTGGTAAATAAGCCCGTAATGTTTTTCTGCTTAAATATATAGTCAACGCAATCGCTTTTAGAAACTGAAAAATCGATAATTCACCTGTAAAATTTCATCATAATCACACCTCATGACGTTACATGACCCACCAAGGAGCACCTGCCCTATGTATGTAGGGCGGTCACGCGTTACAGGCTACAAAAAACTAGAGGCTCGTTTATGGGCAAATGTATAAATTTTTATAACAAGATTCCACAGTGTAGCTGAATTGCCTTTTCATAAGTTCAAGATACAAAAAGACGCTAATGAGTAAGGGCTATTACAAAGTCAATGATTATTTAAATGATGCCAATGCTTGGTATTGATTTGAGGATACATTCTAACGTGTAAATATTTGTTTATATATAATACTTTATTGTACAACATAGATTGGAAAATTATAGTTATTTATAGTGTACAAGGGGGGACTTATCTTTAAAAGCGATCTCTTTTAGCCAACCCAAGTAGTGGTGCGAGATGTTAAAATTGCAGGGGTAATTAAGTGTTTAAAACCTATTCAAATGTACACATCATGAAGCAACAATAGCAATAGTACAATATATATATATAATATATATATATATATATAATTATATAATAATATATTATATACATATACATATTTACACATGAATAAATATATACATATATATATAAAAATGAAACCCGTTTCGCGTTGTCACGGCATCACGTGTGAACGGCTGAACCGATTTCCATAATTCTTTTTTTTAAATGTTTGTGGAAGTCCAAGGATGGTTCTTACGGAAAAAAAATATTAAGAAAATCTCTCAGAAATATTGAAAAGTATACATTTAATTTTGCATATTTTAAAAAACGCGCGTTACGAATGTCAATTTTTTTTTTATACGAATGTCAACGTCATTCACAGCCATAGACTATATTAAAAGAGCATTAGGTCAACTATACAAAATAAAGTAGTGCATCAAAGCTACGCTAAGGCGGTACGAAGTTCGCCGGGTCAGCTAGTATATAATAATTATATAATATAATACAATTAATTAGACAGATAGTACTCTTTCAGAAGACGATTGAAAGATTTAAGGGATGGTCTCTCACGAATGAATGAATGGAATTCCCTTATAAATTGTAAACACATATGTACACATTGTATGATAACGACATAATTTATTGGAAATGTTGTTATTACTTTTGATAAAGCTGATAAGTTTCTTGCGCCCATTCTTCTTATCAGCTAAAAAATACGTCCTGAATGGGTGGTAGGAAAAAAAAATTGGACGATTCAAACGAGCTTTCTATAAAGTCATATTTGATTAAAGTTGATTTTGATTTGATTTGATTAGTCAACCAATCTGCCCCAGTGCGGGTTGGTTGACTGCATACATCGTTAAATGTCTCGGCATGTGTATGCAGGTTGCCTCACGAAGAATTCCAGCACCGTATGTCAGGTAATAGGGTACTTCCCTCTATATTAGAAAAGATCTAAAAGCATATAACTATGATAGCTTATGCATTAAATAGTCGGAACCATCATGTTTTAGTACATAAAATAACAAAAATAATATAAAAATTAGTTTCAAAGTATTCACTTTTTTAATCTCTACGTAAAACAAGAACGAAACATAGGCCGCCATGTCGTGACGTCATAAGGTACTTACTGTAAACTTATGCGTGTCATTATGAATCATAGTACGTATAAAGCCGCAAAACAATAAAAAAAGAAGTTTGTAGGTTGCTTTTTTAATGTAAGAGAACGTTATAAATACGTAAGTTAAATTGAAATCGCACGTGAATCACACTATGGAAAGCAGTTTTGTAAAAGGAGATAGTACGAATTTACCAAAAATAAATGCATTAATGGTCGGAAAATTCTTTGCTGCAAATCTCGACTTTTGTTTTGCCGAGTTACGGAGTATTAAAACATCGATGTCAGTATTACTCTTTTATTATTATTCCTTTATTAGTTGTTTATATATAAAAGATAATAACTCATTTTTAAATTATGAATATAATAATACATAGCATCAAACATAGAGCTTTGTTTATTATTTACATGCCGTATTGACGTCATCGTTACAGAATAACAACTCGTGTGGCGCCTTCGACTAATTACGCGCGAAATTTCAAAATATTAAATTTTAATGCCATTTTTATAGTACTTTACGAGTGTATAAAATTTTTATATTTTTACTATATGGTTTACTGACACGCAAGGATCAAATTAAAATTCTTTTCAAAAAAGAGATTAATTCCCTATTGTACATATGAATTTCGAAAAACACATTAACACATAGCAAGACCGACACCGGGTCTGCTGCCTTGACGAAAGCGCCACCGCTGCTCTGTGTAAAATAAAAATTACACTTAACATATTATTAGTAGATAATATTTTCTCTTTTATAGAGGGAGAGGATGCTTAGTTTGTCTTTTAGATAATTCGCCACTCTCTTGTTTTAATCGTAGAACAATCACAGACACTTTTTGAACGCCAAGAATACTCTGTCTAAAATGGTTGAGCTACAGACGTCGTCGGTCGCGAACGTCGCGGCGGACATTGCGTGTAAGACGAAACCATGTTTTAACTCGGTGTAGCGTAGGATTATGATCGTTGCAGCTAATTTTGTGTAGATTTCGATAAGTAGTTTTAATGTACGGAATATGATGTGCGAGGAAAGCTTCGTGTCCGTGTGGAAAGAGAACTGGGGGGCAATCGCACTAACGTCATCGAACAGATGACGTGATATTGTGGCGTTCGGATTGGTTAAGCGAACGGTTCGGTTGCGTTTCGCTTGCGATTTATTAGTGCGATAGCCCCTCTGATGGGCTAGACAAATGCCACTTATCATTAGCGTTCAGTCTCTGCGGAAAGAAAAAATGTATGGAGATGTCACGTGAATTATGTCACGTGACCTAATGTCATCTCCATACATTTTGTCTTTTCCGCAGTTTCGAACGCTAACACTATTTTTTTATAAGTAGCATTTGTCTAGGGGGGCTGTTATGCGTAAAGAGGGCGGCGACGTCTTTATCTTTTTTTTTAACTGGCAACACAAATCAAACAAACAAAAAAATAAGAAAACGGTTTTAGTTCTCTTTTCGCCATCGACGTTTCGCTTCTCGCACAGACTACTGATGTTTAGTACATGACAGTAAAGAATGCACATTACTCTTCGAAGAGGAAGAGACAATCAGTATGTTTCGACGTCGATATTAGCAATATGATGAAGATTAATTGCAATATTCTCTTTTGATTGATGTAGTTTGTCTTCTGATTGACGAAGATTATCTTTTGATTAATTCATGAAGATTCTCTTTTGATTGATGAAGATTCCCTTTTGAGACGTTGATGTGTATTGTTTTTAAGGTAAGGTAAGGTTCGATGTTGTTAAGGAATTTGTACTTTATGAACCGCTGATATCAATGCAAATGACATGACAATTTAAACAATGTAATGTAGGAAATTTATTTGAAGGTGAAGTTTCCAACTACACCTTCAGATATGTATGTACATCTATAACATGAGACAAATTTCGGTTATAGCCTAATTTATGTTTGAAAATAACGTATTTCTTCATGGATAAACCTATAACGAATTTATATATTATCTTTAAGATATAAACAATAATAGATTGTGTATGTTTTTTCTCTGATTCTAGAGAAAATTGGTCGGATTATTTACAAAACGTAAAAAACAGTATTTCTTCGAACGAACCTAGTCCTAAATAACATCACAATACCCAAACTTAGGTCATGTAATAATGATTATCAGATGGAAAATTATCTAACAAATAATATTTTGTAGGAATAGCCAATTGTTTTATCTGAAGTAACTGCAGTGCCAACACTATATAATTGTTAAATGTTACAACAAAATATATTATTTTCGTATGTCACTCTAACCGTATTTTGGTGTTTACTGAAAGGACATTGTTCCGGCTCCATACAAGAACCGATCGAATCGAAAGTGACTTATATAAACTCTTAAAATTATTTGGAATCCTATGAAATAAGTTTTCACGAGCAGACACTTCAGGAAACTAAAATAATTACGAAAAAAGTTAATATTTTGAGGTTATAAATAAAAAATAACCAACCTTGCGTGAAATATCAGAGTAATATTAACAATACTATGTACAGCTAAATACGTACTCTTCTACAACTAGGAAAGGACTACTCTACTAGATACTAGAAAAAGAGATAGTACCTAGTCAAGTTTAAGATAATTCTGTGACAGTTATCATTTTACAAAATCCAGTCCTTTACACACATCCGAGTCTACCAAGTACCTACGCAATGTAATCGGAGTCCGTAATCAAGCCAAAGTTGTTAGAATAAAACCATGAAACGCATAGAAAATCACAAAAGAAACGATAGTCGCAAAGCAATCAAAAATTAAATGAAGCAGACACAGATAAGTTATGAAGTACACCAGTGTTGCCAATTACGAAAACTATAATACTTGAATGCCAAGCTAAAAATTCGCGATTTCGCTTAAAAAATATATAATACTAGTTTTTTTCTAGCTAGTCAATTTAGGTATTTAAATGAATAAAGTGTTATCAACTAATTTTAATAACCGACTTCAAAAAGGAGGAGGTTTTCAATTCGATCCGTATTTACCGAAATCGTGAAAACTTCCGAAACTGGCAGCACTGGCTGACGGAAAACATTTTATATGGCATCAATAATTGTGACCCAACTTTTTATTTGAAGTGTCCGTGGAATACTAAAATATGTTTCAAATAATATAAAAATAAATAAAAATTATAGTATAATTTATATTCACATCGGTTCTTAGGCCAAAATTGAACAATGTCCTTTATAATTAAAATATAATCGACTTCGCCAAATATCGTGCTAATTAACATAGGAGTATATACAAATACAGCATGGCTTACGGACTAGATTGTAAATTTATAGTAAAGTAAGTTACAAACAAAAGGAAACGGATTTATTCATTAACTTGAGAACTTGGGACCTAATGAAAACATGTATACGTTAGCCGATTGGCGTTGTGAAGAGAGAGATTCGCACAAAAAGAAGATAATTTGTTAAAACTGAAATATGTACGGCGCTGAAAGATGATAAACCTATTTCTTAATAAATTAGAATCTAGAGACGAATTTTTGATTCAATAGACGTGAATTTGGAATTCGCATACGAATACAAATCGTGCGCGAAATTATTTTTCACTGCTTACAATTTTATAGATTTTTGAATCATTGGAGTTCAATATTGTCATTAAAAACAAATTCTTAATTAGATTCCGTTTCACGCAAAAAAATTTAAAATCACAACAACAAAAATTTAAATATATGTACTCAAACAATATTTACCTATTATTATGTACCTATTTTACACACAAGCTTTACATTAACCAGAGTAAATTTATCACTGTCAACGTCACTTCAGCGTTGGATATTCTACTAGTAGAAATCATAAACGAGTGGGTTGAACCACTCGTTGCACAACGCAACAAACGAAAGATAAAAAACAGAAATAGTGAATTTGGTAATTCGTATACGAATCTCACGATTTCGAATGGAATTGGTTTTCTATTGTTTCAAAAATTCGTCTCCTGTTCGCTTATAATTATAACTCACAGTTAGCCCAAACCTTCGTTTTTATCAAATAGACGATCTCTGAAGTCGGTTGGTATACCGGTTTCAAGGTGTCGCCATCTCTGAGTTCGCGGGTTTGAATCCCGGTGGGGGCAGATATTTTATGATGATTGCGAGCATTTACGTCTTAGTCATGGCTGTTAATACATATTTCTATCAAACATTCACCCTAGATCCCATAACACAAGCCTGAGAGCCAAGTGTAAGAAATATTTATTTTCTTTATGGAGTGAGGTGAAATTTAAAATATCAGAATCTGATATTTTTTATGAGCTTTCGTTTCATTAAGCTTTCTGTACAAAATTAACAAGACCAGTATATAAATAAACAAAGCTTTCTTTAAAATATTTAGTTAATATTAGACAAAAGAGTCATTTGCGTCACTTTTTTTTGTATTTTATGTTTAAACATGCTGGAATTAGCTCGTTCAAGTTTAAACATTATTGCCATGCATTATTTTAGGGTGAACGTAGAAATTCGTGCATGCTTTCTTTCACGTGTAATCGCTGTGATACATATTCGCTAAAATCTCACTAAGAAAAATTCTAAGCAAGCACTCTAGGACTCTAGGAGCACCATCAAAAATTATATATAGATATATAACAATTGTAATAAGTAGAGATCGGGTAATCGGATGCATATTTACCTAAAGTTAGTTTAAAACAAAGTATGGAAACGGCTTTTTATTGTTTTGTTAAATAAAAATCCCGGGTTTGCGGAATTGGATAGCCGGATGTTTATTTATTTACCTAATTTAGTTTTTGACAAAGTATGGAACTGTCTTTTTATTTTATTTCCATAAATAAAAATCCCGGAATTCCGGTACTGTAGAACATTTTGGTAAATACGTATGCATACTTGTATAAATGAACCCGGAGTCTCGGTCTTTTTAAAATAAATACCACGTGCTAATTTAGTAATTTTCAAACAATATCACTACGTTAAATTTGCAGTCCCGTATTTTCCCGGGATTTTTATTTAACAAAATGTATTTTAAAAAGCCGCTTCCATAATTTATGAGCCAAAAATTAACTTTAGGTAAATATGCATCCGATTATCCGATCTCTATTAATAAGTCATCAAGGTGTAGTTAACTACTTTTGCCAAAAATAACATTTTCGAGTTTTTAAATTTAAACGTATTTGTCCGTTTGACAATCGGACTTCGCGTACACACTACGTGCACGTACGAAGTTTTACGTACGCCCAATATTATTATAAGTTTTTCAGCAATCTATAATTAGTGACCAGCTGCCATTCCAACCCAATATTTGTGAAAGAACTGTGTTATTTTGATGCAATGTAAGCTTCCATTCTTCTGTGATCTCTAATTTTATTCAATACACATTTATATATGTATATTTGTAAGCTTTTTACGCGGCTCGTATGCTTAGTATGTTTAGTGACATTTTCCTACTTTTTATACAGTATCGAGGGATAGTTTTTACATAATTAATACTAAGGTATTGGTTGAATTATTGTAATGAGTTGATCTGATGTCGTGTTGCATTTTGATACAGTTATGTTTGAGTTATTGTTGTTTAAATGTTTTTAATTAATTTTTACAATGAATAACTGCAATGGACATAATGGAGCGTTGTATATTTATATATAAATGGTGATTGTTACGTATACTTATTTTTTTAATAATATTTTTTAATTTATGATATATAATGTTTTCATTAACAGTCTTTTGAAATTAATTGTGTATGGACCAAATCCAAAATTACTGTAACCATATTTTTAAATGCAAATTGTATTATATTGTGTTTCCCTGTTTTCCAATATAGGAAACGCCAATTTACAAAATTATAGACAAAACTATTCGTTGTTACATATATGTGTGTATTTATACACTGTTCATAACTAAACATGTGTTTTAAATGTTATTAAATGTAAGTACCCGCGTCCCGGCGTTGGGAGACAAAGTTTTGATGATTTTCTTGCCCGGATAAAGTATAATAATATGCATTTCCAATCGACTAATATATCATAATAAATATTTTATATTTACAAAACAAGTAGATTCCAGTTCAATTGGACAAACTTTATAGACTAAGTTAATTAACTGATTTACGTGAGTAAGTGACGTATTTGTGTCGACGACGCCGGACCGCGGGGCGCTGTTGCTATTGAATCTAATGAATTTTTGTAACGAGACGGATTTACACGTTGCGTTATTGAATAAATGTCGATTTGCAACTAAACTGATTTTCATTTAAAAACTGCGAAGAACTCGATGCGATAATCTATACAAATAATTAAAATTGGTGTGTCTGTTTGTAATATTAAAATAACCGCTTTCTACTACATGCATATGAATGTATACGGTACACATACCAAAATATATATTTTAAAAATTTTTGTCTGTCTGTCTGTTTGTTCCGACTAACCCCCAGCCTCCGCTCCCCCGTCGACACAGGGGAGCCCTCCTCGGGGGAGGCTTACTACCTCCCCCGGTCTCCTCCACCGACGACGCCCCCCGGCCACGGAAGGGGCGTGGTCCATCCCGGGTCGCCGTAGCGGTCAATATCGGCAGAGGATACGTAGACCGCGACATGTCCTTAGCGACGCCCCCAACCAACTCACGCAGGACCTTCTAGACCTGCAAGCGGCGGCGTCTGAACCGTCGCCTCTTTTGTCACCCCCTAAGGGGGCGTTCAAGTATTACGTAACGCAATTTGGGGGGGGGGGAGGTTCTCAGTAAAATGTTACGATGGGACAGTAAATGTTATAGGGACAGGAGCGGGTCTTTCTTACAACACTGTATGTAACATTGTTTCTTTTTTATAACAAATTGGCAACCCTTTTCATATACGTTTTACGGGGAATCCCTCGATTGTATTAGTATGGTCGTCATTTTTAATTTTTTCACGCAAGTTGTTTAACGTTACGGTGCGTTACATGGGGGGGGGGGGGGGTCGAACATCTTCACATCTTCAACAATTGCGTTACGTAAATAATACTTGAACGCTCCCTAATCGGCAGTCAACATAGGCCGGTCTCACTTTGGTGTACTTGTTATGTACTTTGTTATCAACAATAAATAAGAGCAGAATAGAAACAATAATAATTTTTACTTATAACTTGTCTTTATTGAAAAATATGAATAATATGCTTAGAATTAAAGTTAAATGAAGTCCGTTTAGCCGACGGATCATTAACAAGATGATAACTATTTTTAATCTTTGGAAGATAGTAATAGAGTAAAGATAGTAATAGCCGTGGCCTTGAAAATTGTTGCACGGCAGTGCATTTGCAATTTGCAAAGCTTGTATTTGTGAGATTATATGTAGCCGCGGCATCTTGTGTCCCACTAGGGGGTCGTGGCATCTTCTGTCCCACCAGGGGGTCGTGGCGGTCGCTGTTTATAATTCCTACACTCCAGCATGTCAGTCGCGGTTCGCGATGGATAGGCTTAGACCCTTGTAGGGTCGTAGAACATCTTCGTACTGAAGTCCTTTACATTGGGGCGGAGTTGTTTACGTGAACCGGGTCGACGGCACCGCCCCATCGTTCATTGTTGTCGGATTTCTGAAGGTCTTAGTAGCGAGGGTGTCAGCATTCGTGTATCATAATGTAGATCCACCGCACGCACCCAAAGAGGCAAGGACAACACCGGGGGGCTTCAGTGGGTCAGCACTCGTAATAGGAGAGCCCGATACACGTCGCCTAACAAGTGCAGAGTGCGGTGCACTTTTACTCATTCCTCAAAAAAAAAAGTGTCAGCACTTGAAAAATGAAAGATACGTCGGCTAGCTATCTACTATCAGCAGCTGCTGCTTGTGCCAATACTGTACACGTAGTCGTAAAAGGCCACGCTGCTGGCCTCCGAAGCCGTGAACGCAGAAGCGCGGATGCTGCGCGGGCCGGCCAGCAAAGCGTACTTCTGCGCTGATGCAAACGCACTCGCCCACTGCTCGTCGCTGTCGGGGGCCACCGGGTCCCTGTAAATATGCCATGAGTAATACTGATAGAAATTTATATTTTACAAATATAAATACACTAGCTGACCCGCGCCCACTTCGTTGGGCATAATATTAATAATTCCCGAAGCGAGCACGAAAGCGAACTGAATTAAACCCGAAGCCATCGCGCGCCGTCCGCTGATGATGATGATGATGATGACACTCAGCAATAATGTGGCTTTCTATTGGTGAAAGAATTTTAAAATCGATGATGATGATGATGATGACACTCCGCAATAATGTGGCTTTCTATTGGTGAAAGAATTTTTAAAATCGGTTCAGTAGATCCCGAGATTACCCCTTACAAATATACAAACACACAAACTTTACTTCTTTATAATATTAGTATAGTGGAATAGATTTAGAAACATTTACACGGCTATTTTTCTCGTTTTTGTAAGACTGTATAGTCCTATGCAAGAATGTATAGTCTGGCCATAAATATTGTTACAATTTAAAATAAACGCAATATTACATTTGAATTTGGAATCTGTCATTCTCAGTTTGCTCATCCTTTTTGTCAGTTACGCGCGGATTTGTCCACGAATAGTGTTCCGTATTTCTTCTTTTAGTTTTAAATTAGTTTTAACTTAAAAATAAGCACAAACTCATAGGCGTTAATTGCACTATATTCTAAGTACATATATATTCATTATTCATATCTTGTTGATCGCATTGGCAACAGTCTTTATAAATATTCGCACCTGTTTTGCCATCTTTGGATGACGGAAGGAAAGATTCACTTCGATTTGACACTGCAATACGGCGCGCGCGCTCTCGCCAAGATATATTAAATAAATTCTAATTAAAGCAAAATCGTCTCTAAAAGTCACAAATCAGTATAAACATGGTGTCCAACGTCTGCTGGAACCAGTGAAAGCCCAGGTGCGTGAGGGGGCCCCCAAGAAGAATAAAGAAAATGTCGGTACGGTGAATGCTCATGCGATCATTCTTTTCTCTCATTCTCTTTACTTTTCTTAACAAATAGTTGTTATATTAAAATGGACTGTGATGAGTGTGATAAAGAGAAACGAAAATAATAAATAATACCCCTTACGGTATTGGTAGTAAGCTCAGAACTAATATGAATACCAATCTTGACACACGGTCGTTATCATTAAAATATCTCTCGAAGAGAGTGTCTGCAAATGGGACATGAAATGTTATCGTGATAATGCTAGACAGCCAGGAGATGAAAACTCAACCGTTAGTATAAGTTGATCGTGTAAACCGTTTTTCAAACATTTAGTTGAGAAATAGTAAATACCGACCCATATTTAACGAAATTTGTGACGAGATCCGTCATCCGATCGACCATCTCCAGGTCCTCCTCGGGTAGCCGCTCGTCCGGCGCGAACACGGAATTGGGCCGGAATATGTAGGTAAGGTCCTCGGCGTGGCCGGCCCCAGAAAACGTGATGTTCCACGCCACCCTGAGGGCGCTGCGCTGCCCCACGTACGAGAACCGGAACACGCGCGTCGGCTGCGCCGCCTCCACGCGTTTGACGAGCAGCTTCAGAGTCGGGTATATGAAGAACGTGTCCGAGCACAGGCGGATGTAGCTGTCCATGTCCACGCCGTTGCTGAAGTACCTGCACGCGATAATGCAAGAGATAATCCATAGTAATTTTAAAGAATAATATAAAGAATGGTTTCATTTGGAAAAGAATAGGGTACTTCCCTCTATATTAGAAAAGATCTAAAAACATATAACTATGATAGCTTATGCATTAAATAGTCGGAACCATCATGTTAAGTACATAAAATAACAAAAATAATATAAAAATTAGTTTCAATGCATTCACTTTTTTAATCTATACGTAAAACAAGAGCGAAACATAGGCCGCCATGTCGTGACGTCATAAGGTACTGTAAACTTATGCGTGTCAATGTCATTATGAATCATAGTACGTATAAAGCCGCAAAACAATAAAAAAAGAAGTTTGTAGGTTGCTTTTTTAATGTAAGAGAACGTTATAAATACGTAAGTTAAATTGAAATCGCACGTGAATCACACTATGGAAAGCAGTTTTGTAAAAGGAGATAGTACTAATTTACCAAAAATAAATGCATTAATGGTCGGAAAATTCTTTCCTGCAAATCCCGAATGTGAATAAGTGCACGCTAAAGCTGTATTTATAGTTACCTTCTATGCAAGAGATTTATGACGTCTGGCATCATTTGTTCCGGTGTTTGATACGCCAACCGGGCGGGCACGGCCGCGCTCGGCGTGGCCTCTAGCCGCCCCACTATGTCCAGCTCAGTCAACCGCGGCCGAAACGTTTCAGCCTCAGAGTCCGTGAAACCCATCAGGAGCGGGATGCTGCCGCCGCGACCACGGTCCACCAAGGCTTCCGGCTCATCGTCCAACATTGGAGTAATACCATCAAAAGAGTTTTCGACTACAGGAGCAAAAGTCACAAATCCAAATAAGTTCATAAGTTCTTCATTCGCACGCAGGATCTTCTCCACAGGAGCTTTCACGAGTTGTCGGTGCAGTTCTTCCGGGTCTTCGTCAGGGTTAAGACCCATCTTTTCCAAGAAAAGGTTCCTTATTACCTTCTTGTAGGCTGGAGTTGAGCTAAGAAATCCGGAGATACCGTTACCGCTCATTAATATCGCCCTGAAAATGAGTAATTTCTTATGAATATGACATGGAATTTTGTGATCTGAGATCCTGAGATGCTTTGTATGGAAAATCTAAATCGCGATTGATTATTAAAATTAATGTTGTTATATTTTATCGCAACAAAGCTTCATATGTGATGAAGTTCTTCATACGTCCTACACATCCCCTCATCGAGGGAAGTAATTAGGGCAACTATGACTTTATTTATATAATTAACATTATCACATACACGTTTTAGTTTCTTAGCTTTCTTTTACAGTAAATACCACTTTTTGATATAACTCATACAGCGATAAGGGCCGGAAAAATTATAGCCCTACTTGAAAAATATTTTTCGTAAACTTACATATCTTACAAGCTGAATGTAAGTAGCTCAATTGTCCTGAGAATTAAGTAACAGTCAAGAGATCGGTTAAAAGAACACCGGGGAAGAACCAAGACGTTACCGTTTTTTGGTGAGTCAGGCATTATGAAGTCATAAGGCGTCAAGTGTGAACCTGAAGAAAAGCCTTGAAAGTGAGAGGTGTAGAAGGTAGCGTTACCGGTCAAGAGGAAGCTGCCAATATAAGAAGCGTGTTGCTCGAAACTGTGCTTCTTGGATTCTGGAGAACTGAATTAAAGTATTGTTTTCTGATGAAACTAGAATCTCATTGTGTGGTGAGGACCAACACCAGCGAGTACTGCGAAGTATGTTTTGAAGTAATCAATCCGCTTTATGAGCGGTGGCTTCGTTGTTTTGAACAGCAATTAATTCGACGAATCATACAGTATTAGTTTTTATAGAAAATGAAATCTCATGTGCAAACGGGTACCTAACGAAAGTCCTAATTCTATATGCACAACCCACCTTGACGACTGTTGATGGGCATAAAAATAATTGGACGGCTGTAGAAAAACGATTTAGAAGGGTCGCCCGTTCAAGTGTTAAAAATGTATCTGAGAAGTGCAATTTCGGCGTCAGTGGTGAAGAACCTTTGTTGAAGTTGGACTGGTTTCCATGAAGTAATTTATTGATGGTCAATAACTAAATACAATTGAGAAAAAAATCCTGCAAAATTAACAACAAAAAGTTAATCCGGGAGAGCCATTCATAGTGAATTGCTACCATACCATAATATGTTGCTAAAAAAACAATTGTTATCTTGTGCCCATATCACAACCCACATTAGTTACACCAACAATTTAGCTTTGTCACCATAAATATTCCCGTTTTTCCATGATTAAGAACGGACATGAAGCAGGTTGGGTGAATCGTTGGGGTTACCTACGAAATATCGTATTCCAAATGATCGAATATCAAAATATTATCAGTGTACGAGTATTTCGATATTCGATCATTTGGAATTCGATATTTTGTAGGTAACCCCAACGATTCACCCAACCTGCTTCATGTCCGTTCTTAAATCTAAGCACTACTTGTAAATTGTCTTGCTTTTAAATTCACATTAAATAGTAGAGCAGAAGTATTTAGTGTTCACAACCGTGATTTAAAGTATATTCCGCCATTGTGCTACACCGACACAATACGCGCCCGCTCGGTCGAACATTCGCGAAGGAAATGGACGAGCCGAGCCGAGTCCTGCGTATATAAAAACGAAACAACTACTCGAAAGTTGTCACATAACACTAATTTATTTGCTAAGCGAACAATCTTAAATTTTGTTAGTTTTGAATATTGTTCATCCAGCATCGTAATAAATAAACATGACAACAAATTTGGTTTTGTTACAGATTATTTTGTCATACTATAAACACTGAAATTAATATTCGAACAGCAGTCGCGGTTGCTGTCTTAACAACGTTAATAAACATTGTTACATTGGTTCAGATTTCCGAAGCCACAGGAACAATAAATCTCTAACAAT